>JAODUO010000695.1:15000-27500 GCA_025642075.2 Ridgeia piscesae
TATATATATATATAATATCAAGTATATATATATATTATTATATTATATATATATATATTTTATATATATATATATATAATATATATATATATATATATATATATATATATATATATATAAGATCCGAGAAAGTGAAAGAGACAAAAAGAGATATAGAGAAAGACAGACAGAGAGACACACTGACGTACTGACGCAATGACGCGCACAGACGCACAGACGCACAGAAGCACAGACGCACAGACGCACAGACGCACAGACGCACAGACGCACAGACGCACAGACGCACAGACGCACAGACGCACAGACGCACAGACGCACAGACGCACAGACGCACAGACGCACTAACGCACAGACGCACAGACGCACTGACGCACAGACGCACAGACGCACAGACGCACAGACGCACAGACGCACAGACGCACAGACGCACAGACGCACAGACGCACAGACGCACTGACGCACTGACGCACAGACGCACAGACGCACTGACGCACAGACGCACAGACGCACTGACGCACAGACGCACAGACGCACAGACGCACAGACGCACAGACGCACAGACGCACTGACGCACTGACGCACAGACGCACTGACGCACAGACGCACAGACGCACAGACGCACTGACGCACAGACGCACAGACGCACTGACGCACAGACGCACAGACACACAGACGCACAGACGCACAGACGCACAGACGCACTGACGCACAGACGCACAGACGCACTGACGCACTGACGCACAGACGCATAGACGCACTGACGCACTGACGCACAGACGCATAGACGCACAGACGCACTGACGCACAGACGCACAGACGCACAGACGCACTGACGCACAGACGCACAGACGCACAGACGCACATGACGCACAGACGCACAGACGCACTGACGCACTGACGCACAGACGCATAGACGCCACAGAGACAGAGCAAAGGACTTATATAACCTTAGTGTAAGACATTTTCATCTCTGTGCGTACAACATGGGAAAGGAAAAGTGAGTCTACCAAGAGAGTGACGTACCTGACATGATGAAAGGCACACAGAGCAGGCTGGAGACGCCGGCCAACACGCCAGAGCCTGCTGTCGTGAACCGCCGTCCCGTCTTTTCCCAGTTCAGTAGCACGACGCATATAAAGTTCGCTGGAATCTCGACTGCACCTGACAGGAAGGTGTTGAGGTAGACATTGCCCGACATCTCCCCCGTGTTCAGTGTCAATCCGTAGTACATAAGAGAGACGACAAACCTACAACGGGCGGTGTGTGACAGTCAATCCAAGACGTCGCGATTTGCTTACGTCACTATCAGGACTACGAGCGCGACAGATAGTATGCGCGGTAGTAGCGCAGTGGCGCAGTGGCGTAGTAGCGCAGTGGCGCAGTGGCGCAGTGGCGTAGTAGCGCAGTAGCGCAGTAGCGCAGTTGCGCAGTTGCGCAGTGGCGTAGTAGCGCAGTGGCGCAGTAGCGCAGTGGCGCAGTGGCGCAGTAGCGCAGTGGCGCAGTGGCGCAGTGGCGCAGTGGCGCAGTGGCGTAGTAGCGCAGTGGCGCAGTAGCGCAGTAGCGCAGTAGCGCTGCTGTAACACAGTAGCGAAATAGCGCAGTAGCGCAGTAGCGCAATAGCGCAGTAGCGCAGTAGCGCAGTAGCGCTGTAGCGCAGTAGCGCAGTGGCGCTGTAGCGCAGTAGCGCAGTGGCGCAATAGCGCAGTAGCGCAGTAGCGCTGTAACGCAGTAGCGCAATAGCGCAATAGCGCAGTAGCGCAGTGGCGCTGTAACGCAGTAGCGCAATAGCGCAGTAGCGCTGTAGCGCAATAGAGCAGTAGCGCAGTAGCGCAGTAGCGCAATAGCGCAGTGACGCAGTAGCGCAGTAACGCAGTAGCGCAGTAGTAGCTAGAACTTCGGATTCTCGACAAATAGAACCCGGTGTCGTGGTTCCAGATTTGGCCGGGCCCAGATTCGGCACGACTCTGCCGAATATGGAGCCGCAACGGTAGCGGGCCAGGATTGTCCGTTGTTACACAGTTTCGTTAGTAATACACCAAGTATTCCAATATGATTGTTATTCGCAAGTTTTACAAAAATGCATGCGCGTTAAGCGTTTGACGAAACGGACGTGACGTATGTCACCTATGCTACGCCAGAGCAGATAAAAGCCGGACTGCGCTTGCGCGCGCATGCGAGGTATGCGTTTAGCCGAATCTGGGACCACCACATCGATTTCGAATTCTGTGCTGCCTTGCATTTGGGCATTTGTTTTTCACTCTACCGAGATGGTGTTCGATTGAACAGGTCTGTGCAGGATTAAAGTGACCAGAGCCTGGAGCAACCGCGAGGAGAGGAGAGGAGACTACCAATATAAGAACGATATGTGGCCATCCTTGAAGGCTTGCCAACCATAATTTCTAGGTTAATTATATATATATATATATATATATATATATATATATATATATATATATATATATATATATATATATATATATATATATATATATATATATATACAAATTAACAACCATGTGGACGTACATCTCCTACGCCAAACACAGCTGCAAACACTTATCACCTTAACACGTTTCCGATGTTTATTTTTGTTATAAAGAACATGCAATGAAACCAAAATGTAAACAAAATATACGACGTAAAGCACGTGTTTGGCATCCATGTTTGTCATCGCTTGACGTTGGTGTTGCTAAGCAACTGGTCACGTGATGGATACGTCAGTTGATACGATACGTCACCGTTTGCTTACGTCACAATAAAGGTATTATGCGCGTGTCTTTGTCAACAATGTTGATAACGGTTATTATTGTGGGAATTACATAACTATTGAGGCATTATATTACCTATATCAAACAATAGGCCTACTACATATTTTAGTTCCATTAAACAAATTCTGTTTTGGTTTTGTCATAACGAAAATCTTCTGGAACTAGAATTACAACCCAACATGCTTCGACACACAGAAAGGTGCTACGTGCTCGGTGTCCATTGTTTGTTACCTGACAGAATCCTGGCTTGGACACGAGCACTTGATGGGCCGGTCAATTAATCAAATACGTCGCGGTTTGCCTATGCCACAATCAAAATTGTGCGCGTGACTTCGTCAAAGTTTGGAATAACGTTACCGATGCGGCATATGATATGTTCTAGACCAAACATTCCCGTCTGCAGCTGTGACTTTGAATCTTTATCGTGGTTTTTTTTCTCAAACGGAAACAATCTCGTGGCCAGAGTATCCAGCAAATAAATGTTTGAATATCCGAGCACACCATTATAATTATGTACTTGGCATCTAATTTGTAATGACTTGACGGAGCTGTTACTAAGCAACAGATAACGTGATGGATAGTTTACTTGGTCACTGTTCCATGTTTTCTAATAGCGATCTATGTACCGTTTATCACGTATGTCATAGTTACTGTCAACGACTCAAATAAAAGCCGTCATTCACATTACATGAGATCACAAATTGTAAAGCAGTCGCGTTGAAGCTACTTACCATATTATGAAGATGATTAATGTCCGCCGTCTCATGTTTGCTGTACGAAACAGGTCGAATATAGTTCCCGTACTTTTTATCTGCTCCTGAAACTATTGACGAAGACAGGATTGTTACTTGTCCGTTGAGATATCCTCCCCGCCGAAGAAATCGCGAACTAAATCACTGCTGATAAAATGACGGGTAAAATCGTCACCTGTCAAATGTAGCTCCTTTAGTTCCTTTTAACATATTCGACACTACAATCACTTGCTACCCCCACTCACCCACCTTTACCCGTATTAGTCTCGTTTCTGCTAGAAACCGGTATGTTTATTGACTTGAGAGAGATCACCTTTTTGTGCTGCTGCGTTTCTTAGCTTGTCCCTCTCCCTCTCCCTCTCCCTCTCCCTCTCCCTCTCCCTCTCCCTCTCCCTCTCCCTCTCCCTCTCCCTCTCCCTCTCCCTCTCCCTCTCCCTCTCCCTCTCCCTCTCCCTCTCCCTCTCCTCTCCCTCTCCCTCCCTCTCTCTCCCTCTCCCCTCTCCCTCCTCCCTTCTCCCTCTCCCTCTCCCTCTCCCTCTCCCTCTCCCTCTCCCTCTCTCCTCTCCCTCTCTCCTCCCTCTCCCTCTCCCCTCCTCTCCCTCTCCCTCTCCCTCTCCCTCTCCCTCTCCTATTTCGCGTGTGCGAACTCAGTAAGTAAAGTTTACAAATATTCGCGCGCACAAACGCGCCGTCTAACAATATTTTGTGTAAAGGTAACTTATATAGCGAACATGTCGTGTTTGCCGTCGAAATTTGCGCGTTTGTTTTCTTAATTGTCTTCGTTAGAGGAATGCAGGTAAATTATTATTTGTTTTGCGGCTGTTTGTGGTCGTTTTCATGGTTAGGTCAAAATCCAGCCCGGAAGTCTTGCATCCGCAGTGTAGCTGTGACTGTCAATGCCAATGAATCCACGGGACCACTGTTTCAGTTCTGGTCAATTCAATGGGTAAGGAATCAGACAGCTCAATGATATTATCATTGCCAGTACAGTTGCTACAAGCGTACGATGAACAGAGTGGACTATTGCTGGCGCGATTTCGTTACAAACCGACATAGACACGGGCCGTGTTGGTTGCAACGACCAAGATAGTCCCTTTCATGGTGTTTGTGGTTTTGCATAACACGAACCGTTAACTTGTTTTGCCCGTTAATTTAAAAACGTACAGTGGTATTTTGAAAACGCAACGCAAAGCAACTATTATGACAAATGTCTTAACCATTTCAAATTTGATATAAAAACATGTGGAGAACTAGAAATAAATACTTTCTAAACATAAAACTTACAAATAATTTCCGAAATATTTTGAAACGTCTGATTCCTTTGTGAGAATTAAATCAGAAATTGTAGATAAATTCAATGCAAGTGTGTGTGTGTGTGTGTGTGTGTGTGTGTGTGTGTGTGTGTGTGTGTGTGTGTGGTGCGTGCGTGTGTGTGTGTGTGTGTGTTTGTGTGTGTGTGTGTGTGTGTGTGTGTGTGTGTGTGTGTGTGTGTGTGTGTGTGTGTGTGTGTGTGTGTGTGTGTGTGTGTGTGTTCCCGCTAGTGTGAATGTATGTGAAGAGTGTGCCTTCTTGTGAGAAAACAAAATACTTGTTGTATTTGCTTAAACACTAACTTAACAGTGAGACGGTCAACAGCCGTGTGTGGTAATGAACGCAACAGGTAAACGGCAGTACTTCGATTGTTTTAACGTCGAAATCTGGGGGAATCACTGTGCCATTCCACCTGGCCATCTTCTTGATGCCATGTTCGGCTGCTTCGTAACGTTTCGTAACGAGCTGCCACCTGGCGGAGTCGTCCAGCAACCTGCAAACATATCGAGCGTCGGGACTGACGGATGTGTGAGGCGGACATATCGGATACTTCCTGCTACTCCACTGACGCCATCGGGACAATGCTCACACGGTAGGTTACCTATATACACATTTCCCGTGACAGAACTGTCGGATCATACACAAATAAATTGTTTGATCCTACCTTAAAACCCCCAGACGACCCTAAAATTGTAATATTCAGTTAATTATTACCAAAGATACTCTCGAGATCATTCAGGGGTTAAAAGGATGGAAAATACTCCAAAAGGGGCATAGGAGTCGGAATATGTTAGCATCATCATTTTTCGATACTGTGACCCCAGATCAGTTTAATAAAGCAAAATAATCAACTTTAACCAAACAAGTCTTACGGGAGCTGTTCTCATGTTACGTTATTACGTGTGAGGAAAACAGCTCGGCTACCATCGGCAAACAAGACATATTGAATGCGATGTGGTCCACCTACAGACAGTACGTGAGCATGCAGAGAGTGGGCACCATCATCACAATGTGCAGGTGGAAGTCACTGCGGAAGAAGTAGGCGAGGCCGGCCGTTATCATCGTGCCGATGCCGAACACGAGTCCGTTGAAGACGCCCACCTTACTGCGATACTCCGGCCCCACCACCTCAATCACTGCAACAAAGACCCGGCACCCACACGTCAATCTCGGAACGTGAAGGGAGAGCGCTAGCTCCTCGGCCCAATCTAAGCAACACGGTGACGCTGTCTGTTTTTCTATAAACTAGACTTAGTATCGTTTGAAGATATCATATATATTGATGGCCGCGAAGCAATGTTCAGATATCGAAGATGCTCTTTGTGTGAAAATATTATCACTTCTACCGCTCATAAAACTCAAAATAATTGTCCGATTATAATTATAATGGCCCAATAGCCGAACTCAAGCATGGTTGCTCCTGGCAGTTGTAAAAACAAATACAACACCGTGGTCGATACAATTCTATGACTGACCAAATGTTACATAGTCGGAAGCAGGTCCAAGATGACGCATGCGCAGTAACGCACAAGGCACTGCTTACGTAGAACAAATGCTCCCATATACACCCCCGAGTTGCCGATGCCTAGGATGAGTCGAGAGCCGGCGTAGACAACGAAGGTACCCGCTAGCGTTGATAGGACGCAGCCGACGATTTTGATGACGAGAAAGATCAGAATCATTGTCTTCCGGCCCATTCTGATGAAGAAACAAGATACAAAACATGACGCGTATTTATAAAGTTAAAAGTCCCGGTTGATTCTAATCGACATATTGATAAGGCAGATGACTAACTCGCTTAACTCGCTAAGTGATGTCAGTGTAGATCCTCGCGACACATTGCGGCGACCAGACACCCCGTACGAGACCCCGTACCAGACCCCCCTACAGAAACCCCCGTACGAAAACCCCGTACGAGACCCCCATAGAAGACACCTACCCCCATAGAAAAACTTCATGTATGTATGTATGTATGTATGTATGTATGTATGTATGTATGTATGTATGTATGTATGTATGTATGTATGTATGTATGTATGTATGTATGTATGTATGTATGTATGTATGTATGTATGTATGTATGTATGTATGTATTATTATTATTATTATTATTATTATTATTATTATTATTATTATTATTTATTATTATTATTATCTATTATTATCTATTATTATTATTATTATTATTATTATATATTATTATTTGTTATGTATGTATGTATGTATGTATGTATGTATGTATGTATGTATGTATGTATGTATGTATGTATGTATTATGTATGTAGTATGTGTATGTATTTTGTAGTTGTAGTATTTAGTTGTATGTTGTAGTATTTTTAATCATTTCAATCTCCCACGAATTTAATTTTTCTTCCAAAATTTGCACGAAAATTTCAGGCCAGGGAACCAATTCTTTATCACACCATCAACTAACACCCAAATCTTACTTTATGAACGAGACAATAGCAAAGGGTATTCTTTTATCTATAAAAAAAATTAAAAGAGAGAATGAGTAAGAGAAATTTTTAATTTTGAAAAGGATTAATTTTTAATTGGACAACATCAACTACAACAACTACGGTAACAGCACTTGCGACAACAACAACAACGACAGCAGCAAAAACATCAGCAGCAAAAACAAGAAGATAATCAGATAACAATATCAACCAAAATAACAGCGAACAAGTAGAAACAGACCCAACTGCATCAACAACAACCGAAATAGCTGTAACAAAAAACAAAAACAAAACAACAACAACAACTATTGTACCACCATCAGATGTAGTTGATTCACCGCCATCAGCAGAAGCAACAACAATAACGGCAACTTCAGCAATAGTAGCAACAACAACAGCAGCAGCAACAAAGACAGAAACAACAACGTAATGACAACAGCTACCGGTTCACAGCAAAGTCATCTCTAATGACAAGTACTGGACCAAAAAGTGAGCTATTATTAGGGGGCGGTGTTCTTTTGCAAATTTCGTTTGTTTATTGAAATATCCCTCTGGAAATATGGACATGCTCTGGTAGAGTACAAAAACTAAATTTTTACCAGTCGTCTGATCCTAACATAACCTCTGAAAGTCATGCCCCTTAAAATGAGGTTTAAAATGGCTTCATAGTGTGCTATTGCTCTTGTTCAATAGCATTTCAGGGTGGTTTTCACATTAAAATCATTATCAAAGCAAAACTATTAATTATTTCTAATACGCACATGAATTTACTTTCAAAAACAACTTTCATTTTGTCAACATTATGTTCGATGTTGATTTTATAGCCTATTTAATCGAAACGGAAGACATAGTAAGTTAATTTTTACGTGGGGTGATAAATTCACACACAAATATTGCTGAAAACCTTAATATTGTAATTGCTCCAAATTATGACAACAATTATTGGTAAATGATAGCCAATCCAATCTGAACTGGCCAATCATGCTTTCTCACTCGTTGAAACAATTAACATGATTTATGTGAGTCACGTAGAAATTTAAATATTTCATCGACATAATGCTTTCTCAAAATGTAGATACGTTTATTTGGTATTGAAAATAACACTAAAATATAAATTGTTAAGGCAAAGGTAGGATACAAATGGTTTTATGAGACTATCGATAAGCTAAAGAACTGCTACCACATCTCTGGGCCCCATGCTATAGCAGCTGTCATCACAGTTGGGAACAAAAGGTTTGGAAAATTAAAAACGCCATGACTAGTCAGATATCATTAACTTGGACACTCTATATGAATCCAGCAGTACCAGACAAGAGCAGGGAGTAGCATCGAAGCTCTGGCATTTAACGAGATTGCCAACGAGATCATGACCCAACAGGATAGAAGAATCCACAAAGCAAGATTTTATATCCAGGACATCACTATGAACAGGTACAAGTGTCTGCCAACCACGGCCATTGCTACAGAATCCATAACTAACTCAGTGAGGCAGCAATAAACATAGCTTAGAAAAGACTGATTTGATTTATAGTAAGAGATCAGACACAATACAACTTCAATGGCGATGAGACTACAGCAGAAACCACCATTGATACCTGACAGGGTATCACAAGGCAACAGACAGACGTAGAGAACGTGTAGGTCCAGAGACAAGACCTACACAAACGTTCTGGTCAACGCAACAACAACTGCAACAGGCGTCATATAGCTAGTCCTTGACTCGTCATATAGCTAGTCCTTGACTCGTCATATAGCTAGTCCTTGACTCGTCATATAGCTAGTCCTTGACTCGTCATATAGCTAGTCCTTGACTCGTCATATAGCTAGTCCTTGACTCGTCATATAGCTAGTCCTTGACTCGTCATATAGCTATCCTGACTCGTATTAGCTAGTCCTTGACTCGTCATATAGCTAGCTGACTCGTCATTGCTAGTCCTGACTCGTCATATACTAGTCCTTGACTCGTCATATAGCTAGTCCTTGACTCGTCATATAGCTAGCCCACTTGACTCGTCTATATAGCTAGTCCTGACTCGTTATATAGCTAGTCCTTGACTCGTCATATAGCTAGTCCTTGACTCGTCATATAGCTAGTCCTTGACTCGTCATATAGCTAGTCCTTGACTCGTCATATAGCTAGTCCTCGACTCGTCATATAGCTAGTCCTTGACTCGTCATATAGCTAGTCCTCGACTCGTCATATAGCTAGTCCTTGACTCGTCATATAGCTAGTCCTTGACTCGTCAATAGCTATCCTGCTCGTCATATAGCTAGTCCTCGACTCGTCATATAGCTAGTCCTTGTCTCATATAGCTAGTCATGACTCTAATAGCTAGTCATTGACTCGTCATATAGCTAGTCCTTGACTCGTCATATAGCTAGTCCTTGACTCGTCATATAGCTAGTCCTGACTCTTTTCATATACTAGTCCTTGACTCGTCATATAGCTAGTCCTTGACTCGTCATATAGCTAGTCCTTGACTCGTCATATAGCTAGTCCTTGACTCGTCATATAGCTAGTCCTCGACTCGTCATATAGCTAGTCCTCGACTCGTCATATAGCTAGTCCTTGATTCGTCATATAGCTAGTCCTTGACTCGTCATATAGCTAGTCCTTGACTCATCATATAGCTAGTCCTTGACTCGTCATATAGCTAGTCCTCGACTCGTCATGTAGCTAGTCCTCGACTCGTCATATAACTAGTCCTTGACTCGTCATATAGCTAGTCCTTGACTCGTCATATAGCTAGTCCATGACTCGTTATATAGCTAGTCCTTGACTCGTCATATAGCTAGTCCTTGACTCGTCATATAGCTAGTCCTTGACTCGTTATATAGCTAGTCCTTGACTCGTCATATAGCTAGTCCTTGACTCGTCATATAGCTAGTCCTTGACTCGTCATATAGCTAGTCCTTGACTCGTCATATGCTAGTCATATAGCTAGTCCTCGACTCGTCATATAGCTAGTCCTTGACTCGTCATATAGCTAGTCCTCGACTCGTCATATAGCTAGTCCTCGACTCGTCATATAGCTAGTCCTCGACTCGTCATATAGCTAGTCCTTGACTCGTCATATAGCTAGTCCTTGACTCATCATATAGCTAGTCCTTGACTCGTCATATAGCTAGTCCTCGACTCGTCATGTAGCTAGTCCTCGACTCGTCATATAACTAGTCCTTGACTCGTCATATAACTAGTGCTTGACTCGTCATATAGCTAGTCCTTGACTCGTCATATAGCTAGTCCTTGATTCGTCATATAGCTAGTCCTTGATTCGTCATATAACTAGTCCTTGATTCGTCATATAACTAGTCCTTGACTCGTCATATAGCTAGTCCTTGTCTCGTCATATAGCTAGTCCTTGTCTCGTCATATAGTTAGTCATCGACTCGTCATATAGCTAGTCCTTGACTCGTCATATAGCTAGTCCTTGACTCGTCATATAGCTAGTCCTTGACACGTCATATAGCTAGTCCTTGACTCGTCATATAGCTAGTCCTTGACTCGCCATATAGCTAGTCCTCGACTCGTCATATAGCTAGTCCTTGACTCGTCATATAGCTAGTCCTCGACTCGTCATATAGCTAGTCCTTGACTCTCTCTGTTGGCTCATGAATCATAACCTTGTCCACAAGCTATGGGGTAAATCGAATAAATTTGACTTCCACGTAGCCCCACAACGACACAGGTCTGTCCGTCTGAAATATGAGCGTTTCAATTGTCACTAACGTGTGTAGTTAGCTGAGCTATAATGTGGATGATTTGGCAGTTTGCCTGCAGAAGGATGAGAATGTCCCGAACTAGTTAGTCTCCATCATCAGAAGCTTCTTCAATTTGGACTTATTGAAGGTTATATACTGTGCAGGTGTCTACATCAGGGGGCTACATCTCGTTGAATCGTTCCTGTCTCTGACCATGTCAGCCGATACAACATGTACCAAATTCATCCCAACATTCCTAAAGCTGTTCTAAGAGCTGACAGATACATATGACACTACTCTCTTGAAAGAAAACCTTCACGCATGCGCAGTATGATCAAGACATATGTGTTGTCATAGTCATGGTAGCAGCATTTGTTTGACACCCCAAGTGCTAATGATCCTAAAAGTTATTATGCCCAAACTGGCTGCTGGCTTCTAGACGCAAAAGGGGCACATATTAATCCTTTGGAACTACGATGAGTCTGCGGAGTATTCAGTTGCCCACATGGAAACACAGAAGAAAGAGAGAAAGCACCTATCCACAACTTGGTCGCTAAGCGTAAACAACGAGCTCTCGACCAGAAGCCAAGCAGTTTGTCAGATAATCTTTCCTGGAATTTAATCCAAGGCAATATACATAATTGACCAACGACAACAATGGTCATTCTGGATGGGTGGCTGTCTGTGTGGTAATAAAATGAGACAGGATGTTAATAATATGTTGCCATGGAACACAAGACAGCAAGAATGAAAGAAACAAGGTCTGCATGATAATGAACATTGCCAATCTACCTATAGATAGAAGAAGAATTAAAGACTTGGTCGTACCTTAAACAATGGGCAGCCCAGTCACCAGTCACGTCAGCTGATGCACATGATGAGTACATTGTAGCAACAGACACAGATGAAGGACACTAAGTAGTGTCCCTACACGGGGTTCGCTATGTTCATGACACATCAATTTCTGTTTCGTCCATTAAAGAACTCCTGGCGACTCCAGATCAATACTTGTGTCATAAATACTGGAGGCTCCAGATCAATCCTCGTGTCATAAATTTGATACAGTTTGTTACAATATAACAATATATCTCTGAATGCAGCAGTCACCGTGGATGAATGTAGCCAGGCCATTGCTGCCAGCTACTGTAGGTATATACTGTGTTATGGACAGACAGTAACTATTGTTAGTGATGACCCTCACTTCAAACAGTATTAACATAAAGTAATGCAGTAATTTATCACTAATATGTCTATACCATGTTTATTGTATACAACTACATATATGTTCCACATTACAAATAATTTAAATGTTTTATGCAAATTTTCTTAGTTATTATAATCATGTTGAGATACTTTTCTAGGCAAAAATGCCTTCTAGAGGGGCCTTAGTGTCAAGGGATATGTACATAAGATAAGATCAGATCAGCTTTATTGCCATGTGATTTCATTGTAGTTATAATAAAACATTGGAATGCATTGTAATGTTGGAACGTCGTACAAGTAATTTCACA
>JAODUO010000695.1:32500-70000 GCA_025642075.2 Ridgeia piscesae
CGTGTATGACTCTGACATAAAGTTAATGGTGGTCCATTCTCACGGAGGACCAATGCACCCTGGCACTAACCACCCTCAATGCACCCTGGCACTAACCACCCTCAGTGCACCCTGGCCGTAACCACCCTCAGTGCACCCTGGCACTAACCACCCCCAGTGCACCCTGGCACTAACCACCCTCAATGCACCCTGGCACTAACCACCCCCAGTGCACCCTGGCACTAACCACCCTCAATGCACCCTGGCACTAACCACCCCCAGTGCACCCTGGCACTAACCACCCTCAGTGCACCCTGGCACTAACCACCCTCAGTGCACCCTGGCACTAACCACCCCCAGTGCACCCTGGCACTAACCACCCTCAGTGCACTCTGGCACTAACCACCCTCAGTGCACCCTGGCACTAACCACCCTCAGTGCACCCTGGCACTAACCACCCTCAGTGTCAGCATTCATAGGTCGACGTAGGTTAATGTTCTGACAAAACTGACTAATTGAGCGAGACATCATAACTTCGTAAGCTCACAACATTGTAATCACATTACATGCAGGCTTATCAGTTAATATAGCAATGCCGAGTGTTGGAAACAGATATATAAGAATATGTCCTATGCCACCGAACAAAGCACATCATTTTTACTTTGAGATTTGTGCAACGTTCTAAGTCGATATAAAGTAGAATCAACCGAACGGAAACGAACTAAGTCTAAGATGTTCGGAGCGAACTAAGTTGAAGACATTCTGTATTCAATGAACTTACCCTACCCCGTATGCAGAAGTTCGCAGTGTGTATTAATGGTGTACTAAATTATATAGGTCTTGATAGTTGGGATCATGGTACGGTGTTTACGACACATTGCTGTTCGTCCCGTCGTGGCCAGAGACACGTCGTAACAAATATGAAAGTAGGAAGAGTCAAGTTGACGCATTACGTCACTTCCGATATCGACGTCATATTCGAGGCGTAATATAAAAAGGTCCTGGAAAAACAATATTATAAAACCCGCAAAGAAAAATAATTAATGAAGTATTTCTATCTCTCATGACTACATAATATTATTGTTTAATTATCACGAAACATCACTACGGTTTCTCCGGTTTTGTAATAACGCAAGATATATATATATATATATTGAAGGTCACAGTCTTCTCACTGCTAAAACGATACGTTTGTATGCATTATTGCGACGTATTTGTATGACTATGTACCGAATGGTTCTTCCCGTTATTCATGTAAAGGTAGATTAGAAGTTATTCGTATATAAAACGTGCGCCATTGTCCCACTAAATGACACATATTAACATCAAGGGATTTGATCGATTGAATGAGTCAATATTCTCAGATATACTTATCGACTTCCAGGTACTTCGCAGGTAAGCCACGATAAGTTGTAATATTAGTTCAGCCGTGCAGTTATGGAAAGGTGTGTTTTGACTAATCAAGCAATTGTCGTTAGACCTTATAAATAATTGCCACAAAAAGTGTTCAGGCAAACTGTTCCGAAGTGTTGCTCCAGACACCGAGAAAGCCCGCCTGCCGAAGCCCTCTAGAGTGAAACGCGGAACTACGAACAGACGCTGATCATCCCGGCGGTTACGGTTCGGCGAGTTTGGCATTACAAGATCTTGAATGTAACCTGGTGCGAGTCCGTGCAAGGCAAAAAAAACCACAAGTACCAGTAATTTGTCCATGGAAACGCCAGCTAACCGGAACCCAGTGCAACTTTATCAATACGGGGGTAATATGCTGGTGTTTTCGCTGTCTTGCGATCAGTCTCGATGCTGAATTTTGCACCATCTGCAACTGGGTCAAGTGCCTCCGTAATGCCACACAACACCGCGTTGTCGTAATCGAGCCGCGGTATCACTAGGGAATGAACAAGTGTGTTACACGCTTCGGAAGTAAGACAATGTCTTATCTTTGAGATTGCTTAGAGATGATAGTATGCAGACTTACACGCGACACCTGTGACGGCATTGTCAGTCCACATAATCCGGGGGTTTCGGATGGTCGGTGATGACACAATGTTACATCCGCATACACTAACTCATGAGACAGATGTTTACGATTTGGTGCCGAGATTGTAAGTGTTTCGGTCTTGCTTTCGTTCAGCAGGAGATTGTGGTCTGACATTCACAGTCTCGCCTCTTCAATGCATCGTTCGCCGCGACAGACCGCGTCGGCTGTTTCTCCATCCTGCACTCCACTCAGGTCACCATGTTGGGCGTCATCTGCATAAAGATGGTATTGAAGTTGATGCTTTCTGAAAATGACACCCAATGACAACGTCTAGATGGAGATGAGGACTGGCCCCAACAGACTCTTGTGGGATGCCTGATTTGATCAGCGCCCTGTGTGAGTTGTCACTGCCAATGCGCACTGTTTGAGTCCGGTTCGATATGTTGGACTTCAGCCATTTAAGAAGGAGTGCCTTCAATGCATGTGCTGTGTATCTGGCCGGTTAACAAAGTGGTCAACGGTGTCAACACATCGCTCATGTCGAGCGGCACTGTCAGCACACCTTTCTTTCTGTTGACCGATTTAAGATGGTAGTTCTGGAAACGCACCAATGCCGTCTCGGTGTTATTATGTTGTCGGTGTGCACTTTGGAAAATGTCCAATAAATCGTTGTTGTCTAAGTGCTGGCGAAGTTGTACTGCTACGTGACACTCCAGCAAAGTTGAAACAATAGACAGTCTTGATATTGGTCGATAGTTGTTCCCCAAGTCTGGATACAGGTTAGGTTTCTTTAGGAGAGTTGTGATCACGGCATGTTTGAATGTGGTGCCTGACTCGAGAGACATGTTGATGGTTATAGCTAAAGTCGGCGCAAGAATGTCAGTGTTGGCTTTCACGTGCATCAAGCACGCTTGTTTTTGTAGGACATTTCCTTACAAATGAGATAACAACATCTGTGATAAAGCCGGAAAACCCACTCAGTGAGCAGGAGGCTTCACAGAGCACATACTCAATGTCTAACACGTTCCTTGTGACGTGCTCAAGAAAGTCATATGTGATTTGAGCAATACCATACACATGACATGAAACTTTTGGTGCATCTTTTCTAGGTGTGTAAATAAGTTATTTAAACAGTTTGTCTCCGTAATTCGTGCAGCATGTTTAACCAAACTATCGACAACAGTCGCTGTCAAGATTGGCGACCATTATATAACGCGCGCTATTCGGATACGACGACTGGAGCACGACATGACACTCTCGACAAGTTCGTCGTCCACTCGTGAAGTACTCGGCAAACAGCCCACGCCCAACGTCGACCACGGCTATAAGTACATTGGCGTCCGTCGGAACATGAGTGACCCGCTAACGAGACTCACACGACACAGGGAGCTACCTCCGCTCGCCCCGTGGACACCATGAAGACGACGATCTTGGTAGGTGACTCAATCCGTGGATCCCCAAACGTATTCACCAATACATTCGCGTTGTTGTGTTTGTTTTCCACAAGGAGTAACACTTCCGACATGTTCTGGGTGTCTTTCTTAGTCAGTTTCGACCTAGGTGAAATAATTCGTAATTATGTCTTCCTTTTGTTCTTAGATGTTTTTGGCTCGACTCTGTTCTGAATAATTTTGGTTTTAATTCGAACATTTAAAAAATAAATAAATTAGCTTTGACCGGATCCAGTCCATACGGCGAAAATGGTAAAAGTTGCCTTGCCTCAATATACCCTACATGATAACAGAAGGTGATACAACACTGTAAGTTGGATAAACTCACAATCAAAGTCAACAAAGTATATAGTATTGTTCTTAAATGTTAGACCTTCTTAAACGTTAGACTCTATTAAGTAACTAGTGCTGTCACCCAACACAAACAGACATCACAACCCAGACTTGCGATCAGTTCAATACTCTCTGGAGGAGGATTTACATTTTGGTAAATGGGAAAGTCGTGTCATTGCAACGTCTTCCCGTCTTTCGGTTGCAGATTGCCCTTGCCCTCGTGGTTCTGACGGCGGCGACAGTGGCAGTGGAATCAACTACAGCGATCACGCCACCTAAGGTAACTAGTGGAACTTCGACTATGGGTTAAATTGTATTTTTAATTCACATTCATGTGAGGCACATTTAACAAGCATCTTGAAAGGGGCCTACATTAATCATTAGTCCTACCTCAACACGTTATGCTTCAATGGAGCCTCTGTAATGAATAGCAAATTTAAGATATATTGGTTTGTTGTAGAGGCAAGTATATTCGTTATTCGCGAAACACTTTAAAATAATGTAATTTACACGATATGTGTACTCGCTATTTCCACCTTTGGTCAATATGTCTAGGCTTATACACCTAGATTACATTGCAAAAGTACCCTGAACAAAATCATTTTAATATTTGTGTTTATAAATACATGACTCCCAAAGAGAGTGGTGTGTGTACACTGGGTCACCTAACTGATTAGTCCCGTGTATCAGAGAGAGAACCTTTACACAAACGTGAGACGGCTGTTAGTCTGTGATCCATTACCCGGAGTTTCGACTATCGTACCACAGTAAGACTAACAGTGGTTGTGGTAACTAAGTTAATGACAGTGGTCGTTCTATTTGATTGTGAATGCGGTTGTGACACAAGATGTGGTTCCTTTTGTTTGTGTGTGTGTGCGCGCGCGCGCGTGTGTGTGTGTGTGTGTATGTGTGTGTGGGGGGGGTGTTTGTGTGTTTGGAGGTGTGTGTGTGTGTGTGTGTGTGTGTGTGTGTGTGTGTGTGTGTGTGTGTGTGTGTGTGTGTGTGTGTTTTTGTGTGTGTGTGTGTGTGTGTGTGTGTGTGTGTGTGTTTGGAGTGTGTGTGTGTGTGTGTGTGTGTGTGTGTGTGTTTTTGTGTGTGTGTGTGTGTGTGTGTGTGTGTGTGTGTGTGTGTGTGTGTGTGTGTGTGTGTGTGTGTGTGTGTGTGTGTGTGTGTGTGTGTGTGTGTGTGTGTGTGTGTGTGTGTGTGTGTGTGTGTGTGTGTGTGTGTGTGTGTGTGTGTGTGTGTGTGTGTGTGTGTGTGTGTGTGTATGTGTGTGTGTGTGTGTGTGTGTGTGTGTGTGTGTGTGTGTGTGTGTGTGTGTGTGTGTGTGTGTGTGTGTGTGTGTGTGTGTGTGTGTGTGTGTGTGTGTGTGTGTGTGTGTGTGTGTGTGTGTGTGTGTGTGTGTGTGTTGTGTGTGTGTGTGTGTGTATGTGTGTGTGTGTGTGTGTGTGTTGTATGTGTGTGTGTGTGTTGTGTGTGGTGTGTGTGTGTGTGTGTGTGTGTGTGTGTGTGTGTGTGTGTGTGTGTGTGTGTGTGTGTGTGTATGACACTAGTGGTGGTTCTGATTGTTTGTAGATATCGTTCTGACACTACAGGTGGATGTCAGCATTCCTTTGTCTACACGCTTATGTGTTCACTAATTAAATGCCAGATTCGCTGCAGGCAGGACATGTCAACATATGTTGATGTTTACGTAGATTTAAATTACACTTAGCAAGTTTGTTATACGTGCTTGTCAACAAGGTTATATTCACTGGCATTTAAATTATTTGTGTGTAGCTAACATTGCAAGTTTTACTTTCGAAGCCACGCAACAATAATATAATTTTGGCAAACTCCTTCAACTGTTGGCACGTGACATTGAATATCCTTCGACAAAACAAAATGTCCGCATCACCCGACTATTTAGAAGTGTCACTCAGTAAAGTGGATGTTTAAAGTTCAAGAATACTACACATTGCGATTTGACGGTTAAGACATTTGAGTGCATGTTTGTCACTTGAACGAGAGTATGTATATTTAGATGTATGTATTGTGTGTTTCTCCGGCTCACACCGAGTGTATGTTGTAGCATATCTCTTGACCTTTTCGAACGAACGAACGAACGAACGAACGAACGAACGAACGAACGAACGAACGAACGAACGAACGAACGAACGAACGAACGAACGAACGAACGAACGAACGAACGAACGAACGAACGAACGAACGAACGAACGAACGAACGAACGAACGAACGAACGAACGAACGAACGAACGAACGAACGAACGAACGAACGAACGAACGAACGAACGAACGAACGAACGAACGAACGAACGAACGAACGAACGAACGAACGAACGAACGAACGAACGAACGAACGAACGAACGAACGAACGAACGAACGAACGAACGAACGAACGAACGAACGAACGAACGAACGAACGAACGAACGAACGAACGAACGAACGAACGAACGAACGAACGAACGAACGAACGAACGAACGAACGAACGAACTTTAAGAGATATCTTGCATCTTTGCAGCTCATCTTTGACCTCCGTGTCCACTGTAGCGGCGAGTGTATTAAACTGTTCAGGAAGGAATTTCTCTTGGGCTCAACAAGGATCATCAATAATTGCGTCAACCACTGCGTCAATCTGATTGAGACAGCCCTCGCCGACGAAGACACGTCGAACGAAGATGTTTTCGACGAAATAACAGTGATAGACACAAATAAAGATGATTGAGCTGAGTGGACGTTGAGAAACGGTTTATTTACTATACAGAAATGCGTCAATGAGCCTAATTGGCGAGGTTAGTTACTGTAGTTGGGTCGGAAAAGTGACGGTTTCTGTAGAGGTAACGGGGACATTAACCCGGAGAACGTGACGCCTTTTTATTGCGAATGGGACAGACGCCAGGAACAGCATAATAAATACAGCAATTGCATAGATAGTAGTGTCATATTATCATATTGTGGGATGTACGACGTGTTACTGCAGATAACATTCCAAGCAACAACACACATACATACAACAACACACATACGTACAACAACACACATACGTACAACAACACACATACAACAACACACTTACATACAACAACGCACTTACATACAACAACACACATACATACAACAACACACAAACATACAACAACACACATACATAAAACAACACACTTACATACAACAACACACTTACTTACAACAACACACATACATACAAAAACACACATATATACAACAACACACATACATACAACAACACACATACATACAACACACACATACATACAACAACACACATAAATACAACAACACACATACATACAACACACATAATAATAATAATAATAATAATAATAATAATAATAATAATAATAATAATAATAATAATAATAATAATAATAATAATAATAATAATAATAATAATAATAATAATAATAATAATAATAATAATAATAATAATAATAATAATAATAATAATAATAATAATAATAATAATAATAATAATAATAATAATAATAATAATAATAATAATAATAATAATAATAATAATAATAATAATAATAATAATAATAATAATAATAATAATAATAATAATAATAATAATAATAATAATAATAATAATAATAATAATAATAATAATAATAATAATAATAATAATAATAATAATAATAATAATAATAATAATAATAATAATAATAATAATAATAATAATAATAATAATAATAATAATAATAATAATAATAATAATAATAATAATAATAATAATAATAATAATAATAATAATAATAATAATAATAATAATAATAATAATAATAATAATAATAATAATAATAATAATAATAATATTAATAATAATAATAATTAAAAATAATAATAATAATAATAATAATAATAATAAAACAACAACAACAACAACAACAACAATAATAATAATAATAATAATAATAATAATAATAATAATAATAACAATAACAATAATAATAATAATAATAATAATAATAATAATAATACAATTTATTTGTATAGCGCCCGAATCAATAGTATTTCTCTCAGGCACTTTACATAAATGTACAATACGTAGCACAACACACATACAAACAACAACACACATACATACAACAACACACATACACACAACAACAAACATACATACAACAACACACATACACACAACATATATATAATATAAAACAACACACACATATATACAACAACACACACACATACAACAACACGCACACACACACATACAACAATATGCATACATACAACAACACGTGTACATACAACAACACACATATGTACAACAACACACACATACAAAAATACACATACATATAACAACACACATACATACAATAATACACATACACCCGCATACAACAACACACACATACAACAACACACACATACAACAACAACATACACATAAAACAACACACGCATACAACAACAACAACACACATAAATACAACAACAACAACATACACATACACATACAACAACACACACATACAACAACACACATACATAAAACAACAACAACACACATAAATACAACAACAACACACATATAACAACACACACACACACACACACACACACACACACACACACACACACACACACACACACACACACACACACACACACACACACACACACACACACACACACACACACATACAACAACACACGTACATACAACAGCACACATACATACATACAACAACAACAACACACATACATACAACAATAAGTTACGTATATCAACTACTAACATTCCACTGGCAACACGCAAACGATCTTTGAATAATGTCTTTGCATTTTAAGGGACGACTTTTGTAAAATGAAAACCTGTAGTTCAAGCCCTCCACTGATTCGATTTAAACAATAGCAACTTCTGTGTGAAATTGTTTTGTGTGTGGTGTAGGCCATTCGCGAAGTAACTTATATTTTTATTCGCATACCTTTAGCCAATATGTCTAGGTCTATACATTTATATGACATTGCAAAAGAAATCCTGAACTAAATAATATGAAGAGTTGTGTTTATAAATACACGGCCCTCAAAGAGGGTGATATTTGCACACTGGAACCAATATCTTTATTTATACTCCAACGTATCAATTTGTAACGAAGAATGACTTCGGTGGTTCTGTTTGTTTGTGAATGTGGTCGTGACACTAGGTAAGGTTATATTGGTTTGTGAACGTGGCTGTGACATCAGAGGTGGTTCTGCTTGTTTGTGAATGTGGTCGTTACACTAGGTATGGTTATATTGGTTTGTGAACGTGGCTGTGACATCAGAGGTGGTTCTGTTTGTTTGTGTTTGTGAATGTGGTCGTTACACTAGGTATGGTTCTATTGGTTTGTGAACGTGGCTGTGACATCAGAGGTGGTTTGGTTTGTTTGTGTTTGTGAATGTGGTCGTTACACTAGGTATGGTTCTATTGGTTTGTGAACGTGCCTGTGACATCAGAGGTGGTTCTGTTTGTTTGTGTTTGTGAATGTGGTCGTGACATTAGGTATGGTTCTATTGGTTTGTGAACGTGGCTGTGACATCAGAGGTGATTCTGTTTGTTTGTGAATGTGGTCGTGACACTATGTATGGTTCTATTGGTTTGTGAACGCGGCTGTGACATCAGAGGTGGCTCTGTTTGTTTGTGAATATGGTCGTGACACTAGGTATGGTTCTATTGGTTTGTGAACGTGGCTGTGATATCAGAAGTGGTTGTGTTTGTTTGTGAATGTGGTCGTGACACTAGGTATGGTTTTATTGGTTTGTGAACGTGGATGGGGCATCAGTGGTGGTTCTGTTTGTTTGTGAATATGGTCGTGACACCATATATGGTACTGTTGGTTTGTGAACGTGGCTGTGACATCAGAGGTGGTTCTGTTTGTTTGTGAATGTGGTCGTGACATTAGGTACGGTTCTATTGGTTTGTGAACGTGGCTGTGACATCAGAGGTGGTTCTGTTTGTTTGTGAATGTGGTCGTGACACTAGGTATGGTTCTATTGGTTTGTTGTGAACGTGGCTGTGACATCGGAGGTGGTTCTGCTTGTTTGTTAATGTGGTCGTGACACTAGGTATTGTTCTATTGGTTTGTGAACGTGGCTGTGACATCAGATGTGATTCTGTTTTTTGTGAATGTGGTCGTGACACTAGGTATGGTTCTATTGGTTTGTGAACGTGGCTGTGACATGAGATGTGATTCTGTTTTTGTGTGAATGTGGTCGTGACACTAGGTATGGTTCTATTGGTCTGTGAACGCGGCTGTGACATCCGAGGTGATTCTGTTTGTTTGTGAATGTGGTCGTGACACTATGTATGGTTCTATTGGTTTGTGAGCGCGGCTGTGATATCAGATGTGGCTGTGTTTGTTTGTGAATGTGGTCGTGACACTAGGTAAGGTTTTATTGGTTTGTGAACGTGGCTGTGACATCAGAGGTGGTTCTGTTTGTTTGTGAATGTGGTCGTGACACAAGGTATGGTTCTATTGGTTTGTGAACGCGGCTGTGACATCAGAGGTGGTTCTGTTTGTTTGTGAATGTGGTCGTGACACTAGGTATGGTTCTATTGGTTTGTGAACGTGGCTGTGACATTAGAAGTCGTTCTGTTTGTTTGTGAATGTGGCTGTGACACTAGGTATGGTTCTATTGGTTTATGAACGCGGCTGTGACATCAGAGGTGGTTCTGTTTGTTTGTGAATGTGGTCGTGACACTAGGTATGGTTCTATTGGTTTGTGAACGTGGCTGTGACATCAGAGGTTGTTCTGTTTGTTTGTGAATGTGGTCGTGACACTAGGTATGGTTTTATTGGTTTGTGAAGTGGCTGTGACTCAGAGTGTTCTTTTGTTTGTGAAGTGGTCGTGACACAAGGTATGGTTCTATTGGTTTGTGAACGTGGCTGCGACATCAGAGGTGGTTCTATTTGTTTGTGAATGTGGTCGTGACACTAGGTATGGTTATATTGGTTTGTGAACGTGGCTGTGACATCAGTTGTGGTTCTGTCTGTTTGTGAATGTGGTCGTGACACTAGGTAAGGTTCTGTTGGTTTGTGAACGTGGCTGTGACATCAGAGGTGGTTCTGTTTGTTTGTGAAT
Source organism: Ridgeia piscesae (assembly GCA_025642075.2). Taxonomy (NCBI): domain Eukaryota; kingdom Metazoa; phylum Annelida; class Polychaeta; order Sabellida; family Siboglinidae; genus Ridgeia; species Ridgeia piscesae. The sequence continues at coordinate 43,347 of JAODUO010000695.1, forward strand.
GTGGTCGTGACACTATGTATGGTTCTCGTGACACTATGTATGGTTCTATTGGTTTGTGAACGTGGCTATGACATCAGAGGTGGTTCTGTTTGTTTGTGAATGTGGTCGTGACACTAGGTAAGGTTCTGTTGGTTTGTGAACGTGGCTGTGACATCAGAGGTGGTTCTGTTTGTTTGTGAATGTGGTCGTGACACTATGTATGGTTCTCGTGACACTATGTATGGTTCTATTGGTTTGTGAACGTGGCTGTGACATCAGAGGTGGTTCTGTTTGTTTGTGAATGTGGTCGTGACACTAGGTAAGGTTCTATTGGTTTGTGAACGTGGCTGTGACATCAGAGGTGGTTCTGCTTGTTTGCAAATGTGGTTGTGACACTAGTTGTGGATCTCTTTATTTATGCATTTGGTTTGTGACACTATTGGTAGTTCTGTATGTCGTGACCATGGTTGTGACAATAACTAATGGTGATTATATTTGTTTGTGAAAGTGGCTGTGATGGCAGTGGTGGTTCTATTTTGTGTGTGAAGGTGGTCGTGACACTAGTGGTAGTTCTCTTTGTTTATGAAAATGGTTGTGCAGGCAGGACATGCCAACGTTTATCAAGTGTTCTCTACGTGTTTTTCGTCCAAGTGATTATTATCTTGCATTTGGACTAATTATGCGAGGTTAACCTTTTAAGTTCTACTTTCGAAGCCACACCACCATAACGTCCTTTCGTGCAGCTCCGGCCGATGTTGACACATGGCATGGGTTAACATTAGAACGGCCTTCACACAAACACAATGTCCTCATCATCCAACTGATTTGAAGTGTCAGTCATCGAAGTGGTTGCTCAAAGTTCACGAAATCTGTACATTGCGATTTGACGGTCAACTCACTTGCGTCGATGATTATCACACGAACAAGAAAGGAGGCTATGTAGAGGTGTTTGTATTGTGTGTTCGCCTGGCTCTATTTGAAAAATCAGGTCGAGTACGTATTATATAGTCATATCCCTAGACAGTTTAGTTTCGTGAAATGTGAATATATTTACGTTTAGCGTATATTCGAGTGAAACGCGAACGAACGGTCGGACGGGCGGACGGACGGACGGACGGACGGACGGACGGACGGACGGACGGGACGGGCGGGCGGGCGGGGCGGGCGGGCGGGCGGGCGGACGGGCGGACGGGGCGGCGGGCGGGCGGACGGACGGACGGCGGGGCGGAGGGGCGGACGGACGGACGGACGGACGGACGGACGGACGGACGGACGGACGGACGGACGGACGGACGGACGGACGGACGGACGGACGGACGGACGGACGGACGGACGGACGGACGGACGGACGGACGGACGGACGGACGGACGGCGGACGGCGGACGGACGGACGGACGGACGGACGGACGGACGGACGGACGGACGGACGGACGGACGGACGGACGGACGGACGGACGGACGGACGGACGGACGGACGGACGGACGGACGGACGGACGGACGGACGGACGGACGGACGGACGGACGGACGGACGGACGGACGGACGGACGGACGGACGGACGGACGGACGGACGGACGGACGGACGGACGGACGGACGGACGGACGGACGACGGACGGACGGACGGACGGACGGACGGACGGACGGACGGACGGACGGACGGACGGACGGACGGACGGACGGACGGACGGACGGACGGACGGACGGACGGACGGACGGACGGACGGACGGACGGACGGACGGACGGACGGACGGACGGACGGACGGACGGACGGACGGACGGACGGACGGACGGACGGACGGACGGACGGACGGACGGACGGACGGACGGGCGACAGGCAGGCAGGCAGGCAGGCAGGCAGGCAGGCAGGCAGGCAGGCAGGCAGGCAGGCAGGCAGGCAGGCAGGCAGGCAGGCAGGCAGGCAGGCAGGCAGGCAGGCAGGCAGGCAGGCAGGCAGGCAGGCAGGCAGGCAGGCAGGCAGGCAGGCAGGCAGGCAGGCAGGCAGGCAGGCAGGCAGGCAGGCAGGCAGGCAGGCAGGCAGGCAGGCAGGCAGGCAGGCAGGCAGGCAGGCAGGCAGGCAGGCAGGCAGGCAGGCAGGCAGTCAGGCAGGCAGGCATGCAGGCAGGCACGCACGCACGCACGCACGCACGCACGCACGTACGTACGTACGCACGGAAGGAAGTGGGTGCCTAAACCTTCAATTGTTCCCCGGGATTGTCGGCAAAATACCTTCGTCACTTTGGGGTACTGTGGGAGGTACCTCATATACCTCCCCGCCACTCCGCCATAACTTCCTCATTTCCGCTGTGTCTCGGCTCCTCTGATGACGCCGGGAGGCAGAAGGGTGTGTGTTGACAATTGTTTTTCTCCGCCGACCCACCGAGACTTCCGGTTCTTCTTATCTACACTAAGATACTGTAAATTCCAAAAACAATGGGCCAAACGCAATGCGGCACACTAAAGGGTTTCTTTGGTAATGTTAAGCTCTTTGTAATTCACCAGTTAAACAGATGTCGTGTATCGTTGCAGGTCGTCGTCGACGTGCGCGTGCACTGTAGCGCTGAGTGTATCAAACTCTTCAGGAAGGAATTTCGCTTTGAGAGGAGCGCGCGGTCCACCAGGATCATCAATAGTTGCGTCGATAACTGCGTGAAACTGATTGAAACATCCCTCGCCGGCGAAGACCCGAAATAACAGAGATAGACACAAGTGAGGATGAGTGAACGTTGTGAAGCCAGTAGAAAAGACGGTTTATTTACGATATAAATATACGTGATCCCGGTTGTTGGGCTCACGAGAGCTGTGTGCCATACACCGGGTTACGATTGAGCAGGTACTTTATATGGTTTGGAAACCGGTTTAAAAAACGGTATGTTACAACGTCAATGGACAGCACTAACAAATTGAATCTTCCATAACCATGTAAAGGTCTTTAAGATTGAACGAAAACACGACATTCACCATATCCTGGCCTTCTCTTCCGTTCGAAAAGCGCACATTCAGAAGAGAATATACTACAAGGCGATCAATTGCGTTTTCCCACCAAGCCGCAGTGTGGCGCCACTGTTACATGTAATGGTGTGTTGCCCGTACTGTAACATGCGGGACGCCCCTAGAATAAAAATCTGTATAGCGTACCGCATAGAGGCAAATGGTACACAACTCTGGGTGTTACTGTACTCGGGCCGAAGAAGTGGCGTACTCAGATATGGTTCTGTACTGTCCCCTACAACGGTTCAAGCAACCCGAAGTACGTGAAGCCTATTTGTTGTGCACAGTCACCCGAAGTACGTGAAGTCTATTTGTTGTGCACAGTCACCCGAAGTACGTGAACCCTATTTGTTGTGCACAGTCACCCGAAGTACGTGAAGCCTATTTGTTGTGCACAGTCACCCGAAGTACGTGAACCCTATTTGTTGTGCACAGTCACCCGAAGTACGTGAACCCTATTTGTTGTGCACAGTCACCCGAAGTACGTGAAGCCTATTTGTTGTGCACAGTCACCCGAAGTACGTGAAGCCTATTTGTTGTGCACAGTCACCCGAAGTACGTGAAGTCTATTTGTTGTGCACAGTCACCCGAAGTACGTGAACCCTATTTGTTGTGCACAGTCACCCGAAGTACGTGAAGCCTATTTGTTGTGCACAGTCACCCGAAGTACGTGAAGCCTATTTGTTGTGCACAGTCACCCGAAGTACGTGAACCCTATTTGTTGTGCACAGTCACCCGAAGTACGTAAAGCCTATTTGTTGTGCACAGTCACCCGAAGTACGCAAAGCCTATTTGTTGTGCACAGTCACCCGAAGTACGCAAAGCCTATTTGTTGTGCACAGTCACCCGAAGTACGCAATGCCTATTTGTTGTGCAAAGTCTTGGCGGGAAAATTGGTGGATGTAGAGGTTTGAATTTGGTGGTGTAAAAAATTTGAAAAACAAGCGGAAATATTGATTGATAAGTATTATTCTTGTGTTAAGGTTATTCATAAAGTGGTACTGGACATATATTGAGTAGTAGTTTTGGTTAAAGTTTGTTAGTTAACAGTATTTTTGAACATATTAGTATAGTGGGTGATAAAAGGGTAATCTTGGCTTCGACAAATTGTAAACAAGATTGAGCAAATCTCTTTATTTGATATAGTATATAGGAGATAAAGCAATAAGAGTAACAACTACATATGTAAGATAAAACTGTGAATAGGTATCATTGTTATTAAAAATAAACAAGCGTTTTAGTAGGAAACCCTTGTTTGTTTATATAGGTAGTGTCCAACGTTTCCGCTAGGGAACGGTACCAGTACAGACTAAACTTATTGTTCATGGTAGCATAGGTAGTAAGTTGTTTATAACATAAAGTGTGCTGCAGTTGCTGTACACAATAAACAAACAGTCTTTCTAAAGACTAAGTTGGTTTAAACTAAGAGTTGATTTTGACAAATCGTAATATGGCACCTGGCAAGCGGCAAGTGAAGGCAAGAGGCACTTGGTGTGTAACCACTGCCACAGCTTGGTGGATTTTGCCGTATCGGGGTGCGGAAAAACTTGGTCAGAGACAACGGAGGAAGGGTTTACGTTCCAATGTTTAGGGTGTTGGAAAGTGGACTGTCTGACAGCAGAGTTAGCTAGGCTAACGGATATTGTGAAGGGGATGCAGAGTGGAGGGAGGGTGATTGCAAGGACAACAAATGGAGAAAGAACAACAGGTAACATGACATGCAGGAAGGTGACAGGGGAGAAAGTGACAGTAGAGAAGGAGGGAGGGACAAGGGGACAGGAGATGAGAGAAGTAGATGCGACAGGAGGTAAGACGAATGGAAGAAAGGAAGTGAGAGGTGATGTGACCAAACGGAAGTCAATAACAAGGACGATGACAGGAAGTAAAGAGACCGGAAATAAAGGAACAACAGAGAAAGCGGCAGGGGGAAAAGTCAGCAACCAGGGAGATGCAAAACGGAGGAGCTACTCTAAAGCAGTGATCGAGGGGGCATTGAGAACAGAAAGGGTATTTATGGGAGACTCCATTTTGCGAAAGACAGACAGGACATTAAGCAAAGGAGAAGACGTTGTTGTTTGTCTTCCGGGAGCTAGGATAGAGCATGTGACTGAACGGGTAGAGAACGTATTGGGGCATGGCCAAGGGGGGGTCTATATTAGTACATGTAGGGACGAACAATGCAGACAGGGATGGAACAACCAGGATAGTAAAGAGATACAGAGAGTTGGTAGAGACACTGAAGAAGACGAGAGTTGAACAGATCATACTCTCAGGAATCTTGCCAGTGATGAGGGGAAGGGGAACAACATTTGGAAATTGCAAGAGGATGGCAATAAACGGACTATTAGAGCAGATGTGTGAAGAAGAAGGAGTTGGATTTGTAGATTTGTGGGGATATTTTGTTGGTAAAGAAGACATGTTTATGAGAGATGGCCTCCATCTAAGCGGAAAGGGCGCAGCAGTGTTCTCCGAGAACCTTCTTCGATCGATGAATAATGGAACAGGTTGCAACTTTTTAAACTAGTTTCGCAGGGGGGATACACAGTGAAGCCAAATACTAGAGGCATAGATAAAGATAGCAAAAAGACATCAGCAAAGAACAGCCTGGAAAGCCCTACGGAATTTGGTTATAAATGTGTTTGTTTAAATGCAAGGAGCATAGTAAACAAAAGAAATGAACTAAACATTATGGTAGAAGATATTGACCCTCACATAATAGGTATAACTGAATCTTGGGCCACACCCGATATATCAGATTCTGAATTAGGAATGACAGGGTATGTAATGTTTAGGAAAGATAGATTAGGAAGAAGGGGAGGCGGAGTTATTTTATATATTAAAGAATCCATCCAAGCTTATGAAATAAAATTAGAAAAAGAAGCAGAATGTGAAGAAGCTGTCTGGTGTAACATAGTTACAGGAAAGTCAACATTAACTGTTGGGTTAGTGTATCGGAGTCCAAACATAAGCATGGAAGAGAATGAAAAAATACATAACGCTATCAAAGAAGTGAGTAAACGGGACTGTATTATTATGGGGGATTTTAATCATGGGCATATACAGTGGACATCTCTACAGAGTACCGGGAGAGAGGATCAAGAGTTTTTAAATTTAGTACAAGATAGTTTCCTTTCTCAACATGTGTTAGAAGCAACCAGGGGCGAGAACGTGTTAGACATAGTATTGAGCTCACAGAAGGAATTTATTGATAATGTCAAGATATGTGAGCCACTGGGGTGTAGTGATCACAACCAGATACATTTTATCATCAAAGTAAAGGGAGAACAGAATAGAAAAATAAGGTACAGGAAAAAATTTCACAAAGGAAGATATAAGGACATGAGGGAATATTTTGCAAAGATAGACTGGAATAACACACTGAAGAATAAGACAGCAACAGAATGCTGGAATATTTTAAAGAGTGAAATTGACTGCGTCGTTGAAAAATTTGTCCCCTTGAAAAAACAGGGGAAACGGTCAAAGAAGAAACACTTATCGAAGGAAGCCATTAGAAAAATCAAGTACAAGCAAATGATGTGGAAGACATATAGACATACCGGAAGTGAAGAAGACTATAGCATTTATAAAGAAGCACTTAATCAAGCTACAGCTGAAATTAGAAATTCAAAGGGAAGCTACGAACAAAAAATAGCTTTTAATATAAAACATGACAGCAAGAGTTTTTATGCGTATGTTCGAAGTAAACAGAAAGTTCAGGATAAGGTCGGTCCTCTAGAAGGTAGTGATGGAAACATAATAACAGAGGGATTCTTAATGGCAGAAAACCTAAATGAGTACTTTAGTTCGGTGTTTACCAGGGAAGATATTAGTACATTACCAGTACTTGAGACTAAGTTCGAAGGGAGAGAGTTTGACTATTTAGGACAACTAATTGTAACCCCCCAACAATGGTAGCTATGAAAATAAGAGATATGAAGGATAATAAATCACCTGGAGTGGATGGGATTCCTCCCAAATTACTATTGGAAATTGTAGAACAAATCAGCATACCGCTTGCAACAGTGTTCAATTTGTCATTAGAGGAGGGAATAGTTCCGTTAGAATGGAAAGAAGCAAACATTATACCATTATTTAAAAAAGGTTCGAGAAACAAGTCAGAAAACTATAGACCAGTGAGTTTAACATCGGTGATTTGCAAACTATTAGAAAGACTAATTAAAGATCACCTGGTTGATTTTCTTGTTAAAAATAAATTGATAAACCCATCTCAACATGGGTTTTTAAAAGCGAGGTCATGCTTAACAAATATGTTATGTTTTTTGGAAGATGTCACAAAGTGGCTAGATGAGGGATCACCAGTAGATATAATCTACTTAGATTTAAAAAAGCCTTTGACAAAGTGCCACACCAAAGACTACTACTTAAACTAAAGGCCCATGGCATAGGAAATGGAATGATCAACTGGATAGAAAAATGGCTTGTTGATAGAAGACAAAGAGAAGTAGTTGATGGGGAGGTTTCAAACTGGAAAGCGGTTTTGAGTGGAGTACCGCAGGGATCAGTACTGGGACCTATTTTATTCTTAATATATATCAATGATTTGGATGATGACATAACAAGCAAGGTGTTGAAGTTTGCGGACGACACAAAAGTGTTTAGGAAAATTAAAAGTGATGCAGATAGACAGCATTTACAAGATGATCTTAATAAGTTGATAGAATGGTCTGAGAAGTGGCAAATGCTGTTTAATTGTGGAAAGTGTAAGTGCCTTCACACAGGACATGGGAATGAAGATGCACAATATACAATGGGTGATACTGTACTAAATACTACCTTAAAGGAAAAGGACTTAGGGTTAACTATTAGTGCTGACATGAAGGTATCAGAGCAGTGTGGAATTGCAGCAGCGAAGGGAAACCAAATTCTTGGATTAATTAGGCGAAATATAGTGTACAAAGAAAAAGAACTAATAATACCGCTGTATAAAACAATAGTTAGGCCTCACTTAGAATATTGTATACAAGCATGGAGGCCATATCGCAAGAAGGATATTGATATACTAGAAAGAGTACAAAGGAGAGCAACCAAAATGATACCAAAACTCAGGAATATTAGTTATGAAACGCGTCTAAAAGAATGTGGTTTAACAACACTAGAAACCAGAAGATTGAGAGGAGATCAGATTGAGGTGTTTAAAATATTGAATGGATATGAAAATGTTGACAGAAATATTTTTTTCACAGTCAAGGAAGAGAGAAGGACTAGAGGACATGGAGTTACATTAGCAAAGAAGCAGTGTAGACTAGATATTAGAAAATTTTCATTTTCACAAAGAACAGTAAACGAATGGAACAGATTATCAGCTGATTGTGTAGGTGCTAGTAGTGTTAATATATTTAAAAATAAAATCGACATATACCTAAGAAGGGCGGGGTATACTTAGATATATAGGTTGGGCTCTCGATAAGCCAAATGGCTTCCTAGTCCACCTGCCATCTAGAGTTGAATCTCTAGGTGGCAATCTTGTTAAATCTTGTTAAAATCCGAAGTACGTGAAGCCTATTTATTGTGCACAGTCACCCGAAGTACGTGAACCCTATTTGTTGTGCACAGTCACCCGAAGTACGTGAACCCTATTTGTTGTGCACAGTCACCCGAAGTACGTGAAGCCTATTTGTTGTGCACAGTCACCCGAAGTACGTGAACCCTATTTGTTGTGCACAGTCACCCGAAGTACGTGAAGCCTATTTATTGTGCACAATCACCCGAAGTACGTGAAGCCTATTTGTTCTGCAGTCACACGAAGTACGTGAAGCCTATTTATTTTGCACAGTCACCCGAAGTACGTGACGCCTAGTTGTTGTGCAGTCACACGAAGTACGTGAAGCCTATTTATTGTGTACAGTCACCCGAAGTACGTGAAGCCTATTTGTTGTGCACAGTCACCCGAAGTACGTGAAGCCTATTTGTTGTGCACTGTCACCCGAAGTACGTGAAGCCTATTTGTTGTGCACTGTCACCCGAAGTACGTGAAGCCTATTTGTTGTGCACTGTCACCCGAAGTACGTGAAGACTATTTGTTGTGCACAGTCACCCGAAATACGTGAAGCCTATTTGTTGTGCACAGTCACCCGAAGTACGCAAAGCCTATTTGTTGTGCACAGTCACCCGAAGTACGCAAAGCCTATTTGTTGTGCACAGTCACCCGAAGTACGCAAAGCCTATTTGTTGTGCAATGTCACCCGAAGTACGTGAAGCCTATTTATTGTGCACAGTCACCCGAAGTACGTGAAGCCTATTTGTTCTGCAGTCACACGAAGTACGTGAAGCCTATTTATTTTGCACAGTCACCCGAAGTACGTGACGCCTAGTTGTTGTGCAGTCACCCGAAGTACGTGAAGCCTATTTGTTGTGCACAGTCACCCGAAGTACGTGAAGCCTATTTGTTGTGCACTGTCACCCGAAGTACGTGAAGCCTATTTGTTGTGCACAGTCACCCGAAGTACGTGAAGCCTATTTGTTGTGCACTGTCACCCGAAGTACGTGAAGCCTATTTGTTGTGCACTGTCACCCGAAGTACGTGAAGCCTATTTGTTGTGCACTGTCACCCGAAGTACGTGAAGCCTATTTGTTGTGCACTGTCACCCGAAGTACGTGAAGCCTATTTGTTGTGCACTGTCACCCGAAGTACGTGAAGCCTATTTGTTGTGCACAGTCACCCGAAGTACGTGAAGCCTATTTGTTGTGCACAGTCACCCGAAGTACGTGAAGCCTATTTGTTGTGCACAGTCACCCGAAGTACGCAAAGCCTATTTGTTGTGCACAGTCACCCGAAGTACGCAAAGCCTATTTGTTGTGCACTGTCACCCGAAGTACGTGAAGCCTATTTGTTGTGCACAGTCACCCGAAGTACGTGAAGCCTATTTGTTGTGCACAGTCACCCGAAGTACGTGAAGCCTATTTGTTTTGCACAGTCACCCGAAGTACGTGAAGCCTATTTATTGTGCACAGTCACCCGAAGTACGTGAAGCCTATTTGTTGTGCCCGTCACCCGAAGTACGTGAAGCCTATTTGTTGTGCACAGTCACCCGAAGTACGTGAAGCCTATTTGTTGTGCACTGTCACCCGAAGTACGTGAAGCCTATTTGTTGTGCACAGTCACCCGAAGTACGTGAAGCCTATTTGTTGTGCACAGTCACCCGAAGTACGTGAAGCCTATTTGTTGTGCACTGTCACCCGAAGTACGTGAAGCCTATTTGTTGTGCACTGTCACCCGAAGTACGTGAAGCCTATTTGTTGTGCACTGTCACCCGAAGTACGTGAAGCCTATTTGTTGTGCACTGTCACCCGAAGTACGTGAAGCCTATTTGTTGTGCACTGTCACCCGAAGTACGTGAAGCCATTTGTTGTGCACTGTCACCCGAAGTACGTAAACCTATTTGTTGTGCACTGTCACCCGAAGTACGTGAAGCACTATTTGTTGTGCACTGTCACCCGAAGCAGCGTAATAAACACAGCAGATGCATCGTTATTAGTGTCGTATCATATTTTAATTATTTTACACCAGACAACTTGATATTAAAAAAATGCATTTTTTCAGCCCGGGAAACCCTGTAGAATGCAACAAACGTTTTTCACAGGGGAACGGCAAATTTTTTTGTTAAAATTATAAATTTATTATTTTGAGAGACAATCTTTATATTAAAAAAAACATTTGTTCAGTCTCGGTAGCCCTGTAGAATGTTCAACATACGCTATTTGTATGCAGTAAAGGCAACTTTACTTAGTATAATGACTGTGTAATTTACTAGTGTGCTATGTACTGTGTACTGTGTACTAGTGTACTAGTGTACTAGTGTACTAGTGTACTGAATGTACTATGATATTGTCTAGGTCTTAGTAGCACTTAATGCCCAGTAACATGTTAACGTTGTTAATAATAGTAATAAGAATCATAATATTAATAATAATGACTGTTGTACTAGTTGTACTAGTGTACTAGTGTACTAGTGTACTAGTGTACTAGTGTACTAGTGTACTAGTGTACTAGTGTACTAGTGTACTAGTGTAGTAGTGTGCTAGTGTACTAGTGTATTAGTGTGCTAGTGTACTAGTGTACTAGTGTATTAGTGTACTAGTGTACTAGTGTACTAATGTGCTAGTGTACTAGTGTACTAGTGTATTAGTGTACTAGTGTACTAGTGTACTAGTGTACTAGTGTACTAGTGTACTAGTGTACTTGTACTAGTGTACTTGTACTAGTGTACTAGTGTACTAGTGTACTAGTGTGCTAGTGTGCTAGTGTGCTAGTGTGCTAGTGTGCTACTAGTGTGCTAGTGTACTAGTGTACTAGTGTACTAGTGTACTAGTGTACTAGTGTACTAGTGTACTAGTGTACTAGTGTACTAGTGTACTAGTGTACTAGTGTACTAGTGTACTAGTGTACTAGTGTACTAGTGTACTAGTGTACTAGTGTACTAGTGTACTAGTGTACTAGTGTACTAGTGTACTAGTGTACTAGTGTACTAGTGTACTAGTGTACTAGTGTACTAGTACTAGTGCGCCAGCCAACTTAAAGCATATACATACAGTTGCATTGTGACAGTTGACATCAGATTGCACCGTACACCAAAACCAAACTAAACACCTAACCGAGGTTTGGATAGTTACGATTTCCTGCTTGCTTACATGTGTTTTGTAATAATCATGTCCAAACAGAAGTGATTTTTCTCCCACCCACAGCAAACACATATTCCACTTTCCGATGATATTTTAGTGTTTGTAGTTTATCATAATTTATTAGATATAATTTTATTTCATATTTTACATTTTAAGCTAATATATTTCTACTAGATCGTATCAATTATTTATCGATGTTATAAAGAAAACAATTTTATTCGTTATTCGGACCTTTTTATGTGATTGTTCTTATTTATTTATTTATTTTATTTAAAGTAGTAGTATATTTTATCATCATCGTTTGGTGCATGTGAATGTATTATCATGTGAATGTACTAGTACGACGACCAATATCATTACACATTCCAATGTTTTATTGTAACTACAGTGTGAACACGTGGCAATTAAGCTAGTTTATATTATCTTATCTTAAATAACTCCTGCTTCATGAACAACTGCAAAGTTTAATTTCTGTTAATTTGGTGTTAATATAAGCTTAACGTTGAATACCTTTAATAGTATAATTCTATATTATAAAAGTATGTCCCAATTTTACTTTTTCTTTCTTAGTTGACATGACAGCTTATCAGCGTCTCTGCCCTATTCTGGGGTAAGGCCGCACTGGTGGTAACACCAGCAGGGGATAAAATCATATATCAGGCGGAGTTGCGGGGCTAAAAAGTACTGCAACCTCACGGGGCCTGGGTAATCGAGGCTACCTGTTAGATTGTTCGCCGTCCGGCCTGTGTGACACAGGCCAGTGTACCGTAACGCTCCGTCGATGCTGACGGTGAGGGGCGTGAAACAGGTCGCAGAGCACAAGTCGTCGGTACAGCTACTCGGAAGGTGTTTTGTCGCCATCATCGTCTTCAATCGTCGTTATGTCTGACGTACGTATATTGTCACAATTATGTATGTCATGCTTTTAGCGTCGTACACAACGGCATACGCCAGGTACAGCGCGTGTATGTGTGTGTGTAGTCGAAGTAATACTTACGTAAATGCATCGATACGCTCCAGTGCACACGTTGACTCTCTGAGACGCCCACTTAACACTTCTACCACGAGTGACAACTACTGATGTATGATAGGTTGTGTAACGTATAACTTGACCTGTGTGTTGCGCATATCGCATAACAATCACACACAACGGGCAACACGGTGTGAAAAGGTTAACATTGTTGCAACGCCTGAGATGTAGTCATAGACGCTCAAATGGGCGTTTTATTTACTAAACTGGTTCAGTAACTTCAGCCACCAACCACCCAGCTCTAATGCTGAACAAATACCAGTGGGCGCGAGTGTCACACAGAGCCTGGCGTTACTGCCGGTCCGCACCGCTCACCCAATACGTCGACATCGTTTATTGAGCCGGCAGTTAGAGCATCAACCTTTCCATTAACACCCAATATGTCGACATCGTTTATTGAGCTGGCCGTTAGAGCATCAACCTTTCCATTAACACCCAATACGTCGGAACCGTTTATTGAGCCGGCAGTTAGAGCATCAACCTTTCCATTAACACCCATTACGTCGACACCGTTTATTGAGCTGGCCGTTAGAGCATCAACCTTTCCATTCACACCCAATGCGTCGACACCGTTTATTGAGCCGGCAGTTAGAGCATCAACCTTTCCATTAACACCCATTACGTCGACACCGTTTATTGAGCTGGCCGTTAGAGCATCAACCTTTCCATTAACACCCAATACGTCGGAACCGTTTATTGAGCCGGCAGTTAGAGCATCAACCTTTCCATTAACACCCATTACGTCGACACCGTTTATTGAGCTGGCCGTTAGAGCATCAACCTTTCCATTAACACCCAATACGTCGGAACCGTTTATTGAGCCGGCAGTTAGAGCATCAACCTTTCCATTCACACCCAATACGTCGGAACCGTTTATTGAGCTGTCAGTTAGAGCATCAACCTTTCCATTCACACCCATTACGTCGACACCGTTTATTGAGCCGGCAGTTAGAGCATCAACCTTTCCATTCACACCCAATACGTCGGAACCGTTTATTGAGCCGGCAGTTAGAGCATCTACCTTTCCATTCACACCCAATACGTCGGAACCGTTTATTGAGCCGGCAGTTAGAGCATCAACCTTTCCATTCACACCCAATACGTCGGAACCGTTTATTGAGCTGGCCGTTAGAGCATCAACCTTTCCATTCACACCCAATATGTCGACACCGTTTATTGAGCAGGCCGTTAGAGCATCAACATATCCATTCACACCCAATACGTCGACACCGTTTATTGAGCTGGCCGTTAGAGCATCAACCTTTCCATTCACACCCATTACGTCGACACCGTTTATTGAGCCGGCAGTTAGAGCATCAACCTTTCCATTCACACCCAATACGTCGGAACCGTTTATTGAGCTGGCGGTTAGAGCATCAACCTTTCCATTCACACCAAATACGTCGACACCGTTTATTGAGCTGTCAGTTAGAGCATCAACCTTTCCATTCACACCCAATACGTCGGAACCGTTTATTGAGCTGGCCGTTAGAGCATCAACCTTTCCATTCACACCCATTACGTCGACACCGTTTATTGAGCCGGCAGTTAGAGCATCAACCTTTCCATTCACACTCAATATGTCGGAACCGTTTATTGGGCTGGCGGTTAGAGCATCAACCTTTCCATTCACACCAAATACGTCGGAACCGTTTATTGAGCTGTCAGTTAGAGCATCAACCTTTCCATTCACACCCAATACGTCGGAACCGTTTATTGAGCTGGCCGTTAGAGCATCAACCTTTCCATTCACACCCAATACGTCGGAACCGTTTATTGAGCTGTCAGTTAGAGCATCAACCTTTCCATTCACACCCAATACGTCGGAACCGTTTATTGAGCCGGCAGTTAGAGCATCAACCTTTCCATTCACACCCAATACGTCGGAACCGTTTATTGAGCTGTCAGTTAGAGCATCAACCTTTCCATTCACACCCAATACGTCGGAACCGTTTATTGAGCTGGCCGTTAGAGCATCAACCTTTCCATTCACACCCAATACGTCGGAACCGTTTATTGAGCCGGCAGTTAGAGCATCAACCTTTCCATTCACACCCAATACGTCGGAACCTTTTATTGAGCTGTCAGTTAGAGCATCAACCTTTCCATTCACACCCAATACGTCGGAACCGTTTATTGAGCTGGCCGTTAGAGCATCAACCTTTCCATTCACACCCAATACGTCGGAACCGTTTATTGAGCCGGCAGTTAGAGCATCTACCTTTTCATTCAGCTGGTAATTTCAAGACTTTCCAGATTGCACAATTCCCAATTCACATATTTACTTCCAATAGCAACCTTTGTACCTACGGCTTGGCCAATGCAAATGTTGTTTACACTCTATGCTAATATATGGACAGCCAATACATTATAGTTCACCCGGCGTTGTCCAGCACTGGACATGGACATGGTTTAATATGTCAAATGTACCCGAATTGTCCTAACTGTCATATATATATATATATATATATATATATATATATATATATATATATATATATATATATATATATATATATATATATATATATATATCGTCGTTGAATAGACAGGATTACATCGTAAAAGATGTGTCATCCTGTCATAGAGGCAGCCTTTAAACATGTTTTAATGCATTTACTAGACAAAGCGATGGAATATAGGCTACATTGAGTGAGACTATTAACTGGTAAGCTCAACCGTAAACGGTGTGGTACACCATCCGATGAACAAGTAGGCCGGCAAACACACACGACCGAACAAAGCGTCGTATCCACGACCACGGGTTGTGTGCATAAAGGTGTGTCGAGGTGTACGCAAATATACTGTTGAGGTCATAGCGCGCGTGTGAGGGGGGCAGGGGCGTAGATTGAGTGTTTTGGTGTGAATATTGACACACGGGGTCACATCCCTCGTTGTAGCTATATTAGACTACACTTACATACCAAGGCGATATGATATATATATATATATATATATATATATATATATATATATATATATATATATATATCACGTATTATATATATATATATATATATATATATATATATATATATATATATATATATCACGTATTTACGTATATCCCTATTTGACAAGGTTCATTGTAGATAAAGCATAATTAGAACATAAAAACATCCAAACTGTTGTTTTATTCGATCATAGAAACCGTTGGCACATATCAGTTGTTTGGTGTCAGATAAATGCACGACTTAAGGATGGTTTCATACATCCGCAAGGTCCAGATAATTGGCACTGAATTCGACTCAACGTTCCGCGACGTTCCATCAACTGTAAATGTAGTTTATGCTTTCATGTTGACGGACATGTTACACGATATCAATATTGAACAATGTGCGAAGTAGCAATGTCATGTGAAGCACACGGCTAACTGTAGATAATATTAAACATCCGTTCCGACATCGAGCCAGCACCTCTGTCGGGCTACCAGTCGACGTTCCATCGGCTGTAAATGTACATTAATGTACATGTTATGCCTCCACATTGACGGACAGGTTAGACTATATCCATAGTTAGCTATGTGTGAGGTTTCGGAATCATGCGAGCTCAACAGCTAATTGTAGGATATCTTAAACAAGCATTCAGCAAAACGTTCCACATTCTACACACTACCCTCAACTCGTCAAGAATATGTAAAAGACGGTACAACAACCCTAGTTGCGTTAGAGCGCCCTCCGTCGGATTAGTTTTATGGTACATCATTGGAGTGAGAATTCCTAAAGCGATCTAAATTAGTATATACATCTAAAGCCAGCATATCCAATACATTTGCCACCATCAACATATGTTACGATGACCACATCGGGGGCATTAATATATTGTTGAAACAAATCCTACTCGATAGGTGGCACTAAAAACAATTACATTTTCCATAATATACGTGTTGGCTGCCAACTCACTAAACAGATGTACGAAATACTATACATTGTATTATGTTGAATATTTAAAACTTCATCTTACAAAAGTGCCTCTTTTACAAATACAATTTTGTCTGTAGTTAGTTGATGAAAGTTCCACGAAAGCATCGGAGGAGAAATCACAGCCCTGGAAGACGGCGTTGTTCATCATCGTCGGGATCGTCATCATGATCGCTATAGCGATTCCAGTCATACTGCAATGTAAGTGACGCTACTGTACGTTCACTCTTGTAAAACAACAGCTGTGTGATGTAGCGACGTGTCATGTACACATTATATTATAAATGTTTCGCTAGGGTAAAGTTTAAAACAACTCTAAATTATCGTTGAGAAAACAAAAGGTCAAAATAGTAAAACGAAATAGTTTGGTTTGAGTTTACTTGATCATGATGTCAATCACTCTTCTTTAAATGCACTATAAGTCCAGCAGTTTAATGCAGTGGACAAACTGATAAATGATGTCGGAAGCTGAACTGTTAACTGCCATAACGTGGGGTCGCATAACGTAAGACTTAATTGCCAAATGTGTGCGAACGTGTGTGCGTGCGTTTCTGCGTTTCTGCGTGCGTGTGTGCGTGCGTGTGTGTGTGCGTGCTGTGCGTGTGTGCGTGCGTGCGTGCGTGCGTGTGTGTGTGTGTGTGCGTGCGTGCGTGCGTGCGTGTGTGCGTGTGTGCGTGTGTGCGTGTGTGCGTGTGTGCGTGTGTGCGTGTGTGCGTGTGTCCGTGTGTGCGTGTGTGCGTGTGTGCGTGTGTGCGTGGTGCGTGTGCGTGTGTGCGTGTGTGCGTGTGTGCGTGTGTGCGTGTGTGCGTGTGTGCTGTGTGCGTGTGTGCGTGTGCTGTGTGCGTGTGTGCGTGTGTGCGTGTGTGCGTGTGTGCGTGTGTGCGTGTGTGCGTGTGTGCGTGTGTGCGTGCGCGTGTGTGCGTGTGTGCGTGCGTATGTGCGTGCGTATGTGCGTCTATATGCGTGTGACTCTGAGCATGTATGCGTGTACTTGTCCACACAGGTGTGTGTGTATGTGCGTGCGTGCGTGTGTGTATGTGCGTGTATGTGAATGTATGTGAGTGCGTGTATGGTAGTATGTTTGTGTAGGTTAGTCAATGTTCATAGATGTACATACACTTCTCGAGTACGTTCTGTCACGTTCTGTCACGTTCTTGTTCTAGTTCACTTTCCGGAATTCTTCGGCTTTCCTGCTAAGAGAATTATCAATGAGACTGGTAGGTGCATCAGGACTATACACAAGTCATGTAGTTCAATCTAGTGAAGTTTACTTGCAAATGCAAATGCTTTGAAATCAAGTTAATAATTCATATATCTGCTTAAGATCACGAATGTTACATACTCTCTCATCCTATCACTCACTCACTGACTCACTCATTCACACACTCGCTCACCCACTCTCTCACGCACTAACTCACTCACACACTCACACGCACTCACTCACCTCACACACTCACACGCTCACACGCTCACACGCTCACACTCACACGCTCACACGCTCACACGCTCACACGCTCACACGCTCACACGCTCACACGCTCACACACTCACACGCTCACACGCTCACACGCTCACACGCTCACACGCTCACACGCTCACACCCACAGCTCACACACTCACACACTCACACACTCACACACTCACACACTCACACACTCACTCACTAATTCACACCCTCATTTATAATTGATAACGTAAAATAAATGTCAATATTTATTCCTTTAAAATAGATGTTGGCAGTTGATCTTCTACCATCTACTAGAGGGAGCCACCTGCTTGCAGCATCAGTCGCCAGATGTCACCTCTCTCGACATACCTTTCACCGGGAACTGGTACTTGGCTGAACGCGTTAATTAACATAGTATTGCCGCAACACCATGTAATAGAATGTTATCCACCAGGTTACGTAACATCATTGTGCAACTGTGGGAACTTTATAGGATCCAACTTCTGTCTTGGGTCCTATTATTTTATATTGTCATTTCTAAATAAGCACTAAGAAAAGAACTACAAATTCATTGTTTTGTTGACACTATACCGCCTGACGAATGCAGCGACATGATTTGGTTTCTGGACCAAGAGACGATGTTGACGATCTAACCTAACATGACATCAGTAATAGATGTATGTTAGGGTTCTGGACAGGAGCATCAGCTGTCGGTGACGACATTCGTTTTATGCGTAGCTATTGGAGCGTTGTCGCGGTGACGTAATCGTGTTTCGCCGGAGTCTCAGCCGCCACATCGACGCTCTCTGGCGTTGCTCGAAATAAAAGGGAGGGTATTGCTAGATTTTAGCTCAACAACTCCGATCATCGGACGCATGTGTCTAATCACTGTGTGGTTAGTTTGGATGCGGAGTCAATGAATATTGTTTTAATGAAGTAAATTATGCAGCTGCTGTTACTGATGTTAATGCAAGAACTACGCACTGCATTGTGTGTCTTTCACATTAACGCAAATGTAAGTCTATGAAATGTCAGATACAATGTCCTGCGTGGCTGCAATGCTACTATTAGACAAGTGTGCTTTAGCATAGCAATAACAATTGTTTGCTGGTCTTGCCTTGACCTGCTTGTGTTGCTTACATTTAACCAGTCAAACGAAACTGCGCACAACCATTGGTTACTTAGAGCATCGCAATATTACAAAGTAATGCACAGCATTTTCATGTGTTGTTGTTTCTTTAGGTAAATGTCGTCATGTAGGCCCTAACATGCCCACATATTCCCCTGCGCTTTTGGTTGGTCACTAGGTGGCGTAAGTGGTACATGTTTATATTTCACTGCTCGTTCAAATTATATTTTGTAATCTAAATTCTGCATTTTTGTGTTTGACATTATTGCAGTTTTAAGACCAACACACTACTTTATTTGGACACGCAGACATTTTAATAAATTAAACCAGTTACGCCGCTGAAATTAATCATTTACAATATAGTGGGCGGTAATACAGGAAGATTTCATTTTTCGCGCCAGTACGGTCATATAAATATCTTACAAAGACAGGGATAGCCCTAATAAACTGTTGACTAACAGGTTTTTTTCATAAGACGTTTCTTTATACCCAGAATCTCCCTGGGGGTGAAGACCTCTAAATGTTTCATTTGCACGGGCACTAAACGTCTTATTGCATTGCACAGGCTTTGCTGAGCGCGAAAAATTTAACGATCTGTATTTAGCCTTTTTAAACCGATTTGTATAAGCCTTTTAAAACATTCATTCTCTATTTAGCATTTTACAGATTTATTTAACATTTTCAAACTCATTTGAAACTACTGATTTATGTTATTATTAATTTTAAATACCACTTGATTATGTCTATGTCAAAACGTTCAACGCTTTATTTTTATATAACGATTGGTTAGATGTATTAGTCTTACATCTCAGAAGTAGTCTGATTCAAAGCTATCGCAATTTTATAATTAGTGTGACCTTACACTCTCATCTATTTATTTATTATATATTATTTATTAAGTGTTAATGCTGTTGACCCATGCCGTGCATTAGTACATTTACATTATTTTAGAACATCTGACTATTCTCAGTCATTAATTATTTTATGATACGTTAATTTTATCGCTTGAACAGATTTTGTCAAATGTCACCATTGTTCTTATTGTGGTTGTTTTTTGCTTTCTGCAGCTTCTAGAAGCCGTGGTTTGACCTTGTGTAACACACTGGCACAGTGGTCGGATGTCATTTCGTCGCCCTCAAAATACATGAGCACACAAGAATCTTTGACATGTCTATACAGTCTGCTATGCATTATTCTTTGTTTCAAACGGAAACTACTGCCAATACCCCGTTTCAGGCCAAAATGTTAATTGGCATTGGTCCTACTGCTAGCGGGAGATGTCAGTCTAAATCCTGGACCTGTGATCAGGCACAACATTCGCCTGGCCACCACCAACATTCGTTCCATTCGAGAGAAAAAGCCTCTCTTACCGATCTAATAATTTCTAAAACAATAGATATTCTTGCTGTCACTGAAACCTGGCTCAGACCCCATGACACAGCTGCATGTATTGCCGACATTTCCCCTCCTGGTTGTACCTTCCACCATCGACCACGTCCAGTTGGACGAGGCAGTGGTGTTGGTTTTCTAATATCAAAACTGTTCAAAGTAGACCTGCACACCAGCCCTGACTATACCAGCTTTGAGTCTATTTGTGTTACATTTCAAAGTCGTACTTCTTTGGGGAAATGTTGTAACCAAACCATACACATCGAATGTTACATTGGTGGCGATTGTAATCTTCATCTGGACACACCATCTGCAACAACTACCACGCTTAATGATATTCTGGCTTAATTTGACACAAAACAACATGTCAATTTCCCAACACACATATATGGCCATTTGCTCGACATCATGATAACTCGGTCCTCCGGTAAAAAAAACATTCAGACACCCACAGTCGCAGATGGCTTATCCGACCATAACACAGTAATTGCAGATCTTGAATTTCCTATAGCCCCAGCCGTGTCCAAACACAACATGTTTTACAGAGCCATTCACAGTATCAACATTGCATCATTTATGACTTATATAATCACGTCCGACCTTGTCACACATCCTAAAGAAAATGCATCAGACTTATACATACAGTACCGTCAAATATTTGTGACATTCCATTCCATTCACAGTATCAACATTGCATCATTTATGACTTATATAATCACGTCCGACCTTGTCACACATCCTAAAGAAGATGCATCAGACTTATACATACAGTACCGTCAAATATTTGTGACATTCCATGACAAACGTGCACCTATTAAATCTAAATCTGTGTTCCAAAAGCCGCCAGCTCCTTGGGTGACCCCGGAATTAATCCAATCTAAACGGCGCCGTCGCTAGCTGGAACGTGTTTCGCGTAAATCTCGTTCATCCTTAGACAGGTCACGCTACACACGGCAATGTCATCTATGTAACCGACAAATGTCAAAAGCAGGGTCGTATTATTAAGAAAACGGTCTCAAATAACTCTGCTACACCAAAACAGCTATGGAAATGCATAAATCAGATCTAACACAGGCGGCCTGCTCCTTCTCTACCAACCCATGCATCAATCAAGTCAATGTGTAACTCCTTTTCTAATCATTTTAAAGATAAAATCAGCCTCATCCACTCAGCTTTCACAGATCATACTCCAGACACTGTAAATGCTGACTCTCTACAACTAAATTATCAACTCGCATCGTTTGAACTAGCCACAACTGCTGAAGTGAGAAAAATAATCATGTCGTTACGAAATAAATCCTGTTATTTCGACCCACTCCCGACCATACTACTAAAAGCATGCCTTGACGTATTAATTAGACCAAACACAGACATCATAAATACACCACTCTGCTCCGGCTTATTTCCTGAAGATTTTAAATGTGCACATGTAAACCCAATTCTTAAGAAGACAACTCTGCCTAAGGAAGAACTAAACAGCTATAGGCCTATTACCAGCTTCATTTCAAAAATACTTCAAAGGTTGTAGCAAATCGTCTTAGGTCTCACATCTGCATAAATGGTTTATCAAATGTATAACAGTCTGCGTATAAACAATTTCACTCAACAGAAAATGCTTTTTTTAAAGTACACAATGACATAAACCTTAACATTGATAATGGCAAAGTTACTGCACTGACCCTGCTTGACCTATCCGCCGGTTTCGACATTCTCATTACACGCTTATCGACGTGGTACGGGATGTCTGGCACAGCCCTGAGCTGGTTTACTTCATACCTTACTGATAGACGGCAAGCCAGTAAAATATGTAACTGCTTCTCAGACATGCTGCCCACCTCTTGTGGTGTCCCCCAGGGTTCTGTTTAGGGACCCTTGCTTTTCACTCTGTATACAACACCACTAAGCTCTGTTATCCAGAGTCACAACCTGGATCATCACCTTTATGCAGATGAGACACACAAATCTATGTTTCTTTGACCACACCAGATACTTGTCGCTCCATAAACCAGCTCAGGGATTGTCTCCAAGATGTCTCCCTTTGGATGAAAAACAGTAAATTAAAGCTAAATGCAGATAAGATCGAATTTCCCATCATTGGTACCTCAACGCAGCGTGCAAAACTGGATGGCTTTTTCCCAACACATATCCTCAGTCAGAGTATCACACCAGCCGCCTCAGTGCTAAATCTCGGAGTAACGTTTGATGAAAACCTCACTTTCAAACAACATATATCGAAAACATGTCGTTGCTGTTTTTATCATATGCGCGATCTTCGCCGTATTCGCCGGTTTATATCACTTTCCGTTGCTAAAACCATCGCAACAGCTCTAGTAAGCAGCAGACTTGACTACTGCAATTCCCTCCTTTACAATACTGCAAACAAGGATATAGCAAAACTTCAGCGTGTCCAAAATTGTTTAGCAAGGGTAGTCACATGTTCTCGTTTTTCTCACTCAGTGCTTCTTCTAAAATCATTGCATTGTGCACTATCGCATTAATTTCAAGATTTGTACAATAGCCTATCAAGCACTCTCATCTACACAACTGTATTCAGTACAACCATCAAATCAGTTAGTACTTTTCAAAAACCTTAAACTACTGAAAATTGAAGATGTGTTAAAGTGACACGAAATAAACTTATATTTTAAATATATTCATAAACAATCGCCTACGTACTTACTAAACTGGCGAATTATACCAAGTATTAATATACACAATTATAATACTCGTGTAAAAGATAATTTACATACTTTTAGAGCTAAGCATGAATTTGCAAAGAAATGCCTTAGACCATAAATGAGACCCTTGATGCAATAAAAAACAAAATATACACTCACAGTTTACATGTTAGATAAATAACTACAGTGATATATGTACTCTATCGAATTATTATGTACCTATTTAGGGTCAGTAAATTGTATGATTATGGTTATATGAATACATTTGTGGAAATTGTAGATTTGATAAATTACTGACATGTCAAAGTTATCCAACAAACATTCTGACATCACTACACTTGCAACGTAGAGACAAACACAGACACAGACACAGACACATATGCACGTCTTTCAAGAATTTCTTTCAGCCGATGTCGATTTGTCGGCGCAACTTGGCAGGACATTTCCGGATGCAACTGTCACATAAACAGCGCGATGTAGAATTGTCGGCATCTGTCATGTGGAAATATCGTATCCAGGCATTTATGTACTTCTTTATATTTCAAATCTAATGTGGCGTGTTCTAAGCCCTGTGCCAGGTGCCTGACATTTATAATAAAAGTCACAGGTATGAAACTGTTGAAAGAGGTCTCCCGTATTATACGTTGGCCACGATTTTTGATTTGTTATAAGAAATTAGTAATACAAAAAGTAATATAACTATGGAAACTACCCCAAACTAGTTGTAAATGTCTGCGCAAAATTATACTTTGTCGCAAAAACAACATTATTTTCTCATGCTTAATTACACAAATATTAATATGTGTTGTGATATTTTTATTACGGACGTTTTCATTTTTCATATATATTGTAGATAGCAGTAAGTAAATTAAATGCATACAACTATAATTGTAATAATGTAATAATTAGTATTGTGTTATTATTAGTATTATTATATTAACAAAATACGCATTATTATGCCACATATTATTGCATTTATTACACAGATTATTCCAAACTCTCCGACAGCTACGGGTGCACATATTTCTCAACGTGAGAACACGTAAGTTGTACAATCCTTGCTGTAATTGCAATATTTGTTCTGCAGCGCGAAACGTAAAAAATTGCATCGAGGTAACGAACCTCTGTTGACATTTATTTACATACCGTATGCTGATCGATAATCGTGTCTGGTAATTTATTAGAGCAAACAAGTGCGTCTGTGCGTCGGTGCGTCGGCTTCGCCGCTTATACTTACGGTCTTGTTAACACGCGATGGGGGGAAGTGAGACATTCGCTAAGATCAGCATGTTGCCAGCGCTAATGGAA
This sequence comes from Ridgeia piscesae, assembly GCA_025642075.2. Taxonomy (NCBI): domain Eukaryota; kingdom Metazoa; phylum Annelida; class Polychaeta; order Sabellida; family Siboglinidae; genus Ridgeia; species Ridgeia piscesae. The sequence continues at coordinate 67,857 of JAODUO010000695.1, forward strand.
TGCAGTCCCCCCCAAGATCCGCCACTGCGCACATCTCCGCTTCCGGTCCGCGGACGAACGAACCGTGAAATGTACCCGGCGCGTGTATTCGGCGGTTTTTATCGTCGCCATCTTCGCGTTTACCTCTCGTTGCCAGACGACGCTGTCGTCAGGTCGGACCGCGCGAAGGCGCAGTCGATATTTATTTGTCCGCTCGAGAAACCGCGTTTTGAAACTTTAATCTGCATCGTTGATCACAGCGCCGCTAGAAGGACCATATATCATTTTAATGTGAGAAATGTTCAGCTTTTCAATCGGTTTCTTCGCAGTTTGTCTTCGTTGCATTATTAAAAGATATACTGCTTGTGTTGTGACTAATGCATGACTTTAATAGCAAATACCGTTGGACAAAGGAAAGAAAATAGATAAAAGCCTGCACTAAGAATAGGGTAAGCCAATTTGAGCACGTAAAATGGGTTATATAATTCATCTCCACGTATGGACGCAAATAAGTCATGGGGTGCATTAACGGTATTTTATAAACATTTTATGTCACACTCAGTGACGATTAGCGCACGCCGTTGTGAAAAACAACTACATTAGTGAGACGTGATGATCGTAGCAATTGCGATATATTGAAAGTGTCAATACATATCAAGGGAGAAGAGCGGTGGGGATTCAGAGAAGCAATTGGAGGAAGACGAAGTAACGATCATAGCAAATGCTTGAAATCAATTGAATATCAACATTTTTATAGCAACTGGTTTGCTTATTTTGAGTTGCATGTATTTTAAATATATGCAACTCGAAATATACAAACTAGTTGCTTGAAAAAAGGTTGTGAGCCAATTCTGAAATCTCACCAAGTCACCGGTGTCTTCTGTGGTTTATATACCTGCTGTGTCATCAAGTCTACGATGTCACAAATTGTACTAAGTCACTAAGTCGGCGATGTTACCAAGGCTAAAGTGTCTCCAAGTCTACGATGTCACTAAATCTGTGAAGTCACCGAGGCTAACGTGTCTCCAAGTCTATGATGTCATCAAATCTACGATATCACCAATTTAGCGATGTCACTAAATATCTGTTGTTGCTAAAACGCGACATCAATGCGTGTACAATGTTACGTACGTACAACGTCACCATGACGACAATGTAGCCAACTCAGCATTACCTTCACGTGTACACCATGAACAAACACTCAGCCTGTCACTCGCCAATTACGTCAAACCGCCCGGCAAATTTATCACCCTATCGATCCGCCATTATGGACGATAATACCGGAAGCAAGGGGCCGAGGCGGCCGTGCGTGGAGTATCCAGAACGGTGTGAATATACGAACGTCGATTCAGCCATGCATGACGACCCCACGAGTCACATAATACTGCCGTTTTTCGTCAACGTGTGCGATTTGCTATAATATCATAGTGTTCTACATCCTATTTATATCTGGCACCAATGGGACAGTTGTGTTTTCTTTCAGGAACAGTTGCTTATTTTTATGCAGTTTATTTCAGGAGAGAAAATATGGATACGCCGCCGAGATGGAACGGAAGAAATAAATGAAGACACGTAAAGTTGTTAGCGTAGGCTGATAAAAACCTACATGTGGCCATTTCATCATTTGATAAGAAAGTGTAGGACGACACGCGATTCACTAATGTAACAAGAAACGGTAACGATTAATGTGTGCATTATTATTATAGCCAATTTATTGCAAATGTAAAACAGTTGACCTACATCAGTTGACCTACATCACACCACATCAAAGGCTTGGTTGAAGTAAGGTGTTCGTCAAACAATTGCAAACAACAAAATGTTACGATATATTCGTTTTAGTACAAAATCAACTTTGTCTTGTTGTGTTAATAATAATAATAATCAGGTAACTTTATTGCGCCTGAATCCTTAGAAACCAAGTTCAGAGACGCAATAGTACAAAAGGATTGATCGATATCAGGGTCAATAAAACATCCAGTTGTTATCCAGTTGATTGATACCCCAGCGAGTTATAGTGGATAGGCAAGGTTGTAAAGGTATGCCTTTAAATGACGGCCGGATTTAGCAATACTGATTTAACACTACAAGGAAGCTTATTCCCAAAGCAAAAACCCTAGTCCCAAAAACTTTGGCTGATTATGTTTTTATATTTTGGAATGATGTAT
>JAODUO010000695.1:75000-105000 GCA_025642075.2 Ridgeia piscesae
GTTTTGTGATAAAAGTGCCAAATTATGGTACATATATAACTTAATATATTTAGAAGAAATCTGAATATTGGGACATTGCAGGTTGGAATCCTGGTTACCATGGCAGCTATTTTCCAAAATGGCTTTCAGCGGTTACTGGCATAGAACATTTTAGCAATCCCCAAAGTGCTGTTTCCGTGTTTTCAGCACCACAAATATGATGTAACATATAAGATAAAGGGAACACTGTGTTGTATTACAATAACAAATGAAAGAAAATGGAACACAATTATGAGATTGTCTCTACATGAGAACTGTATTACACCGTCGCAGTAGCGATACAGTTACGTATTAACGTATAACGTAGGCCATTCGCACCTGGCCCAGCGGTTGGTTCAGCCATCTGCTTCTTGTGCTCCTTTTTCTCCTCCCACTGCTCCCGTCTCCGTCTATCATTTGTGCGGATGCCTGTCCTGGTAGCAGTCCTCCAACTAATGCGGTCTGCGGCTTGGGTTTCCCAGTTTGCTGGGTTGATGCATGTCGTCACGTCACGTTTGCAGACATTTTAAAACCGAAGGACAGGCCTTCCTGTGGGTCTGGTGCCAGTGGCGAGCTCCCCAAACAGAGTATCCCTAAGGATTCTTTCATCCTTCATTCATCTGATAAGCGCCTTTGGAATAGCAGGAGAAACATAGACCAGCAAACATAGCTTCAGGGTCCTCGCAGCTGCCATCTATATATGCAGGCCGCCAAACATCACAACAAACATGTTTTCTCTATACATCTCTGGCCACGTCCACTGGATCTGCCTGGCAATGGCGTACAAGGGTTGATCAAAAGGTACCACTGGTGTTTGCCCACATTCGGATGTTGAACAGCTATTCTGACTCCGTCCATCTGGTGCTTGACTATTGCCACCGTGTGGGCACTCTCGTGTAACAGGGGCAGTAGTGTACTTGAGCATGTAACGTTTGTTCCAACAAGCTGGGGACTTGTACGGTATGCCGCCAGGACATGTTCTCCGCACTCTGACTCATAACGTTTTCATCATCGTCTAATCCAAGTGTCAGACTCTTCCGGCGCCTTCGTGATGCTACAGACAATCGGTGTAACGTCTGTGCAGTGGCTTGGCAAATGGCCAACTGTCTTTTGGCCTGCAGCACCTCCAACACTCACAATGCTGCGGTCAACTCCTTGACCTGCAACTGCAAGGTGTTGAAGGAGTGAGTTACCTGTGCCATTGAAGAACTCCTCTGAGGTACTTGAGCTAGGGGTGTGGTCAATATTATCAACTGCAGCAGTTGTGAAGACGTCACCACGAATCTTAGGAAGGCAAACAACCTGTTCCTTGTGGAACTGCTACATGATAATTTCTCCTAGTTAGGCTGACAGACGAAGCACACGGTCATGTGATACTGACACCCAGATGTGAAAGCCGGACTACACGTTCCTTCTTCCTGGCTTGGGCATGGACCATCATGCTTATATACATCGGTTCAGGTGTATCCTGAGCAGTGCTGTGTCTGACACTGGCAGCTGTCGTGGGTCCTTTACGACGCCTGTGATTGACGCTGCTAAACTAAACTAAAGCAGATGTGCGATGGTTAAGGTGCTGACGTCGTTGGATATTCACTCTGGTCTCTGTACATGGACCTCCAAGGACCATGTTCACCAGGGCCAGCAGTAGGTTCGACACAGAGTGTCTTTGGCAGCCATCTGAACAAATAATACTACGATAACTGTTTTTACTCATTCCCGGCATTATATAATGAAATTATGATATCATGAAATGGTCAATTACTTTGTTATATTCCATAGAATGAGTATTCATGTGGTTTAGAGTATGTCCATTAGTGTATGTGGGTCCAATGGGATACATACATACACACACTCTCACACACTCTCACACACTCTCACACACACCACACACACACTCTCTCACACATACTCACACACATACACACACACTGACACATACACACACACGCACGCACGCACCACACACACACACACACACACACACACACACACACACACACACACACACACACACACACACACACACACACACACACACACACACACACACACACACACACACACACACACACACCACACACATAAACAAATATACTCTAACATTGACGTTTTCACCACTCATCTCTGCCCACTGCCCGTTGCTAATCCACCAGGTTACGAGGTCAAGCTGCAACGTTCAACCTTTTCCGCAAGATGGGTTTTGACCAACCGGTGGCGGCCATCTTGAAAAATGGCTGCCACGGCCACCATGGTGCGAATTTGCGATGGCCCAATATCCAGTTTTGTTCCCAATATATCTAACAACATATATGCCATATTTTCTGGTTTATCACAAAATGAACGGTTGGTTTGATATGTTGAGCTATGCCGCCCCATTAGTATGTGTGTAATTAAATAAAGTAATTATGGAAACCATTTGTATGGTAATTGTGTCTATGTTGGCGTTGTTTGGCTGCTATTTTGCTTGTGCTTGATATCGTACGATCCTGTTAACTGTAGCGTCACCTACAGTCCTGTTGTCCTAGCTATACTGGCAGTGGACTCGGCCCAGCCAGATTCGGGATGCTGCATCGTAACGAAATCAGGAGCTGCCTGGTCTTACGCCGTGCAGGAGTGCCACAGAGCTAAACAGCGACTCATCAACTTGAAAACTATTCATCAGACCAACGCCATTTTGAATTCACTCAATTCCAACTTCCAAAAATATTGGATTGGCGTCTACAAAAGCAAGAAAGGTAAACACAAGTTTGCGTTTGTTTAAGTGAATGAAAATGCATTCTACGGTGGCTGACATTCGTCAAACAAAATCACTACTTTATCTACGGCATAATAACTCCCTAATACTGCGTTAAAAGCCAAATAACAGCGTTATAACTCTCTAATTTTCGGCGTTATAATGCCCACTTACGGTGAATTAACGCCCTATTTCAGTGTTATAACGCCATATTACGGCGTTATAACGCCCTACGTTACGGCATTATATCACCCCTATTTTACAGCGTTATAACGCCCTAAAAAGTCGGTACTACGGCGACTCAACACCCTATGAAGGCGAATCAACACCATATGAAGGCGAATTAACGCCGTAAATTAGACTGCTAATTATTATGCCATAACATAGGGCGTTAAAATTACCTATTATAACGTTATATGCCGTAATAGTGCGTTATTAAGCTGTATAAGATGTAATAGGGCGTTATAACGCCGAACAAATATATTCTGATTTTTGCTTTGGTCTACAATAAAAACAGACCACAATAAAACAGTACATGTACATACACTTTAGTGGCGTAAAAGTAAAATCGGCTTAATATAATTTTCTAATATAGCGTTGCTAAAATAAAACACCGTAGTTATTACTTTTGTATAATACAAATAAGACTGTCAATATATAATACAAATACGACCTTCAATATATAATACAAATATGACTGTCAATATATAATACAAATAAGACTGTCAATGTGTAACCAGAGACGAAGATAGTAAAGTTAATTACTCAGAAAACGCGAATCAGTGACGAGGGAACTCGTTTACTTTGAGGTGCCGAGAATTGTCGGAGTTTCATCACCACTCGTCTCACTGAGGACAGGCGCAAGACGAAAGGGTTCTGATGGAAAATTCAACATTTTCGTTGAAAAACTGTCACAGCTACAACTAACTGTCACAGCTACAACTAACTGTCAGAGCTACAACTACCTGTCACAGCTACAACTAAGTGTCACAGCTACATCTAACTGTCACAGCTACAACTAAATGTCACAGCTACAACTATCTGTCACAGCTACAACTAACTGTCACAGCTACAACTAACTGTCACAGCTACAACTAACTGTCACAGCTACAACTATCTGTCACAGGTACAACTAACTTTCACAGCTACAACTAACTGTCACAACTACAACTAACGGTCACAGCTACAACTAACTGTCACAGCTACAACTAACGGTCACAGCTACAACTAACTGTCACAGCTACAACTAACTGTCACAGCTACAACTATCTGTCACAGCTACAACTAACTGTCACAGCTACAATTAACTGTCACAACTACAACTAACGGTCACAGCTACAACTAACTGTCACAGCTACAACTAACGGTCACAGCTACAACTAACTGTCACAGCTACAACTAACTGTCACAGCTACAACAAACTGTCACAGCTACAACTAACTGTCACAGCTACAACTAACTGACACAGCTACAACTAACTGTCACAGCTACAACTAACTGTCACAGCTACAACTAACGGTCACAGCTACAACTAACTGTCACAGCTACAACTAACTGTCACAGCTACAACTATCTGTCACAGCTACAACTAACTGTCACAGCTACAATTAACTGTCACAACTACAACTAACGGTCACAGCTACAACTAACTGTCACAGCTACAACTAACGGTCACAGCTACAACTAACTGTCACAGCTACAACTAACTGTCACAACTACAACTAACTGTCACAGCTACAACTACCTGTCACAGCTACAACTAACTGTCACAGCTACAACTAACTGACACAGCTACAACTAACTGTCACAGCTACAACTAACTGTCACAGCTACAACTAACTGTCTCGATGGATGGGTCGGTGGATCGATTGATGGATGGATCGATGGACCGATCGAATGATAGATCGATTGATTGATTGGTTCATTAATTGATTGATTGATTGGCTGATTGATTGATTGATTGATTGATTGATTCACTGACTGATTGATTGATTGACTGATTGATTGATTGATTGATTGATTGATGATCTGATTGATTGATTGATTGATTGATTGATTGATTGATTGATTGATTGATTGGTTGATTGATTGATTGATTGATTGATTGATTGATTGATTGATTGATTGATTGATTGATTGATTGATTGATTGATTGATTGATTGATTGATTGATTGATTGATTGATTGATTGAGATTGGTTGGTTGGTTATTGAATTGATTGTTGATTGATTGATTGATTGATTGATTGATTGATTGATTGATTGATTGATTGATTGATTGATTGATTGATTGATTGGTGATTGATTGATTGATTGATTGATTGATTGATTGATTGATTGATTGATTGATTGATTGATTGATTGATTGATTGATTGATTGATTGATTGATTGATTGATTGATTGATTGATTGATTGGTTGATTTATTTATTTATTGATTTAATGATTTATTGATTTATTGGTTGATTGATTTATTGGTTGATTGATTGATTGATTGATTAATTTATTGATTTATTGATTGATTGATTATTGATTGATTGATTGATTGATTGATTGATTGATTGATTGATTGATTGATTGATTGATTGATTGATTATTTATTTATTTATTTATTTATTTATTTATTTATTTATTTATTTATTTATTGATTTATTATTTATTGATTTATTGATTTATTGATTTATTGGTTGATTGGTTGGTTGAGGTACTACCAAAGGGAAGTTCGTATATGCGAACAAAGACGACGATGAGCCGACAGTGCTCACGTGGTCTGCCTGGGGTAGAGGTCAGCCGGACTACAACAAGCCGTGTGTGTACGTGAAGCGAGACAACAGCCAACTGAAGTGGTTCACGGAGAACTGTAACGCGTTGTACTTCTACGTGTGCGAGCCAAGGAACTACAGTGGGTATTTATGTGTCGTATGTAAGTGACGTATTTCATGCTTGCGCGCCAGGTGTCGCTGCTGCTGATAACGTCAGTACCATGCGGCAGTCTCCCTGGCTGATCCACAAAGGTTGCGCGAATAATAACCTTAAATACATATAACTCACATACAGAACCACTTTTCAGAGAGCTTAAACTACTGAAAGTAGAAGGTATATTAAAGTTACAAGAATTCAAGTGTTATTTAAAATAATATTCGTAAATAATTACCTCCAGTAAGTGTAATACTCGTGTAAAAGATAATATATACTTTTGGAACTAAGCGTGAATTTGCAATTAAATGTCTTAGATACAGCGTTCCACATACTAAAAATGACACCCCAGATAATAATTAAACACAAAATATAAACTCACAGTTTGCATAGCTTTATGCGTTACATAAAAAATATGTTTGCTAAATAACTACAGTGATCTATATATAGCATATCAAATTATTATCCATGTCGATATATTTAATAATAATTGAATTAATAAATACAATATTTGTTATGTTCGTCATGATTAGCACACCTCCACACCACAACACTTGCTCACTTCCAGCAAACACCTCCAAACAAACACGAGATAGACAACTTGTATGCAGGACCATATTACTTCTCACCATGAAATTACGGTGGCTACCAACCCCAGTTTGTAAAAGTTATATGATTGTTACATTGATTACAACAATAATTACAATAAGTAGGCACGTTTGTATGTATTGTTGGTCTACCGTATAAGCTTATACTAGTGTGTGTACATGAAATAATATGTGTACGTATATGCGTGTATAAATGTAGTAACGAAATTTATGTACTTTAAATAAATCTTATACTTGATTGGGGTCAATAAACATTATGGTCATGTTTGTTTTTAATTTACAAAAATATTTCCTTCTCAAAATAGAGTTTTTGAAATTGTTCAGTACCAGTAATAACGCAAGCTAAGTATTATGTTTTGTCATAGTTTGGCTTAAATGGTTAATTACAACTATTACATTAAAGGGAACCAAAAGGGAAATATTAAGTGCTATGCACGTGAAAGAGCTAATACAAAGCAACCATTCTGAACGGTAATCACATTTTTAACGTCAGTGGTTTATTAGTAAAATAATTCCAAAGTGGATAATTTTACTGAAATCATCGGCTTCATAGAGGCGTCCATGATGCGCCTCTTCCTGTTGTCTGACCGTGGTCTGACCACTCAGCACGCAGAACCGGCCTTAAAGTCACGTGTCCGATTGCGTGCGTCAATGCTATCGCCGTTGTAAACACAATGTTGTAAGATACGCGAACTTCGAAGAAGGACATCCGTTCGAAGAACGTTGCTTCGAATAGGATGTTTCTCACCGTATATACTGGGTCAAGATCCGCAGAAACGTCGGCGACGTCGAGTTTTCAAGTATGGAGCTGTGCAAACGATATTAGCGCGATATTTAATCGCCAACGATAGTCGTCGAAACGGGTTACCGGTCGAATTCTTCCGTCGCCGTAGCCAAGTCATCAAAGCGCGCAAGAAGGTTAGTAAATATTATTAAGTCTTCTGTATCTAAATTATTTGAATCTTGTACCATTAGACACATTGCGATGTCTGTCGAGATGACTTATGTACATACTGATATTGTTCGTAAACGTCCACCACAGTTAACGTTCTAGAAGGTATGTACACGGGATCATGGAGCCGCTAACTAGGTCCAAGCGAGTTAGGCCGTCCGATATTGTTATTCATTATTATTTGTTTTATTTTATCCTACTTTGAATGGTATATATCACGTTTGCATGAACAGAGGCATAAAAATTAGGTAAAGCTACATGTCAATAACAAACAAAAAACAGCTGAATGCAAGCCAGATAGTAGACGTCATAGTCAATCCGCATGAACGATAATATAGGCACTTTGATATCACTCGTTAAATAACTTCAAAAGTACTGCCTTTCGAGTTTCGTAGCTACGCATGCAGTTCCTATTTTCAGGTTGACCGCTCTGAAAGTGCCAACATGACTGCTATATTTTTCAGTAAACATATTATTCAAACATAAAAAATAGCATTGCGAATGTTGTTTTCAATCATTCATGTTATTTGTTCAGTGAGAGAACAAATTACAAATTGTGTGTGCTGTATCAGTTCAGATACTCATACAACATTGATACTAGGACATGTTACAGGCTTACAGTAAATGATGAATAATTAGCTATGATGAGACATAACTTATGTACTGTAAAAAATCACTTTGCAAATTTGCAATATTATTGCCTTTATTGGTAGTTTCTTGAAATATTGGGGACACACTGAGCAAACAAGAAGAAATATTAACAGACTAGCATAATATACTAGATGGAACGTGGACTTGTAGATATCCCACAAGATCACTCTATCCAATACAACACTAGATCTTCGGGTAAACACTCGGTAAACATTTGGAACCAGTTTCTTCTCCACCACAATGAGTGGAATTCTCTACCCTCAACCATTGTGTCGTGCAAATCACTAATGTAATTCAAAAAAAATTAATCCAATGGTTTAGCAAGTAAGTCAGATGATCCACCATGCACATTAGCGTGATGTCTCAATATGACATTTTGCCAGTTAACAATATACCAGAGATGGAGTGAGTACAATACAAATGTACTCGAGTACGAGTACGATTACTTTGAACATGCATGAGTACGAGTACTCAGAAAACAAATGTACTCGAGTACGAGTACGATTACTTTACAATATACTCGAGTACGAGTACGATTACTTTACAATGTAATCATGATTACTTTCATGATTACTTTAATGAATATCCTGTTTGTAACATAAAGGCGACTTTCATGGAATCCCTAGGTGTCATTCTTGTTCTGTTGTTGTGTCACTAATGTTCTAACTGATTACTGCTATCCACTATCCAGGTGTTATTATTATTAATAATTAGACGACTTTTTCAGGTATTGGATGAATCATTTAACGCTGGATTAATAACTTAATTTATGGTTTCTGAATCAAATACAAATATGAGGCATTTACAAATTTCAAATACACATCATCAAATACATTACAATAACAACACTTCAAAACCAGGGGGCATATTCAAGAGTATCCAATTCAAATATGTAGTATATCAGATGGGTCCAGACATGGGGTCAAATACATTTGTATTTGAAAGTATTTAAATACTGTTTTAAGTATTTGTATTTGATGTTTAGGAATTAAAAGTATTTGTATTTAAATACTTTCCTAAAGTATTTGACTTTTTCAAATATTTTTTCAAATACATTGTCAGTATCAACATTTCTTTTTCACTGTCACATGTAATGCCTGCCAAACTGATTACCTTAATGCACTGCAACTTCACCCAACATTGCTAATTACTGATGAAGACACTTAACAGCAGGCTTCCCCCATGGCCCTGCAGTGACCACAACTTGTGATTGCTCAGAGCCAGAGGATGGATTAATACCTAACAGTGACCATAAGTCAATATCCCCTTTTGTTCTTTAGTCAGGCTTCAAATTGGCACCAGTTTATTCTGGTTTCCTGGCTGACTTTGAAGTTGAGCCTTCCTCACAACATTAGCAATGATTAGCAGTGTCTCTTCTGAGTGCAACATAGGCATTATATTATTATGGACCTCCTGGCTTAACATACAAACAATATATTTTGGCCTTTACGTCTTTCAGTCAGATGTCACTGTGATGCAGTTAGCAATAACAATACTCCCTAGCACTGGTCTGCCTGTCATCATATGAGCAAAACACTAATTATGCCTATAAACTAGATGTCTCAATATATGTGTTGCTTTTCTTATATTTACATAGTAATACAAAATGAAAAGTATTTGAAAAATATATGAAAAAGTATTTGAGATACTTTTCAATGTATTCGTATTTAAATACAAAGTATTTGTAATCCCTCAAGAATATTTGTATTTAAATATAAATTTCAATGTATTTGACCCCATGTCTGGATGGGACAAACACAGAATAGTTGTGGATTTAGACAGGTTTACAGTTTGCACTTAATTAAACATAATACTAGACAGGGATTTAGCAGCTAACCGCCCAGACCCAGTCAGGATTCTGGATGTTGGAAATATGACCAGTCATTCACACCATACTGACAGAGCAAACAGTACAGGTGGGGCATATGGCCTGGCTTCTAAAATTACAAAGCAAGATGTTCGGAGATGCTTATCTCCTGCAGTGCTTCTCAGGGACTGTCACAATATAACTTGTACTTTGTACTAAGCAGGAGGGTGAGGAGATGTTGCTTCTCTGGGAAGAGAAGGTATTAATTAGAGAAATCTGACTGAATATTTATTTAACTGAAATGCTCAACAGTAATAGAAAATGAATACCTTGATTATTATTACATTTATTAGATTACTTCTAATATTGCCATTTTTATCTGTCTAATATAATATATTAGACAAGCAAATATTATTTGCTTGCAACTGTTCATATGAAAAAAATGTAATCGTGAAAAGTAATCGTGAGTACAATTACTTTGGTAATGTACTCGAGTACGAGTACGATTACTTTCCTTCGTACTCGAGTACGAGTACTCAAAAAGTACTCGTAACTCGAGTACAAGTACACGAGTACGATTACTCCATCTCTGGACTGGAGTGAAATGTTTGTAAGACGCAGTATTATTTTACCAATTATGTATTCAATACCACATTTACCAACATTAGGAAATTGCATGACTGAGCACTGTCAACTCTAGTGCATAAACACTAAGTGATCATGTAATCAGTTATCAAACCTTAGTTTATGTAATATGTATCACCACACAAACATACACACATTTCTATTCAATGAAGACAGCAGCTGGAGCAGCATCACCATCTATCTATCTGTGCAATAATAAAGGCAACTCAGTATCTGTCAGCTGTCAAATTAAGATCTTAGTGAGTGTATGTCATCTGCCAGAAAACTTCTGTACTCTATCCATGACCCGTTCCATCCTTACAGTCCCATTTGCTTTCTTGATAAATGTATCTAGCCTAATCCTGTCCTGGTTGTTGATATTGCCATTTCCAACACACTGCACCAAAGTAAAGGACACTGTTCACTATTACACTGTAACATATATGCTGCTTATTTGGCGCAGATTGAATGATCTTTTTTCATATAAAAAAATAGTAAATTCAAACAGTCAATATTTAGCACTACGGCATGTCCTGTTTATTTATAGGGATGGAACCATGGCTCTAGCAAGAACGTCCGGCCAAGTCCTAGCGAACCCTGACAACATGGCTGTTTTCTGTTCAGGACGCAAGCAATTGGAGCTGCAGAAGACACTACAGCTGTATGTTTACCTGCAGATCCACCAGCCCATGGCAGACAGAAAGAGAGAATGGTGAATTACATCTTTGTCAGAACTCTGGCCTGGCCGCTGCCCACAATGACTGTCCATGTCGGAATTGCAGTCCTTGGAACAGATATGCCCAAGCTAATGAGACAAGATCTGCTTGTGTCAAGAGTCAGTTGATTTGTTCATAATCAATCCAACTGATTATTTACAAATCAACTGATAATTTGTAAGGGCAGCAGTCAACAAGTGCTGAGTGTTATCCCATATCTTGTTCTCCGCTGAGAGCACGGAAGTTCCATCTTATGGCTGGTATACACTGGTATGACTCTCTGTACCCTTCGACCAAGCCTGCCATGGATCCACCAGGTAAAACTCTCTGTATATGGCCGACTTGGACACCTGAAATAAAATAAGGCCTAAATAAATATATCAACTATGTACAGTGGCGCAGTGGTTTAAAGCTTTGGACTCGGCTTCAGACTCTCAACTACGAGAACGAAACCATGTGGTGCTGTGTCGAACCTTGGGCAAGTCTGTTCACCCGTCATTGCTCCAATTCACTCAGCTGTGTAAACAAGTAACTGGCTATAGACGATGGTGGATATTTGTACACAAACCGTCTTGATTAATTAATTACAGCTTGGCTGGATGCTTCCCACAGTCATGAGATGGTGTTTAATTAAGTAGGTCTGCCAGGGAGTAAAGTATAAACCACTTTGACAAGGACAATGCTAAGCAGACATTGGGTCAAATACATTGACATTTATTTAAATAAAAATACTCTTGAGGGATCCAAATACTTTTATTCCTAAACATCAATTACAGATACTTAAAAAGTATTTAAATATTTTCAAATACAAATGTATTTGCCCCATGTTTGAGGATTGGATACCGCACTATATAAGAACTGTGTTGACAGGTGACATATGAAAATGGAGGTAACTCAATCCATTATCATTGTAGAATACATGTTGTGTTTTTATAAAATCATTGGAACGTTTTTTTAGTTCTGACATAGTGGACAACTGGGCATGCTACTCGAAATATTCTAGAATGATCCTAAATCAGTTACTGTTAAACATTAATTGTTGGGTATATTTCTACTATAGAATAATGTGTGGTGTTTTCATTGTATGAAATATCATTTGTATTATATAAATGTTGTATCATGTTAGTTTGCTTGGTGTTCTGGTTGCTCTAATGTTATTTTCATTGTCAATAAATTGTGAGCAACACATTTCACTGTTTATAATACATGAACATATACTTACATTTTTGTTGGCAGATACATGTGAAAGTTGTCTAACCGGTTACATTTGGAAGCACTGTCTGCTCCAAACACAGAATATAAAATCCATGGCCATTTGTAATATATCATGGCACGTCTGAAACAGAACCAGATGTTTAAATTAGTTTTTCATGAATTAGAAATATTAGTAGCACAATGTGGAACCTGACGGCTACTATTATGGTTACCTCGCCACTATTATGGTTACCTCGACAACAAAGTTACATTGCAATTAAGATCACCGCAGAATATACATAAATATATCCACATATGTTATAGTTTAGAATATTTGTTCTGCTAGTTGTGTTACTTTTACCCAGTTCAAATTGTTATATTTAACAGACTCCACTGTACATATATTTCAGCTAAAAAACAACTATTATTCAGCATGAAGTCGATTTCATAAAGAACATGGGTGGTGATTTTCTTTTTTTATTTAGCCCTCCAGAATTATGCTCCAAACTTTCCCTTTAAATATACCACGCCTATTAAAAGAACAATCAATATTGACACCACATAGTTAGATAATTAATCTTTCCCCTATATGGCTATAGTTCGATCTACTGGTGTGTTCTATTTATATCTATGATTGACACACATCTGTTTCATAGCGGCACATGTCATGCTATATCAATAATACAAAAGCATGCCACAGTCGCTACTGTTAATATAATAATGTCCAGTATTTGAAAAACAACAATTAATCTGCATTTTTCTGAACGAAAATCATGTTCGCTTCACACGCCGGGTACACGAAGCGGGTGTAAACATCGCGACGCGCCACCTGGCGATTATTTTAACGGAATTTTAAATACAGAGTTGCCCGCTCTGTCTCTCAATGAGCCAAGCATTTGCCGACGTCACACATCAGTCAAAATGGCGCGACTTACGAACTTTGATGGAAAAGGTGTTCAATTTTTTTTATTAATAAACCACTGACGTTACAAATGTGATTACCGTTCAAAATAGTTTGTTTTTATTAACTCTTTCACGTGCATAGCATGTAACTTTTCCCTTTTGGGTCCCTTTAATATTATTATAATGATAACCAAGCAGTAACTGCAATACAACAACCGTTAATGAAAACACACAAATCAAATCAATCTACGAATAACTGCTTTTATTGAAAAGACATCCTGTAAAACAAAGAGTTAACATCACGCAAATGTTGTTATGGTCACTATAAGCTGAAAATACGCAGTTGCTGTTTCAGCTCACTCTGAAACAACTACGTCAGACTACGAGAGCACAACGAGAACTCGCGAGATGACTGAAGGTTCGACTGAGCGACCAGCGGCCGCTCAGATGTTTCTTGCTACGACGACGCTGGCAGCGGAAACGACACGAATGACGTCATCAGAAGAGCAAGAAGGACCAACGCCATTAGGACCAACGCCATTAGGACCCACAGCGTCGACAACACCAGATGTTGACTTTTTCGTACAGACGTTGACGACTGGGCATGACGAGGACGCGACACACGAAGCGACGACAACGTCGCAAGAAATAACCACGGCGACGACGACGCCGGCAGAAATCACGACAACGAAAACCAGCACGGCACGCGACAGTACGACGACAATGAGTGAAGGTGAAACAACGACGACAACGACAACAACGACCACGACAACGACAACGAAGGCTACTACTGCGACAACAAAACCTAAATACGATGAAATGGTGACGTATTTCACATATGCGCACACGCAGAACGAGCATCTAGAGGCAGTGACACCCGCGTACAAGGACGACATGACGTCAGAGGGAACTGCCCATCCAGACACGACAGGTGGTCCTTATTCTATGACTGAATGAGTATGTGTGTGTGCGGCGAGCGTGCGTGTGTGCGTACGTGCGAGCGCGTGGGTCAGTGAGTGAGTGAATGAGTGAATGAGTGAATGAGTGAATGAGTGAATATGCATATATTATGCATATATTATGCATAATATATGCATAATATATGCATATATTATGCATTGGTGTATATTTCTATGCTTAAAAGAATAACTCAAAAGTTAACCAAATTAATTTTATTGCTAGATGTGCACATTACACATATAGTAGTCATATCTCTCAAAACCCGAAGTGATGGTCTTGGTATATGATGACCGCTGTATTATTTATGCCATTCCGTCTTCTATCGTAACGCCTTCATTACGTCCATTCCACGTGACCACAGCCCTGGTGTGGGACACGTGGACCCCGTGGACCACGTGCACCAAGTCTTGTGAGGCGGGACGTCAGATGCGGATCAAGCTGTGCAGCTACGGCAATGACAGCGAGTGCTCGGCGCAACTCCAGACAGACGTCAGTCTCAACATCGGTGAGTCGTTGCAGTCCACCGCGGCCAGCGTCGGGAGACCCACGTCGTCTTCTACTCATACGTCCGTTCGTTTCAGACGGCAGTCTGAGCTCATAAGCCTGATTCTGCTGTTTGAAATCGGTTTCGCTCCTTGACAGTGATCTTATTCACAAGAAAATTGTCACCTTGACGACGCCCAGCGGGACATTGTCACACGTGTGTCATGGACATAGTGTCCTCGCCCAGCGGGACATTGTCACATGTGTGTCATGGACATCGTGTCCTCGCCCAGCGGGACATTGTCACACGTGTGTCATGGTACATCTTGTCCTCGCCCAGCGGGACATTGTCACACGTGTGTCATGGACATCGTGTCCTCGCCCAGCGGGACATTGTCACATGTGTGTCATGGACATCGTGTCCTCGCCCAGCGGGACATTGTCACATGTGTGTCATGGACATCGTGTCCTCGCCCAGCGGGACATTGTCACATGTGTGTCATGGACATCGTGTCCTCGCCCAGCGGGACATTGTCACATGTGTGTCATGGACATCGTGTCCTCGCCCAGCGGGACATTGTCACATGTGTGTCATGGACATCGTGTCCTCGCCCAGCGGGACATTGTCACATGTGTGTCATGGACATCGTGTCCTCGCCCAGCGGGACATTGTCACATGTGTGTCATGGACATCGTGTCCTCGCCCAGCGGGACATTGTCACATGTGTGTCATGGACATCGTGTCCTCGCCCAGCGGGACATTGTCACATGTGTGTCATGGACATCGTGTCCTCGCCCAGCGGGACATTGTCACATGTGTGTCATGGACATCGTGTCCTCGCCCAGCGGGACATTGTCACATGTGTGTCATGGACATCGTGTCCTCGCCCAGCGGGACATTGTCACATGTGTGTCATGGACATCGTGTCCTCGCCCAGCGGGACATTGTCACATGTGTGTCATGGACATCGTGTCCTCGGTAACACGTCAGTGGTTGATTGCATTTTGATAAAAGGTCTATTATTTAAATATGGATTTCGTTTGATGATGAGTTTCCTTAAGATCTCATGACCTTAGTGAAATGATCCCTAGATGTCGTACGCTTGTGACAAATGTCTGACAGTGTCCGTCGCTGTCTTTGCATGGCTGCAAAGCTCGAAGAGGAACACAATGCATATTTGTCATCAAAATAACAGTAGCTTCGTCAGCTTGTTAAGCACGTAT
This sequence comes from Ridgeia piscesae, assembly GCA_025642075.2. NCBI lineage: Eukaryota > Metazoa > Annelida > Polychaeta > Sabellida > Siboglinidae > Ridgeia > Ridgeia piscesae. The sequence goes on from JAODUO010000695.1 coordinate 90,789, forward strand.
ATTATATATATATATATATATATATATATATATATATATATATATATATATATATATATATATATATATAATTCTAACTTCTTCACCACTCATCCGTTGCTACTTCACCAGGCTACGGCGTCAAGTGGCGAGACTGCAACGTTCAGCCTTGTCCGCAAGATGGCGCGTGGTCGGCTTGGGGCGAGTGGAGCGAATGCAGCGCCACATGCGGCCAAGGTACGCAGCGACGAGCGAGGTCCTGCGTGGGGCGGCTACACGGGGGCCGGAAGTGCTCCGGTGGGCGGAGGGAGTCCGTTATCTGCGAAGTCGCTTCTTGTCCAGGTAAGGATGAAGTCGGCAAACCCACGAACACGCATACTGTTGACAAAAGTGTGGGGGACGGCTGTTTCGTAGTCATCACTTGAGTGTATTCATATGACACGATATATTTTAAGGTTATATATATATATTAGGTGTTTTCGACTAATTACGATACTTAATATTGTTATATATGCAAACCTCCTTGAGAAGCTTTAACTAGATTTGGCGCTATAATATTATAAGTTTATCCGTCCGTCCGTCCGTCCGTCCGTCCGTCCGTCCGTCCGTCCGTCCGTCCGTCCGTCCGTCCGTCCGTCCGTCCGTCCGTCCGTCCGTCCGTCCGTCCGTCCGTCCGTCCGTCCGTCCGTCCGTCCGTCCGTCCGTCCGTCCGTCCGTCCGTCCGTCCGTCCGTCCGTCCGTCCGTCCGTCCGTCCGTCCGTCCGTCCGTCCGTCCGTCCGTCCGGCCGTCCGGCCGTCCGGCCGTCCGTCCGGCCGTCCGCCCGATCTGACGCCATCCCATCCTTTTAAATGTAACTGTTGTTCTCATCTGATCTGCTTTCACTGGTGCTGTTGCCAGCGGTCCGCCCAAAGCCCGTGGTGCGAGAGGAAGCCTTCAAGAAGGCGGACAGCCGAGCGTCGGCCATTGGAGTCGGAGTCATCGGCATCGTGTGCATCGCTCTGGCCGCCGCCGCCATCGTCGCCCTCGATGTCGTCAACTTCGTGATGCGCGTCGCCCGACGGAAGGCCCGCCGCTTCGTCGGCACGTACAAGGCAACGACGCCCGCTAGCGCCACGCCCAGTCGGCAGTGAGACGACCACAACGGCGACGTGAACTGGGCGAACAGCGTCCGCGGTTACTTTGTAATCAATTAATGTTTTATGTATAATCCTCGAATGTAGTGGTACGGTTTCTTGGCTGATTATATTGAGTAAATGATTTACCTCTCAAGAAACGTTTTAATTTTTTCCGTATATTTCGGCTGCATCTCACTGCGTTCTTCAACGGACCGTTTGTACTGTCGTGTCACATGACCGACATCATGTGACACAAGCTGGAGTAAAATCAGTCCGCTGAAGAAGGCTGTGAGATGCCAGCGAATTGTATGGAAAAACAGAAATTATTTATTGAAACGTTTTATGTAGTGTTGATATTTTGTAATGAAATCAGTCAAAGGTTTAGTGCAGTGGTTGATTCAAGGAAACATTCTTGTAGACTTGGTAGAGCCTAATACTATTGTCATCAAACGGAAGTGCTTCGTATGTGATTGCAAAGGTGACCCAACACACAACAGTTAATTCATCAGTAACTTGCTTCGTCAGTAGTGTTCCGTCGGTAGTGTTCCTTCGGTAGTGTTCCTTCGGTAGTGTTCCGTCGGTAGTGTTCCGTCGGTAGTGTTCCTTCGGTAGTGTTCCTTCGGTAGTGTTCCGTCGGTAGTGTTCCTTCGGTAGTGTTTCGTCGGTAGTGTTTCGCAATGATGTTTTGTACAATTACTGCAGGTTATTTTTCGTGGCGTTATGAGATGTTTAATTTGTGTGAAGTTCCAGATGCCAGTATTGGCCTCGCAACATTTAGTTATTCAGCACTGATCTGTTTACTGCGTGTGTGGGGACAGAGAGTTGGCGTGGGAAGCATCTGGGCGCTGCTCAAGTGGCAGCGCCATTGTAAATTTCGGGTAGTTTCTAGTCAAAACCAGTGTCACAAAGCGGAACAAATGTATCAATGCTTAAAACCTGGTTAGATTTAGAAATTCAATCGTGAGACATTGAGGCTCGGGTAGCAATGAACATAATGTTGTGTTCATATACGGCGTCTTATAACACGGAGGGTAATTATTATGTTCAGTGCTTAGACAACCAGCAAATAGCTTCAGAAACTGGTATATACCAATGCTGTCACAATATAATGATGTGAAAGTCGAAAGACAATACATCATATATTGAAATACCACACGTTACTTGAGACTCTCACAAAAGAAAGTTCAGACGTGGGACTAAGTAGTGCAAGAGTGTTTGTAGAGGTACTGGACAAAATCCTAAATGTCTCCATCATTTGATTTGAGAGGAAGTTAGCAAGCGCAAAGTTGACACCAACAGAATATTGATAGTTTCAACATTGTTTTATTATGGAAAATAAATGTATTGCAACACACAAATGCGAATACACTGAACCTAATCGGTACGTGGCCATTTGCACCATGACAAATGCGAAGTTAATACTTAAAATGTGTAGACAGTTATCATAAACATACGACTATATAGTTACACACACGACAACTATTCTCAACATATCTAGACAGTATAAAAATCAGGTGAGTGAAAACGGTGGTTTCCTGTTGTCTAGTCGACTTCGTGTCTTTAGTTCCAGCGAAGGCCGTTCATCTGCCGTTGCCGTCGAATGCCAGCCGTCGCATTCGGCAGATGGCGCAGTTGCATTCGTATTTAGAGATGTCCAGTTGTCGCTCACAGAGACTGCAGGTGCATTTGAGCTGGTCACGTGGCGATCTGCGATATACACACAAAGTTATCTCTGTGTGAAATAAACTACATTTTGCGTGGTGTGTCTTATCACTACTGTATTAGGATTGAGTTAGCTAGTGTATAACCCAAGCCTTGTTCTTAGTGCGAGAGAGATAGATAGATAGATAGATAGATGAGAGAGAGAGAGAGAGAGAGAGAGAGAGATACACAGACAGAGAGAGATATACAGAGAGGGAGAGAGACAGACAGAGACAGAGACAGAGAGAAAGAGAGACAGAGAGACAGAGAGACAGAGAGACAGAGAGACAGAGAGACAGAGAGACACAGAGACAGAGAGACAGAGAGACAGAGAGACAGAGAGAAAGAGAGACAGAGAGAGACAGATAGAGACAGATAGAGACAGATAGAGAGACAGATAGAGAGACATATATACAGAGAGAGACACAGAGAGACAGAGAGACAGAGAGAGACAGAGAGAGACAGAGAGACAGAGAGACAGACAGAGAGACAGACAGAGAGACAGAGAGAGAGACAGAGAGAGAGACAGAGAGAGAGACAGAGAGAGACAGAGAAACAGAGAGAAGAGAGACAGAGAGAGAGAGAGAGAGAGAGAGAGAGAGAGAGAGAGAGTCAGAGAGACAGAGAGAGACACAGATAGACAGAGAGACAGAGACACAGAGAGAGAGACATAGAGACAGAGAGGAGAGGAGACAGAAGAGAGATAGAGTGAGAGAGAGACAGATAGAGACAGAGAGGGACAGAGAGACAGAGAGAGAGAGAGAGAGAGAGAAGAGAGAAAGAGAGAAAGAGAGAAGAGAGAAGAGAAGAGAGAGAGACAGAGAGAGACAGAGAGAGACATAGAGGAGAGACAGAGGAGAGAGAGAGAGAGAGACAGAGACAGAGACAGAGACAGAGCAGAGGCAGAGGCAGAGGCAGAGACAGAGACAGACAGAGACAGATACAGAGACAGAGACAGAGAGACAGAGACAGAGACAGAGAGACAGAGACAGAGACAGAGACCTCACCGAATGTCGAATCAGTGCTACTAGTGAGACTTGTGGGACCAGGCAACGAGTTCCGCTGTGAATACGGCCGGGAAGACGAACTCTAAGGTTGTTTCTGGGCAGACCATGTGACCATATCCAATACTCGTGGTATACGTGGTGTAGAAAGTCATGCTCTAACATGAACATCTACACAATCACTGACCACCAGCATCTCAAAGATATTAATGGAGATATAACTTTGGTTATATATGTAATTGCAACAGCTAACTTCTCCAATTCCCTCCAATTCCCTCCTGGACTGTTTGTGTCTGGCCAGTGGCATAGCATGCTCCTGGACTGTTTGTTTCTGGACAGTGACATAGCATGCTCCTGGACTGTTTGTGTCTGGACAGTGATATAGCATGCTCCTGGACTGTTTGTGTCTGGAGAGTGGCATAGCATGCTCCTGGACTGTTTGTGTCTGGTCAGTGACATAGCATGCTCCTGGAGTGTTTGTGTGTGGACAGTGACATAGCATGCTCCTGGACTGTTTGTGTCTGGCCAGTGACATAGCATGCTCCTGGACTGTTTGTGTCTGGACAGTAACATAGCATGCTCCTGGACTGTTTGTGTCTGGACAGTGACATAGCTTGCTCCTGGACTGTTTGTGTCTGGCCAGTGACATAGCATGCTCCTGGACTGTTTGTGTCTGGACAGTGATATAGCATGCTCCTGGACTGTCTGTGTCTGGACAGTGACATAACATGCTCCTGGACTGTTTGTGTCTGAACAGTGACATAGCATGCTCCTGGACTGTTTGTGTCTGGCCAGTGACATAGCATGCTCCTGGACTGTTTGTGTCTGGAGAGTGGCATAGCATGCTCCTGGACTGTTTGTGTCTGGCCAGTGACATAGCATGCTCCTGGAGTGTTTGTGTGTGGACAGTGACATAGCATGCTCCTGGACTGTTTGTGTCTGGCCAGTGACATAGCATGCTCCTGGACTGTTTGTGTCTGGCCAGTGACATAGCATGCTCCTGGAGTGTTTGTGTCTGAACAGTGACATAGCATGCTCCTGGAGTGTTTGTGTCTGGACAGTGACATAGCATGCTCCTGGACTGTTTGTGTCTGAACAGTGACATAGCAAGCTCCTGGACTGTTTGTGTCTGAACAGTGACATAGCAAGCTCCTGGACTGTTTGTGTCTGAACAGTGACATAGCATGCTCCTGGACTGTCTGTGTCTGGACAGTGACATAACATGCTCCTGGACTGTTTGTGTCTGAACAGTGACATAGCATGCTCCTGGACTGTTTGTGTCTGGCCAGTGACATAGCATGCTCCTGGACTGTTTGTGTCTGGAGAGTGGCATAGCATGCTCCTGGACTGTTTGTGTCTGGCCAGTGACATAGCATGCTCCTGGAGTGTTTGTCTGTGGACAGTGACATAGCATGCTCCTGGACTGTTTGTGTCTGGCCAGTGACATAGCATGCTCCTGGACTGCTTGTGTCTGGCCAGTGACATAGCATGCTCCTGGAGTGTTTGTGTCTGGCCAGTGACATAGCATGCTCCTGGACTGTCTGTGTCTGGACAATGACATAGCATGCTCCTGGAGTGTTTGTGTCTGAACAGTGACATAGCATGCTCCTGGACTGTTTGTGTCTGAACAGTGACAAAGCATGCTCCTGGACTGTTTGTGTCTGAACAGTGACATAGCATGCTCCTGGACTGTTTGTGTCTGGACAGTGACATAGCATGCTCCTGGAGTGTTTGTGTCTGAACAGTGACATAGCATGCTCCTGGAGTGTTTGTGTGTGGACAGTGACATAGCATGCTCCTGGAGTGTTTGTGTGTGGACAGTGACATAGCATGCTCCTGGAGTGTTTGTGTGTGGACAGTGACATAGCATGCTCCTGGACTGTTTGTGTCTGGACAGTGACATAGCATGCTCCTGGAGTGTTTGTGTCTGGACAATGACATAGCATGCTCCTGGAGTGTTTGTGTGTGGACTGTGACATAGCATGCTCCTGGAGTGTTTGTGTGTGGACAGTGACATAGCATGCTCCTGGACTGTTTGTGTCTGGAGAGTGGCATAGCATGCTCCTGGACTGTTTGTGTCTGGTCAGTGACATAGCATGCTCCTGGAGTGTTTGTGTGTGGACAGTGACATAGCATGCTCCTGGACTGTTTGTGTCTGGCCAGTGACATAGCATGCTCCTGGACTGTTTGTGTCTAGACAGTGACATAGCATGCTCCTGGACTGTTTGTGTCTAGACAGTGACATAGCATGCTCCTGGACTGTTTGTGTCTGGACAGTGACATAGCTTGCTCCTGGACTGTTTGTGTCTGGCCAGTGACATAGCATGCTCCTGGACTGTTTGTGTCTGGACAGTGATATAGCATGCTCCTGGACTGTCTGTGTCTGGACAGTGACATAACATGCTCCTGGACTGTTTGTGTCTGAACAGTGACATAGCATGCTCCTGGACTGTTTGTGTCTGGACAGTGACATAGCATGCTCCTGGACTGTTTGTGTCTGGACAGTGACATAGCATGCTCCTGGACTGTTTGTGTCTGGCCAGTGACATAGCATGCTCCTGGATGTTTGTGTTGGACAGTGACATAGCATGCTCCTGGATGTTTGTGTCTGGCAGTGACATAGCATGCTCCTGGACTGTTTGTGTCTGGCCAGTGACATAGCATGCTCCTGGATGTTTGTGTCTGGCCAGTGACATAGCATGCTCCTGGACTGTTTGTGTCTGGCCAGTGACATAGCATGCTCCTGGATGTTTGTGTCTGAACAGTGACAAGCATGCTCCTGGATGTTTGTGTCTGAACAGTGACATAGCATGCTCCTGGACTGTTTGTGTCTGACAGTGACATAGCATGCTCCTGGATGTTTGTGTCTGACAGTGACATAGCATGCTCCTGGACTGTTTGTGTCTGGACAGTGACATAGCATGCTCCTGGATGTTTGTGTTGGACAGTGACATAGCATGCTCCTGGACTGTTTGTGTCTGGCCAGTGACATAGCATGCTCCTGGATGTTTGTGTCTGGACAGTGACATAGCATGCTCCTGGACTGTTTGTGTCTGGACAGTGACATAGCATGCTCCTGGACTGTTTGTGTCTGGACAGTGACATAGCATGCTCCTGGATGTTTGTGTTGGACAGTGACATAGCATGCTCCTGGACTGTTTGTGTCTGGCCAGTGACATAGCATGCTCCTGGAGTGTTTGTGTTGGACAGTGACATAGCATGCTCCTGGATGTTTGTGTTGGACAGTGACATAGCATGCTCCTGGACTGTTTGTGTCTGGACAGTGACATAGCATGCTCCTGGACTGTTTTGTCTGACAGTGACATAGCATGCTCCTGGACTGTTTGTGTCTGGACAGTGACATAGCATGCTCCTGGATGTTTGTGTTGACAGTGACATAGCATGCTCCTGGATGTTTGTGTTGGACAGTGCATAGCATGCTCCTGGAGTTTTGTTTGACAGTGACATAGCATGCTCCTGGACTGTTTGTGTCTGGCAGTGGCATAGCATGCTCCTGGATGTTTGTGTTGGACAGTGAATAGCATGCTCCTGACTGTTTGTGTCTGGACAGTGACATAGCATGCTCCTGGACTGTTTGTGTCTGGACAGTGACATAGCATGCTCCTGGAGTGTTTGTGTGTGGACAGTGACATAGCATGCTCCTGGACTGTTTGTGTCTGGACAGTGACATAGCATGCTCCTGGACTGTTTGTGTCTGGACAGTGACATAGCATGCTCCTGGACTGTTTGTGTCTGGACAGTGACATAGCATGCTCCTGGACTGTTTGTGTCTGGACAGTGACATAGCATGCTCCTGGACTGTTTGTGTCTGGACAGTGACATAGCATGCTCCTGGACTGTTTGTGTCTGGACAGTGACATAGCATGCTCCTGGACTGTTTGTGTCTGGACAGTGACATAGCATGCTCCTGGACTGTTTGTGTCTGGACAGTGACATAGCATGCTCCTGGACTGTTTGTGTCTGACAGTGACATAGCATGCTCCTGGACTGTTTGTGTCTGGACAGTGACATAGCATGCTCCTGGACTGTTTGTGTCTGGACAGTGACATAGCATGCTCCTGGACTGTTTGTGTCTGGACAGTGACATAGCATGCTCCTGGACTGTTTGTGTCTGGACAGTGACATAGCATGCTCCTGGACTGTTTGTGTCTGGACAGTGACATAGCATGCTCCTGGATGTTTGTGTCTGGACAGTGACATAGCATGCTCCTGGACTGTTTGTGTCTGGACAGTGACATAGCATGCTCCTGGACTGTTTGTGTCTGGACAGTGACATAGCATGCTCCTGGACTGTTTGTGTCTGGACAGTGACATAGCATGCTCCTGGACTGTTTGTGTCTGGACAGTGACATAGCATGCTCCTGGATGTTTGTGTCTGGACAGTGACATAGCATGCTCCTGGACTGTTTGTGTCTGGACAGTGACATAGCATGCTCCTGGATGTTTGTGTTGGACAGTGACATAGCATGCTCCTGGACTGTTTGTGTCTGGACAGTGACATAGCATGCTCCTGGACTGTTTGTGTCTGGACAGTGACATAGCATGCTCCTGGACTGTTTGTGTCTGGACAGTGACATAGCATGCTCCTGGACTGTTTGTGTCTGGACAGTGACATAGCATGCTCCTGGAGTGTTTGTGTCTGGACAGTGACATAGCATGCTCCTGGACTGTTTGTGTCTGGACAGTGACATAGCATGCTCCTGGACTGTTTATGTCTGTGACAGTGACATAGCATGCTCCTGGACTGTTTGTGTCTGGAAGTGACATAGCATGCTCCTGGACTGTTTGTGTCTGGACAGTGACATAGCATGCTCCTGGACTGTTTGTGTCTGGACAGTGACATAGCATGCTCCTGGACTGTTTGTGTCTGGACAGTGACATAGCATGCTCCTGGATGTTTGTGTCTGGACAGTGACATAGCATGCTCCTGGACTGTTTGTGTCTGGACAGTGACATAGCATGCTCCTGGACTGTTTGTGTCTGGACAGTGACATAGCATGCTCCTGGACTGTTTGTGTCTGGACAGTGACATAGCATGCTCCTGGACTGTTTGTGTCTGGACAGTGACATAGCATGCTCCTGGACTGTTTGTGTCTGGACAGTGACATAGCATGCTCCTGGACTGTTTGTGTTGGACAGTGACATAGCATGCTCCTGGACTGTTGTGTCTGGACAGTGACATAGCATGCTCCTGGACTGTTTGTGTCTGGACAGTGACATAGCATGCTCCTGGACTGTTTGTGTCTGACAGTGACATAGCATGCTCCTGGACTGTTTGTGTCTGGACAGTGACATAGCATGCTCCTGGACTGTTTGTGTCTGGACAGTGACATAGCATGCTCCTGGACTGTTTGTGTCTGGACAGTGACATAGCATGCTCCTGGACTGTTTGTGTCTTGACAGTGACATAGCATGCTCCTGGACTGTTTGTGTCTGGACAGTGACATAGCATGCTCCTAGACTGTTTGTGTCTGGACAGTGACATAGCATGCTCCTGGACTGTTTGTGTCTGGGTGGGTAATAACGGTTGTGCTTCTATTTATCTCGGTATTCAGTTTGACAGATACTAAAACAATTAACACTTCATCTGCCGATAGACCTATTTGTTCAAACACATTCTACTTCTTCAGCCACGATGTCATACCTGCGGAACACTTTCGTTCCCCATGCTGACGGCGACTGAGACTGAGATCCTACAAGACTGAGAGCCAACGAGACTGAGAGCCCTACGAGACTGAGAGCCCTACGAGGCTGAGACCGGGAGACCGACGAGACTGAGACTGAAAGCCCAACGAAACTGAAAGCCCAACGAGAATGAGGAGCCCAACGAGACAGAGATTGAGAGCCCAACGAGACTGAGACTGAGAGCCCAACGAGACCGAGACTGAGAGCCCAACGAGACCGAGATTGAGAGCCCAACGAGACTGAGACTGAGAGCCAAACGAGACTGTGACTGCGGGCACTATGAGACTGAGACTGGGAGCCCAATGAAACTGAGACTGGGAGCCTAACGAGACTGGGACTGAGGGCCCAATGAGACTGAGACTGGTAGCCCAACGAGACATAATAATAGTAATAATAATAACTTCTTATGCGCCAATATCCTCGAAAATCAAGCTCAGTGGCGCGACAAAACCAAGGGGTTAAGCAATTGCGTAAACGTAGAACAGTTCGTGAGTCGTTGATGGATGGACGAAGGTTCTAGGAAGCTAAGGAGGATAGGCAGCATTAAAGAGATATGTTTTTAGACGTCGGCGGAAGGAAACTATATTACCTTCCGACTTGACACTGACAGGAAGCGAATTCCACAGAGTTGGTGCAGCAACCGAGAAAGCTCGGGTCCCGGCTTTCGTCTTAACCCGAGAAATGTAAAGTGGGTTACTACTGGTTGAGTGTAGCTCTCTGGAATTCCTTGCTGGAGTTAGCATTGAGTTTAGATATGTTGGTTGTTTAGATGCGAGTGCTTGATAGGATATTGTGCAAATCTTGAAAATAATGCGATAATGCACAGGGAGCCAGTGCAATGATTTTAGAAGCGGCACCGAGCTAGAAAAACGAGGAGAACGGGTAACTACCCTTGCCAAGCAGTTCTGGACACGTTGAAGTCTTGCAATATCCTTGTTCGCAGTATTGTAAAGGAGGGAATTGCAGTAGTCAAGTCTGCTGCTTACTAGAGCTGTCGCGATGGTTTTAGCAACAGAAAGTGATAAAAATCTGCGAATACGACGAAGATCACGGATATGGTAGAAACAGCAACGGCATGTTTTTGATATGTGCTGTTTGAAATTGAAGCTATCGTCAAAGTTAACTCCGAGATTTGAAACGGAGGGGGCTGGTGTTACACTCTGATTTAGGATATGTGTCGGGAAAATGCCGTCGAGTTTTGCACGCTGCGTTACGGTACCAATGATGATAAATTCGGTCTTGTTTGCATTTAACTTTAGTTTACTACTTTTCATCGAAAGGGAGAAATCTTGGAGACAATCCCTGAGCTGGTTTAAGGAGCGGCAAGCATCTGGTGTAGTCAACGAAATGTAGATTTGGGTGTCATCGGCATAAAGGTGATGATCTAAGTTGTGACCATGGATAACAGAGCTTAAAGGTGTTGTGTATAAAGTGAAAAGCAAAGGCCCCAAAACAGAACCCTGTGGGACACCACATGATGTGGGCAACATGTCTGAAAAGCAGTTACCTATTTTAATGGCTTGCTGTCTGTCAGTAAGATATGAAGTAAACCAGCTCAGGGCTGTGCCAGATATGCCGAACCATGTTGATAGACGTGTAATGAGAATATTGTGGTCGATGGTGTCGAAAGCGGCGGATAGGTCAAGCAGGGTCAGGGCGGTAACTTTTCCATTGTCGATGTTGAGGTTAATGTAATTGTGTACTTTTAAAAGAGCAGTTTCTTTAGAATGAAATTGTTTATATGCAGACAGCGACACATTGGATAGACCATTTTTGTAGATGTGAGATCTGAGACGATTAGCTACAACCTTTTCAAGTATTTTTGAGATGAAACTTAGGTTGGAAATAGGTCTGTAACTGTTTAATTCTTCTTTAGGCAGAGTTGGTTTCTTAAGAACTGGATTAACATGGGCACATTTAAAATCGTCAGGGAAAAAGCCGTAGCATAAAGATGCATTTATGATATCTGTTATTGGTTTAATTAATACGTCAAGGCATGCTTTCAGTAGTATGGTGGGGATTGGATCAAGGTCACACGATTTACTTGGGGATGACATGATTATTTTTCTCACTTCAGTAGTTGTAGCTGGTTCAAACGATGCAAGTTGAAAATTTATTTGTGGAAAGTCTGCATGAACCGTGTGCGGAGTATGACCTGTGAAAGTTGATTGTATAACACTAATTTTGTCTTTAAAATGACTCGAAAAAGAGTTACACAATGACTTGATTGATGCATGAGTTGGTAGAGAAGGAGCAGGCCGCCTGTGTGTGATTTTATTGATGCATTCCCATAGCTGTTTTGGCGTAGCAGAGTTTGTTGATACCATGTTCTCATAATAATGCGACTTTGCTTTTGACATTTCTCGGTTGCATTGATGACATTGCCGGGTATAGCGTGATCTGTCTAAAGATGAACGAGATTTTCGCCACACACGTTCCAAATAACGACGGCGCTGTTTAGATTTGATTATTTCCGGGGTCATCCAGTGAGCTGGCGGTTTTTGCGACACATATTTAGTTTTAATGGGTGCATGTTTGTCAAGCAATGTTTTAAGTATTTGATGGTACTGTTTGTACAATTCTGATAAATGTTCTCTGGGATGTGTGACGAGGTTGGACGTGGTGATATCAGCCATAAATGCTGCAATGTTGATACTGTGAAAGGCTCTGTAAAACACATTATGTTTGGACACGGCAGGGGCTGTACGAACTTTAAGATTAGCAATTACTGTATTATGGTCAGACAGGCCATCTACAACTGTGGGTGTCTGGATGTTTTTGCAAGAGGAGCGAGTTATTATGATGTCGAGCCAATGGCCATGTATGTGTGTTGGGAAATTTACATGTTGTGTTGTGTCAAATGATGCTAGAATGTCATTAAATGTAGTAGTTGTTGCAGATGGTGTGTCCAAATGAAGATTAAAGTCGCCAACAATATAAAAATCGGAGTGTATGGTTACAACATTTTTCAGAAGATCCTGGAACTGTTCAAAGAAATTAGCTGGATGACCTGGAGGGCGATAAATGCAAATGAAATGACCAGAGAAACAGGAATTTGATATGTTCAGACACATTGACTCAAAGGTGGTATAGTTAGGGCTGGGCTGAAGGTTTACTTTAAACTGTTTTGAAACAAGAAAACCAACACCACCACCTCGACCAACTGGTCGTCGTTTATGGTGGAAGACGTAACCGGGAGGGGAAATGTCGGCAATACATGAGGCTGTGTCATGGGGTCTGAGCCAGGTCTCAGTGACAGCAAGGATATCAATTGTTCCCAACGAGACTGAGAGACCAATGAGACTGATAGCCCTGCGAGACTGAGACTAGGAGACCAGCGAGACTGAGACTGAGAGCCCAACGAGACTAAGACAGTGAGCCAAACGATATTGGAACTGAGGGCCTTTTCAGACTGAGACTGGGAGCCCAACGACACTAAGACTGTGAGCCAAACGATATTGGAACTGAGGGCCTTTTCAGACTGAGACTGGGAGCCCAACGACACTAAGACAGTGAGCCAAACGATATTGGAACTGAGGGCCTTTTCAGACTGAGACTGGGAGCCCAACGAGACTGAGACTGGGAGTCTAACGAGACTGGGACTGGGAGCCCAACGAGACTAAGACAGTGAGCCAAACGATATTGGAACTGAGGGCCTTTTCAGACTGAGACTGGGAGCCCAACGAGACTGAGACTGGGAGCCCAACGATACTGGGACTGAGGGCCTTTTCAGACTGAGACTGGGAGCCCAACGAGACTGAGACTGGGAGCCCAACGAGACTGAGACTGGGAGTCTAACGAGACTGGGACTGAGGGCCCAACGAGACTAAGACAGTGAGCCAAACGATATTGGAACTGAGGGCCTTTTCAGACTGAGACTGGGAGCCCAACGAGACTGAGACTGGGAGCCCAACGATACTGGGACTGAGGGCCTTTTCAGACTGAGACTGGGAGCCCAACGAGACTGAGACTGGGAGCCCAACGAGACTGAGACTGGGAGTCTAACGAGACTGGGACTGAGGGCCCAACGAGACTAAGACAGTGAGCCAAACGATATTGGAACTGAGGGCCTTTTCAGACTGAGACTGGGAGCCCAACGAGACTGAGACTGGGAGCCCAACGATACTGGGACTGAGGGCCTTTTCAGACTGAGACTGGGAGCCCAACGAGACTGAGACTGGGAGCCCAACGATACTGGGACTGAGGGCCTTTTCAGACTGAGACTGGGAGCCCAACGAGACTAAGACAGTGAGCCAAACGATACTGGGACTGAGGGCCTTTTCAGACTGAGACTGGGAGCCCAACGAGACTGAGACTGGGAGCCCAACGAGACTGAGACTGGGAGTCTAACGAGACTGGGACTGAGGGCCCAACGAGACTAAGACAGTGAACCAAACGATACTGGGACTGAGGGCCTTTTCAGACTGAGACTGGGAGCCCAACGAGACTGAGACTGGGAGTCTAACGAGACTGAGACTGGGAGTCTAACGAGACTGGGACTGAGGGCCCAATGAGACTGAGACTGGGAGCCCAACGAGACTGACAATGAGAGTCCTGTGAGAGCCTACCTGATCTTCTCGAGGGCGCCGCAATGCTGGCGCAGGGCCCTGCTGCTGCCCCTCAGTGTCTCCTCCACGTGGCGCGCCTCGTGCAGGGTCCGCAGTAGCTCGGCGATCACAATCTCCTTCTCCGTCACCTGCACAACA
>JAODUO010000695.1:107500-115000 GCA_025642075.2 Ridgeia piscesae
ACACGAACAGTTGGCAAAGTTTGTGCCGTGATTCACACTTGTACGTAACCAGACACTCACCTGTTCAATGTAACACTAGAACCGCCGTATTGTTCGCGTTGAACGGTTACGTCATCGTCTGTCTGTTTCGTGCCTTAGCATACCAAAGACGAGAATCATTAACATACAAACAGTCGTGTGTTCGGTCACTTAGCACTTGTCTAGTGTATAGAATCCATCTTTTAGACACGAACATTGACTTAGCTTGTGTATCATATTGGAAGATTACGGAGGCGACGTAATCACACATACGTTTCCACGCTAAAGGGGCGTAACATAGTAAATCATAATTACTAATAGGTGACTATGACCCTAAATACGCGAAATTAATACATCGATGTCAACGATTATGTTATAGAGTATAGAGTGTCGACGTTTCGACATATGATATATAAATTACTATATTCATGTCGACGTGCAAGCACTAATTAATAAATAATAATAACAATATACCTCCTTATGTGCCATACTTAAGCTAAGGCCCAAAGGTGCAATACACGAGGACCCAAAAGACAACGCTCACACTATGGGGACCACTGGTGGTTTAGCGTGGGAATCCAATTACTGGTAAATGCATATTTAGAGTACTATAATGGGTAACTATGCCTTTGATCAATATCAAAGTAGCGGGAAGTTCAATTAACATTCTTGAAGCGGTCACAGCGCATGGGTTCCCTTGCTAAGTATAATTATATAAAAACAACATGTTGGTAAACGTCAGATGATTCGAGTGGCCTGGGGATGTTTTAGTGAACAAGACGCATGATGCTAATCACGTGATGTCATTCTCATGTCACTGTCAACATGTACACATTGTAATCCACGGCATATCTTCTCGTACAGTTTGCTAACTATACCGTTGTGACACAGGCATCTAAAAGTAATGGTAAGTTCTTGCATAGCGCAGTATCCAGTCTTCAGGACTGATCAAAGCGTTTACATTTTACATCCCTGGCAGACGTATTCAATGAAACATCGTCTAAACTCCTCTGTGAATCACCAGTCATTGTATTCAAGACAATATAATGTCCGTACAAGTTGCAGTGTGTATTCGTTGTGACTTACAATTCACCGCAGATAGCGAAATAAAACCCACCTTCAGTTGCTTGTATTGATCTTTTGTTAGAAGACCTTGCGTCATGCAGACGGACAAGAATTGTCCGTTGTCCGACATCACTTTGGCCAGCAGCGGTATCTTCCTCCGAAGGACGCGTTTTTCTTGTATTTCCATGGCAACGAATGTCTTCTTCAACAACCAGACATCAGAGTCCTGCGTTCTGTAGAAGTCTGATTAATACAACTGGGCTGGGTTTTTGGTATGGTGTTGAATTGTTGTCTGGTTGTCTCGTGGTCAAGCGTGGAATGCGCGGCTCTTTAGGAACAACACGCTACTGAGGTACGACAGCATTACTAATAGATAACATCGATTGGAGTTGAAATAACACAAGTGTTTGTTTCAGCACGCTTTGTTACTATAATTTCTATTGGACATGCATCCCGCGGGCCACGCTCCTCCTGTGTACGACACGGTTAATAATTGATTGCAGTTTTGGGCCACATACGGTCCAGCGCAGAGACGCAGTTCGCAATTCAGTGAACCGTGACGGCAACCGTTGTTATGGACACGCGGAACCCGAATATACAGCAGTTGAGTTGATCAACATCAAAATATTCACGCTCAACGAACTCCAGTTTGTTGAGATTGCTTCATTTTGTCGCTCGGTTGACGTCGCGTTTATTGCGCCACGAGATCGCCAAATGTCGCGTACAGCTTTAGCTAAACTGAAATCGATTTTCGTTTGTCGGTGCGAAAGATCATTCCAAGCGTGAACAGTTTAGCAGAGCAAATATGTGCGCCGTTTTGTTGATGTTTAGTTATTTATTTATGCCGGAGATACACCTCGTGAACCTACTGCCCATGCACGTCTCTCTGCGTGGTTGCCCTGAGCGGCAGTAAATCGGGCTTCTGCGTGCTCTTTGTGAAGGGACTTACTCATTCCTTTGTTCTACGGCTTGCTCACCAGGGAGCAATGCCGGTTTGGTTGGCGGGATCCGGTCAACATTTTAGTAATTACAAGACCTAGCTCGATTGACAGTTCCGTGTCCATTAACCCTACAACTATCAGGTTCCTACGGATAATGCGTTCTTCTGCCAGAAATTCACTTTGCCACAAAACAAACAGTAAGGTCAAATATATTACTCTCTACCATACACAGGGTGACGGAACGCACACAACGCACACAAATACACACGCGCACGCGCACGCGCACGCGCACGCGCACGCGCACGCGCACGCGCACGCGCACGCGCACGCGCACGCGCACGCGCACGCGCACGCGCACGCGCACGCGCACGCGCACGCGCACACGCACACGCACACGCACACGCACACGCACACGCACACGCACACGCACACGCACACGCACACGCACACGCACACGCACACGCACACGCACACGCACACGCACACGCACACGCACACGCACACGCACACGCACTGTTTATTCAAACGCTGTTATCGAAAAAATAAGCAGTAACATAATACAGCCACATTAGCGACAAAACATTTAATATAATATTACACTGTAGTCAACAAAGTAATTATTATAATAATGAAAAAAATCTAAATATTAGTTATTGTCTTATATGCAGCGACTTCGCTGATATATCCGCCAGATGTCGGTGTTTGCTAATCTCTCCACTAGGTGCGACATTGTTATGGATGTTCCCTAGGGCAAATCATTTGCTACGAAGGATTACGAGTCGTCATCATTGTAGATCGCTGACACATTTTTTGCCCGTTAGACTCCCAGATCGCAACCTTTAACGCACAGGCGGGTGGCATTGGCCGATGCCGGTGACATATAATACAAAATGTGCATTCGTCAACGATACAGCCGGGTACGATCTGTCGTAGACGTGTAAGACGATTACCCATTTAGTACACGTTCTCTCAGTGACTCCCTCCCTCCCGGCCTCCCTCCCACCTCTCCCTCCTTCTCTCTCCTTCCCACCCTCCCTCTCTCGCCCATCCCCTATTCTTCTACCCCTTCTCCTCCTCTCCCTTTCTCTTTCCATCCGTCTCTCCCTCCATACTTCCCGCTCCCGCTCCCGCTCCCGCTCCCGCTCCCACTCTCCCCTTCCTACTTTCTCCCCTCTCTTTCTCTTTCTCTCTCTCTCTCTCTCTCTCTCTCTCTCTCTCACACACACACAAACACACTCCTTCCTCTCTTCCCTCTCTCCTTGTCTCTCTCTCCATCTCGTTCTCCGTCTCTCCCTCCCTACTTCCCTCCCTCCCCCTCTCTCTCTCCCCCCCTCTCTCTCTCTCTCTCTCTCCTCCTCTCTCTCTCTCTCTCTATATATATATATATATATCTCTCTCTCCTCTCTCCTCCCTCTCTCTCTCTCTCTCTCTCTCTCTCTCTCTCTCTCTGTGCCTCCCTACCTATCTCCCTTTTACCCACCCTTTTTCTTCCCTTTCTCACTCCTTGCCTCCCTGTCTCCCTGCCGCCCTGTCGCCCTGCCGCCCATCCGCCCTGCCGCCTTGCCGCCCTGCCGCCCTGCCGCCCTGCCGCCATGCCGCCCTGCCGCCCTCCCTCACAACCTCCGTGCCTCCCTCCACCCCCCCACCAACCCTTATGTCCATCCTCCCTCTCCTTCCCTTCCTCCCTCCCTCCCTCCCTCACTCCCTCCCTCCCTCCCTCCCCAACACAACCGACAAAACGTCACGCCCAAGAGAACGTGTTTATGAAGTAAAAATGTGTCTACAACTTGCTGACGGTGGCGAGTGTCTACAACTTGCTGACGGTGGCGAGTGTCTACAACTTGCTGACGGTGGCGAGTGAACCGTCACAACAGTACGTCTCGTACTTTGTACTACTATTATAAATTACTCTATGTCAAAGACGACTCTACGGCTCCCGCCTAATGGAACCACGCACCCTAGTTGCCTACGTAATCAATTGTAGCTGCCCCCAATGAACCACGCCTTAAAAACTACTCCTTTGTGGAACACATGTTTAATGAACCGGAGTGCACTTTAGCGTATTAACTCTGACGGTTGATTGCCTTTTCGCGACAGCAAATTGCTCAAATGAATGTTCATCAATGTTAGCGTATTTCCAATACCCTTGTGGTTTCGCGACACGTCGTCACGCGACAGCGGAGTTCACCGCTTGGTGGCGCTTCCGGCGTGTAACTAAGTCAAACGGCGCAGCTGTACGGCACAGGGCGGAGAGGACGAGTAACTACACGGCTTCATCAACCGGACGCGCCAATAGTGTAGTGGTTAACGCATCCACTTGGCACGCCAGCGGCACAGGTTCAACACCGGGTCACGGGCATGGTATATAGGGTGTGAAAACGTGGCTCTCCACGTTGGAGACTATGCATCCCTCGTGAAATGAACAATCACATTAGTAGGTCTCATCTTAATTTAATTTGGGATGTAAAGGAACCATCCTGGCAGTGACCACCCTCAGTGCCAGCATAGAAAGATCGGCCTGGCGTAAATTTTCTTAAAAACACTGCATAGTTCAGTGAGACCTTATAAGATCATAACGTTGTACCCACATTATATATATATATATATATATATATATATATATATATATATATATATATATATATATATATATATATACAGACTAGTCAGTTATTAGAACCCTGCCGAGTACTGAAAACAACTAGACCATGTTGTGGGATGGTCGGTTAGACTCGATATACACAACACACTGTCCGTTGGTATCTACCAGTGCACTGCCGTGTTGTACTGTACCAGTGCACTGCTGTGTTGTACTGTACCAGTGCACTGCTGTGTTGTACTGAACCAGTGCACTGCTGTGTTGTACTGTACCAGTGCACTGCTGTATTGTACTGTACCAGTGCACTGCTGTGTGGTACTGTACCAGTGCACTGCTGTATTGTACTGTACCAGTGCACTGATGTGTGGTACTGTACCAGTGCACTGCTGTGTTGTACTGAACCAGTGCACTGCTGTGTTGTACTGAACCAGTGCACTGCTGTGTTGTACTGAACCAGTGCACTGCTGTATTGTACTGTACCAGTGCACTGCTGTGTGGTACTGTACCAGTGCACTGCTGTGTTGTACTGTACCAGTGCACTGCTGTGTGGTACTGTACCAGTGCACTGCTGTGTGGTACTGTACCAATGCACTGTTGTATTGTACTGTACCAGTGCACTGCTGTGTGGTACTGTACCAGTGCACTGCTGTGTTGTACTCAACCAGTGCACTGCTGTGTTGTACTGACAGTCGCCGCGTAACCCACAGCATTAAAGTTTAACTAGCTCGTGTGACACACGTCGGTCACAAATCATGGGTTATTCAGCGAATTGATCGGTGGGCGATATTGATCTGTGTGCAAACAATGACAGGGGACAGCGAGATGAAGCTCTACAAATACACACCGGGGGACACGGCTGAGAGACGGCATGAAAACAAACCCGCCGCATTTGTTGGTTCAACAGGCGCGTGTTGTTGCTAACAAACGGCGCGCGGATTTTGGGGCCATCGGCAGTTTCGATAGGACGTCGGGAAACGTGGGTAAAAACGTAGGTTAAACTTCGCCATGAAGATGTGTGATTGTAGAATCAGACTAGAACTATCGATGTATACCTATATGACGTCCGTGATCTCGGTCGGACCCTGATTGAGCGAATTTTCGATCTCAAGATCAATACAAATTATCGACTACAGAAAAAAGTCTATAGCTAGAGCAAAGGTAAAAACGACGTCGGCCAGACACCGACGACGGGTTCGGTGAAGATATCATCAGCGACAGCATAGCTACTTCACAGTGTTTTGTGTATGTTTGTGACAACGACACCACGATGAATGCTTGACGACAGTCCTGAGAGGGAAGTGACTGGCGCACGTGTGACTGTCCCATACGACGTAGTACCACCAACTCGTGCCGGGAGCGACGACGACAGAGCAGCATGGACGTGTTCGAGAAACGGATCATGCGACGGAAGCGACCGGTGCTGTCGGACACCCTCGACTTCACCGACGTCTCCCAACAGCTCTACCGGGAACACGGCCTGCTCACGTCTGACATGTTTGCTGAGATCGAGGTAAATGTGTGTGTGTGTTGTGTGTGTGTGTGTGTGTGTGTGTGTGTGTGTGTGTGTGTGTGTGTGTGTGTGTGAGTGTGAGTGTGTGTGTGTGTGTGTGTGTGTGTGTGTGTGTGTGTGTGTGTGTGTGTGTGTGTGTGTGTGTGTGCGCGTGTATGCGTGCATGCGTGCATGTGTGTGCGTGTATGCCATTTTCTATATCACTTTACCAATAGGACTGATTATTAATTGAAAGAAATAAAACGTGTATTCCGTGCTGTCAACCCAACATCAAAATGTCAACTATATTCTTTAGGAGGAGCCAACTGACTTCGGGAAGATGTTCAAATTCCTTCAATTGGTCGCCCAGAGAAAACACGACTCGTTCGAACCAATGCGACAGATACTCGTGGAGCTGGGCCACAAGTGGCTGGCGGTAAGACTGGCGTAGTACGGAATGTCTTGTATGATATAAGTCATTATTAAACATATAATGAGGCACCTGCAGATTTTGTATTCACGAATAATGTGTTCAAACATTCATATTTTTTTATATTAAAAATATATAGTCGACACAGAAACGTTTAATTATCTGTAATATAGATTTATATCCCCGATTTATCAAGGTACAGTAACGTATCAGTGACGACATCGTAGCTCGCCTTGTTCCTGGGTTGACGGGTTCACATTGTTCCTGGGTCGACGGGTTCACATTGTTCCTGGGTCGACGGGTTCACATTGTTCCTGGGTCGACGGTTTCACATTGTTCCTGGGTCGACGGGTTCACATTGTTCCTGGGTCGACGGGTTCACATTGTTCCTGGGTCGACGGGTTCACATTGTTCCTGGGTCGACGGGTTCACATTGTTCCTGGGTCGACGGGTTCACATTGTTCCTGGGTCGACGGGTTCACATTGTTCCTGGGTCGACGGGTTCACATTGTTCCTGGGTTGACGGGTTCACATTGTTCCTGGGTCGACGGGTTCACATTGTTCCTGGGTCGACGGGTTCACATTGTTCCTGGGTCGACGGGTTCACATTGTTCCTGGGTCGACGGGTTCACATTGTTCCTGGGTCGACGGGTTCACATTGTTCCTGGGTCGACGGGTTCACATTGTTCCTGGGTCGACGGGTTCACATTGTAATTTACGTACTTTCAAGGACGAGATGAGGGCGGACGTGATGGCTGAGCGAGGTGACCTTGAGATCGAGGAGTACGTCTACCGTGAGGCTGGCTCACTCGTCCACCAACACTTCGGCGGCAGCAAGAGGGTGTCGGAGGTAGGTGCAGGTGACCTGTCCACGGCGTCCTGCCACGTGACACTGGCCCTGTCGTGGTGTGATCAGTTTGTAGAAGTCACAATTACCCTGTTCAGAGACCGGTTCATT
>JAODUO010000695.1:120000-132500 GCA_025642075.2 Ridgeia piscesae
ACGTCACGTCACGTCACGTCACGTCACGTCACATCACATCACATCACATCACATTACATCACATTTATTATGTTCCATGTGCCCGCCCCGTGCAGCGGTCAGTTGGAGGAGACGCTGGAGGCGATGCTGGCGACTGTGTCGAGTCTGCTGCTGCAGAAGGAGAACATGAGCGACGAGCGGCGTCGCTGTATCCAGCTCCTCGATGTGCCGCCCGCCGTCGCCGGCCACATGGACGTCGTGCTCGAGGACGCCTTAGAGCGGGCCACGCACGACATCGTCAAGTCGAAGAGAGACGCCAAGCTGAGTGACCGACTCGCGCAGGTGGGCGGCAGGTGTATGACAGGTGCACGACATGTGCACGACAGGTGCACGACAGGTGCACGACAGGTGTTCGACAGGTGCACGACGACAGGTGTACGTCATGTGCACGACTGGTGCATGACTGGTGTATGACATGTGCACGACAAGTGTACGACATTTGTATGATAGGTGCATGACAGGTGCACAACAGGTGCTTGACAGGTGCACGACTGGTGCACGACAGGTGCACGACAGGAGCACGATAGGTGCAAGATCTTTGTTTTAGACAGACTCTAGCCGTAGAGGAGTGTTCGTGCGAAACATTCTGTTGTTGGTGATGATTATGATGATGATTATATTGATGATGATGATGATGATGATGATGATTATGATGATGATGATGATGATGATGATGATGATGATGATGATGATGATGATGATGATGATGATGATGATGATGATGATGATGATGATGATGATGATGATGAATAACATAATAATAATAATTATTATTATTATTAGTAGTAGTAGTAGTAGTAGTATTAATTATATCAATAACAATAACAATAACAATAACAATAACAATAACAATAACAATAACAATAACAATAACAATAACAATAACAATAACAATAACAATAACAATAGCAATAACAATAACAATAACAATAACAATAGCAATAACAATAACAATAACAATAACAATAACAATATTTATTATAATAATGGAGTTAATAGTAATAATAATAATAATAATAATAATAATAATAATAATAACAGCGATGATGATGATAATGATGACTATAGTGATTGTTATGGCGATGGCGACGGCGATGATGATGTTAATAATATTGCATCTACCTATAATTGATGTTATGTACATTACACACAACTGAACCAAACACGATAACATTTCACCACATCATCGGCCAGAACAGGCAGACACACAGCTCACGTACACTACACTACCAAACGTACTTCAAACTAACCAAAATGGCGTCCCCGTCTGCGCAGGCGCTGGAGTCGCGCATGCGCCAACTGACAGTCGACGCTGATCGGCGTCTAATGGGCATGGAGCAGGAGACACAGCGGACAAAGTCGGAACTACGCCGGGCGGAGGAGAAGGCGCGGAAGTTGGAGGCGGAGCTGGTGACGACCCAACAGCGGGCCGGGGAGACGGAGGACGAGCTACAGCGGTGGAGGGTCCGGTGTGACCTGCTCGAGAAGTCTCGCCGTCTCGGCTACTACCACCCCGGCTGGTGAGTCGACCCTCGGCTGGCGGCCATCTTGTCTGTAGCTGTGCCAAATCTACGGAATTCGGTCTGTCGTAGTGTTAGATCAGTTGAAACTGTTACCGAACTTCGTCATCAGTTATAAATGTAAATTTGTTTGTCCACCACAGTTCCCTGTAGCAGTAGCAGTAGCAGTAGCAGTAGCAGTAGCAGTAGCAGTAGCAGTAGCAGTAGCAGTAGCAGTAGCAGTAGCAGTAGCAGTAGCAGTAGCAGTAGCAGTAGTAATAGTAGTAGTAGTTGTTGTAGTAGTTGTACTTGTAGTTGTAGTTGTAGTAGTAGTAGTAGTAGTAGTAGTAGTAGTAGTAGTAGTAGTAGTAGTAGTAATAATAGTAGTAGTAGTAGTAGAAGTGCATTACCAGCAACAGCAGTAGCAATAGTTGTATTGTTATTTTTATTAACTCCGAATTGACGTTAAGATCTGTAAAGTCACCTATCGGGTTTTTCGCCTACGCAATTAGTAATATTTAATTATTTATATATGTTAAAGTGTCTTACTTTACAAATGTGCCTATTTATTTTCACAGAACGTCGCCTTCATTGTCAATATATTTTCTTATGAACACATTACTTTATTTTCCACACTCGAAAACTGTTACACCCCACCCAGGTCTCGCACACACTCACAAATGCACGCACACACTCACAAATGCACGCACACACACACACACACACACACACACACACACACACACACACACACACACACACACACACACACACACACACACACACACACACACACACACACACACACACACACACACACACACACACACACACACACACACACACACACACACACACACACACACACACACACACACACACACACACACACACACACACACACACACGCTTGAAATGTATTTTGCTGCACGTACATCACATCCCATAGCAGCGACGTCAATGCTCATAGCAGCGACGTCAATGCTCATAGCAGCGACGTCAATGCTCATAGCAGCGACGTCAATGCTCATAGCAGCGACGTCAATGCTCATAGCCGATGTTCATTGTCACGTGCAGCAACAAGGTCGTTGAGTAATTACATCAGTTGTTATGTTATTTAATGACGTCGGTTGTTAGATTAACGTGCCGCTTTGCCTGCCACGTTCACATAATTATTTCGTGTTTGTAATAAACCGGTGTCAATTTGTGTAAATATATGTTATAGTAGATGAAGCGTGATGCCAGTGAATACTATTTTAGAATATTGACATAAATGTACCGTTACCTTTTTGTGATAGGACTAACCGGACACTTACATATAATTATGATTTTGTAGGGTTTTAGGAAGCAACTGTAGTTGAATGAGTGTAGCCGAGTGCACGTGTCTGTCGGTGTATATTAAAAATGAATCATGCGGTTATTAACAAAACCTGATCATGCGATGTAAACATATTGTCACCGGGTCACGTTCTGAACAATCGCCACGAAATAGGCATTACATATTATATATATATATATATATATATATATATATATATATATATTATGCGCACGCGTGCGCTAACATACACACACACCACACAAACACACACACACACGCAGGCACGCACGCACGCACGCACGCACAGGCACACGCACGGACACACACACACACACACACACACACACACACACACACACACACACACACACACACACACACACACACACACACACTATGTTTTATGACAAACAATTAACGGATGCTGAAGTGTGTTTCTGCGCTACACCTCTTGTGGACAACCATGTCCTTGCAGGTACGACAAGCTGTACGACGTGACGGGGATCCCTTACGACAGGAAGAAGGCGGACAGTCCCCGCTACGTGTCGCTCCATGACTTCGCCAGACCTCCCGCCGAGCGCAAGGCGACGTGGGCGACGACCCGAGGCTCGCGAGGAGCTCGGGGCGGACAGAAGAAGCAGCGACCGTCGACGGCCGACTCCCGGCGGTCGACAGCCTCCACCACGGCCGCCACTCGGCGCTCCTTCACCTACAACTCGTCGTCCAACTGCGGCGTGTGACCTGTCACGATGTGTCACCTGTCACGACGTGTGACCTGTCACAACGTGTCACCTGTCACGACGTGTCACCTGTCACGACGTGTCACCTGTCACGACGTGTCACCTGTCATGACGTGTCACCTGTCACGACGTGTCACCAGTCACGACGTGTCACCTGTCACGACGTGTCACCTGTCACGACGTGTCACCTGTCACGACGTGTCACCTGCAACGACGTGCCACCTGTCACGACGTGTCACCTGTTACGACGTGTCACCTGTTACGACGTGTCACCTGTCACGACGTGTGACCTGTCACGACGTGTGACCTGTCACGACGTGTCACCTGTCACGACGTGTCACCAGTCACGACGTGTCACCTGTCACGACGTGTCACCTGTCACGACGTGTCACCTGCAACGACGTGCCACCTGTTACAACGTGTCACCTGTCACGACGTGTCACCTGTCACGACGTGTCACCTTGTCACGACGTGTCACCTGTCACGACGTGTCACCTGTCACGACGTGTCACCTGTCACGACGTGTCACCTGTCACGACGTGTCACCTGTCACGACGTGTCACCAGTCACGACGTGTCACCTGTCACGACGTGCCACCTGTTACAACGTGTCACCTGTCACGACGTGTCACCTTTCACGATGTGTCACCTGTCACGACGTGTCACCTGTCACGACGTGTCACCTGTCACGACGTGTCACCTGTCACGACGTGTCACCTGTCACGACGTGTCACCTGTCACGACGTGTCACCTGTCACGACGTGTCACCTGTCACGACGTGTCACCTGTCACGACGTGTCACCTGTCACGACGTGTCACCTGTCACGACGTGTTTCCTGCCACGACGTGTCACTTGTCACGACGTGTCACTTGTCACGACGTGTCACCTGTCACGACGTGTCACCTGTCACGACGCGTCACCTGTCACGTGTTCGTGTTCTATGTGCTGCCGTCGACGAGTTTGAGAGGATATTTCCTATTGATTATTTTTCGGGACGAGGGTTGTGCTGGACAATTGTCGCAGTCGACGTTAACTTAGCGTTGTTCGAGCTGTTGTATACATTTCGTCCGGACTCGGAGTTCATTTTGAGCTATGGCCATTTTGACTGTGATACGCCAACTAAGTCAACAATAGGTGTGAATTGTTAGTTTGAAATTAATTGTTTGTTATATTCACGAACTGGTTGTTATTACGTCAACAAAATGTGCATGTTTTGTGTGTGTGTGTGTGTGTGTGTGTGTGTGTGTGTGTGTGCATGTGTGTGTGTGTGTGCGTGCGTGCGTGCGTGCGTGCGTGCGTGCGTGCGTGCGTGCGTGTGTGTGTGTGTGACAAAACGTCTGACAACTGTTTATTTTGAAATCGACTAAATATCACTTGTAAACAGTTGGTTGTAAACATACATGAAGTATTGCTGAATGTGATTGTTTGAGATCGTTTGCTTCGTAATTTGACATCTCAGTCTTAGGTTTCTACGACGTTGTCACGCTTACATTTTCCCGGTCGTTATAAACTTTCCAATTGACGTTTCTGCGCATGCGCGATAAATGTAAAATCATCAATGTCCACCGAACCGATAAGGCATTTTGGGTATAAATGACACGGGCTGTTCGTTAACTCGCCTGTGATGATTAAACGTCTTAAACAGTGACTAATTTCTTCTTCTTCTTCTTCTTCTTCTTCTTCTTCCATATACTGGATTGGGCCCTTGTCCAATTTACACTTAGAAAATATTTATCTCGTTCTCGTCCTCTCTTCCTCTCTCCATCAGCCACTCTTCGCCCATTCCCCCCCCCCCCTCTCTCCCACTCTCTCCACTCTCTTTCACTTATTCATTCATTCATTCACTCACCATCTCATGCATACTTTTTCATTTGCTTTAATCCCCCCCCCCCCCCCCCCCCCCCCTTCCTCTTTCCCTTCTCACCTCCCTCGTCCTCCTTTTCCAAAATTCCGTCCCTCCCTCCCCCCCCTTTTCCCGGCCCCCCCTCCCCCCCCCCTCCCCACCCCCCCTCCCAGACCTCCCCTCACCCCCCCCCCTCCCAGACCCCCCCTCCCAGCCTCCCAGTCCCCAATCTTCCCCAAAGTAAATGTCCAGTGGACCGTGGTTGTGTTCATGAGACCCACGCGGCAGAGTTCCTGCGTCGCCGGACCTCCCCAGTCACCAGACCTTCCCCAGTCACCAGACCTCTCCAGTCACCAGACCTCCCCAGTCACCAGACCTCTCCAGTCACCAGACCTCTCCAGTCACCAGACCTCTCCAGTCACCAGACCCCCTCCAGTCACCAGACCTCTCCAGTCACCAGACCTCTCCAGTCACCAGACCTCCCAGTCACCAGACCTTCCCAGTCACCAGACCTCCCCAGTCACCAGACCTTTCCCAGTCACCAGACCTTCCCAGTCACCAGACCTCTCCAGTCACCAGACCTCTCCAGTCACCAGACCTTCCCAGTCACCAGACCCCCCCAGTCACCAGCCCTTTCCCAGTCACCAGACCTCCCCCAGTCACCAGCCCTTCCCAGTCACCAGACCTTCCCAGTCACCAGCCCTTTCCCAGTCACCAGACCCCCTCCAGTCACCAGCCCTTTCCCAGTCACCAGACCTCCCCAGTCACCAGACCTCCCCAGTCACCAGACCTCCCCAGTCACCAGACCTCCCCAGTCACCAAAACCCCCTCCAGTCACCAGACCCCCTCCAGTCACCAGACCCCCTCCAGTCACCAGACCCCCTCCAGTCACCAGACCTCCCCAGTCACCAGACCTCTCCAGTCACCAGACCTCTCCAGTCACCAGACCTCTCCAGTCACCAGACCTTCCCAGTCACCAGACCTCCCCAGTCACCAGACCTCCCCAGTCACCAGACCTTCCCAGTCACCAGACCTCCCCAGTCACCAGACCTCTCCAGTCACCAGACCTTTCCCCCAGTCACCAGACCTCCCAGTCACCAGCCCTTTCCCCCAGTCACCAGACCTCTCCAGTCACCAGACCTCTCCAGTCACCAGACCTCCCAGTCACCAGACCCCCTCCAGTCACCAGACCTCTCCAGTCACCAGCCCTTTCCCAGTCACCAGACCTCCCCAGTCACCAGCCCTTCCCCAGTCACCAGACCTTCCCAGTCACCAGACCTCCCCAGTCACCAGACCCCCTCCAGTCACCAGACCTCCCCAGTCACCAGACCCCCTCCAGTCACCAGACCTCTCCAGTCACCAGACCTTTCCCCAGTCACCAGACCTTCCCAGTCACCAGACCTCCCCAGTCACCAGACCTCCCCAGTCACCAGACCTCCCCAGTCACCAGACCTCCCCAGTCACCAGACCTCTCCAGTCACCAGACCTCTCCAGTCACCAGACCTCCCCAGTCACCAGACCTCTCCAGTCACCAGACCTCTCCAGTCACCAGACCTTCCCAGTCACCAGACCTCTCCAGTCACCAGACCTCCCAGTCACCAGACCTCCCCAGTCACCAGACCTCCCCAGTCACCAGACCTCTCCAGTCACCAGACCTCTCCAGTCACCAGACCTTCCCAGTCACCAGACCTCTCCAGTCACCAGACCTCTCCAGTCACCAGACCTCCCCAGTCACCAGACCTCTCCAGTCACCAGACCTCTCCAGTCACCAGACCTTCCCAGTCACCAGACCTTCCCAAAGTCACCAGACCTCCCCAGTCACCAGACCTTCCCAGTCACCAGACCTTCCCAGTCACCAGACCCCCTCCAGTCACCAGACCTCTCCAGTCACCAGACCTCCCCAGTCACCAGACCTCTCCAGTCACCAGACCTCTCCAGTCACCAGACCTCTCCAGTCACCAGACCTTCCCAGTCACCAGACCTCTCCAGTCACCAGACCTCCCCAGTCACCAGACCTCCCAGTCACCAGACCTCTCCAGTCACCAGACCTCTCCAGTCACCAGACCTCCCCAGTCACCAGACCTCTCCAGTCACCAGACCTCTCCAGTCACCAGACCTCCCCAGTCACCAGACCTCCCCAGTCACCAGACCTCTCCAGTCACCAGCCCTTTCCCCAAAGTCACCAGCCCTTTCCCCAAAGTCACCAGACCTCTCCAGTCACCAGACCTCCCAGTCACCAGACCTCCCCAGTCACCAGACCCCCTCCAGTCACCAGACCTCTCCAGTCACCAGACCCCCTCCAGTCACCAGACCTCTCCAGTCACCAGACCTCTCCAGTCACCAGACCTCTCCAGTCACCAGACCCCCTCCAGTCACCAGACCTCTCCAGTCACCAGACCTCCCCAGTCACCAGACCTCCCCAGTCACCAGACCCCCTCCAGTCACCAGACCTCTCCAGTCACCAGACCTCCCCAGTCACCAGACCTCTCCAGTCACCAGACCTTCCCAGTCACCAGACCTCCCAGTCACCAGACCTCCCCAGTTGCCAGACCCCCTCCAGTTGCCAGACCTCCCCAGTCACCAGACCTCCCCAGTCACCAGACCCCCTCCAGTTGCCAGACCTCCCCAGTCGCCAAAACCTCCTCTTTTCCGGGCCGGCCCCCTTCCCCGTTCCCTAGACGAGTCGGCGTCAATCGGGACCTTCATTAGTCATTCGGGGACGGTTTTCTACCAGACCTCCCAGTCACCAGACCTCCCAGTCACCAGACCTCTCCAGTCACCAGACCTCTCCAGTCACCAGACCTCCCCAGTCACCAGACCTCCCCAGTCACCAGACCTCCCCAGTCACCAGACCTCCCCAGTCACCAGACCTTCCCAGTCACCAGACCATCCCAGTTACCAGACCTCCCCAGTTGCCAGACCTCCCCAGTTGCCAGACCTCCCCAGTCACCAGACCTCCCCAGTCACCAGACCTCCCCAGTTGCCAGACCTCCCCAGTCGCCAGAACTCCTCTGTTGCCGTGGCGCGGTTTACCCCTTGGGACCCCGTTACGTAGACGAGTCGGCGATCAATACAGCGCACTCAATTCATTAATTATTTCTGGGTGACGGTGTTTTCTACAACAACGATTCTCCCATGTATAACAGTTATAAATACACAGAATTACTGTTAACAAATCATAATGTTTTGTTTACGCAACTCAGTTGCTATTGTAGAGTATTACGAGAACCACAGTTACCCTTAGTTACACTCGTATAACTGGTGCAAGGTCTTATGACAACAACGACACCACAAGGTTACAGCTCTGTACATGTGGTTGACAACAACAATAACAACTTACAAGTATCTAACACCACACATGACTACAACAATAACTACCTAACACCATACATGACTACAACAAAAGCTACCTAACACCACACATGAATACAACAATAACTACCTAACACCACACATGACTACAACAATAACTACCTAACACCACACATGACTACAACAATAACTACCTAACACCACACATGACTACAACAATAACTACCTAACACCACACATGAATACAACACTAACTACCACACATGACTACAACAATAACTATCTAACACCACACATGACTATAACAACAACACCTAACACCACACATGACTATAAAAGCAACTACCTAACACCACACATAACAACAACTACCTAACACCACACATGATTACAACAACAACAACTACCTAACACCACACATGACTACAACAAAAACTACCTAACACCACACATGACTACAACAATAACTACCTAACACCACACATGACTACAACAATAACTACCTAACACCACACATGACTACAACAATAACTATCTAACACCACACATCACTACAACAAAAACTATCTAACACCACACATGACTACAACAATAACCTAACACCACACATGACTACAACAATAACTACCTAACACCACACATGACTACAACAATAACTACCTAACACCACACATGACTACAACAATAATTATCTAACACCACACATGACTACAACAACAACACCTAACACCACACATGACTACAAAAGCAACTACCTAACACCACACATAACAAAAACTACCTAACACAACACATGATTACAACAACAACTACCTAACACCACACATGACTACAACAACAACTACCTAACACCACACATGACTACAACAATAACTACCTAACACCACACATGACTACAACAATAACTATCTAACACCACACATGACTACAACA
The DNA here is from genome assembly GCA_025642075.2 of Ridgeia piscesae. Classification (NCBI taxonomy): domain Eukaryota; kingdom Metazoa; phylum Annelida; class Polychaeta; order Sabellida; family Siboglinidae; genus Ridgeia; species Ridgeia piscesae. Next base: position 129,688 of record JAODUO010000695.1, read on the forward strand.
ATAACTATCTAACACCACACATGACTACAACAATAACTATCTAACACCACACATGACTACAACAATAGCTATCTAACACCACACATGACTACAACAATAACTACCGTAGCGCGCAATGACGCAGGGGTACAGCTTCGGACTACGAGAACCTGGGTTCGAATCCTAAGCTACGGTGTTAAAACCTTGGACAAGTTTTTCGCTCTAAAGTTCTCTAGTTCATTCAGCTGTATAAAAGAGTATCTGGTTATAGAAAGTGGTGGGTGTGTCTACGAGCAGCCTTCGCGCATTAATTGTAGCATATGGCTGGATGCTTCCCAGAGAAGCCGAGATGGTGTTTGAGTGAACAGGTCTGTTAGGGAAGTAAAGTGTAAAGCGTTTTGAACGGTCATGAGGACTGGATACTGCGCTAAATTAGAATTTCCATTTACTTAACTTTACGTAACACCACACTTGACCACAACAATAACTACCTAACACCACACATGACTACAACAACAACTACCTAACACCACACATGACTGCATAAACAACTACCAAACACCACACATGACTATAACAACAACTACCTAACACCATACATGACTACAACAACTACTACTTAACACCACACATGACTACAACAACAACTACTTAACACCACACTTGGCTACAACAACAACTGCCTAACACCACACATGGCTACAACAATAACTACCTAACACCACACATGACTACAACAATAACTACCTAACACCACACATGTCTGCAAAAACAACTACCTAACACCACACATGACTACAACAACAACTACCTAACACCATACATGACTACAACAACTACTACTTAACACCACACATGACTACAACAACAACTACCTAACACAATACATGACTACAACAATAACTACCTAACACCACACATGACTACAACAACAACTACCTAACACCACACATGACTACAACAACAACTACCTAACACCACACATGACTACAACAACAACACCTAACACCACACATGACTACAACAACAACTACCTAACACCACACATGACTACAACAACAACTACCTAACACCACACATTACTACAACAACAACACCTAACACCACACATGACTACAAAAGCAACTACCTAACACCACACATAACAACAACTACCTAACACCACACATGACTACAACAACAACTACCTAACACCACACATGACTACAACAACAACTACCTAACACCACACATGACTACAACAACTACCTAACACCACACATAACAACAACTACCTAACACCACACATGACTACAACAACAACTACCTAACACCATACATGACTACAACAACAACTACCTAACACCATACATGACTACAACAACAACTACCTAATACCACACATGACCACAACCACAGCTACCTAATAACACACATGACCACAACAACAACAACTACTACTACATAACACCATACATGACTACAACAACAACTATATAATACCACACATGACTACAACAACAACTATGTAATACCACACATGACTACAACAACAACTATGTAATACCACACATGACTACAACAACAACTATGTAATACCACACATGACTACAACAACAACTATATAATACCAAACATGACTACAACAACAACTATACAATACCACACATGACTACAACAACAACTATGTAATACCACTCATGACTACAACAACAACTATATAATACCAAACATGACTACAACAACAACTATACAATACCACACATAACTTCGTTCCCAAACCCTGATCCGCTGGTCAAATGTTGACGGTTTCCAGCTGGCTCGCAAGACACATGGTAAAGATTGGAAATTGTCGAAAACAACACAGTATGGTCATGGTCTACTGCACAACATTGTTTGTTGGATGAATCTTAAGCGGGTGTGGCGAGATGCCATTGCCGTGGTGTGAGTTGTCTACATGGAATTGGCACAGTAGTCGTTCAGCTAAATACCAAATAAAATGTATTAGTATTATCATCATCATCAGATACTCGGTTAAATTTAGAGTTAAACATTTCGTTCTGACATTCCTTTTTGACATTTGCTGCTTCAGGAAGGTTCTAATCAGGTTGCGGAATCCTGACTCATTAATTACTTTACCTATTATCCAATGTCAAAAGCCTAAATTACAAATGGGAAATGCATTATTAATTGTGGAACGTGATACATGATACAGAAGCTTAGAAAATGTCGTGTGTAAACATCGAAGTCGTTGTGTAATCGTGCAACAGCGCGACCGGAAGTCATTCTATTCCTAGCATTGCATTTACACGACAATGTGTAATTCCACAAGTGTCTAGGTGACGGTTCATGACTGATTAGGAACTCTCTCTGTTGATTATTTGTTGACACAACGTCAACGTGCATTGCGGCCGGCCACTGAGAGCCGCCGGCCAACACGTCAAATATTAATAAACGCCGATACAAATTTCTGTTCGCCTGGCGGGCGATTGTACAGCGACACAAAGAACGTCTTTCTAGCGTGAAACATCACACATGCCTTCAGTAAGTCGACGCCACCTCACACACGACCGCCACTGGGAGTGCCGTCCAGGGAATATGGGCACCAGCCGCCACTAACCGAAGGTGCGAGCCGTCCGATGTGCTGAGTTGCTTCACGATGAATTTACACGAACGACGAGTTCTATTGCGGAAGCGGGCGATAATTGCGGACACGCTGAACTTCTCGCCTCGCGCACAAAAGATCTATCGCCGACATGGCTTGCTGAATGACGTTATGACGGGGAAGATAATGGTAAGCTTGAATCATGACTAATATAGTTTTCATTGGGTTAGCATCCTGGCATGCATACTTG
>JAODUO010000695.1:135000-142500 GCA_025642075.2 Ridgeia piscesae
CCTGCCTGCCTGCCTGCCTGCCTGCCTGCCTGCCTGCCTGCCTGCCTGCCTGCCTGCCTGCCTGCCTGCCTGCCTGTCTGTCTGTCTGTCTGTATTTCTGTCTTTCTCTCTTTCTGTCTTTCTCTCTCTCTCTCTCTCTCTCTCTCTCTCTCTCTCTCCCCTCTCTTTACCTTCCTTCTTTCTGTCCTCCGTCCTATATCCCTACCTCCCTCCGTTCACCCCTTTCCCCATCCCTCTCTCCTTCCTGTCCTCCCTCCCTGTCCCGCTCCCCTATTCATTCTCCACCTCACTCTTCTCTGTCCTCTCGCGCACTCATTCATCTCGACATCCGTATTCTCTTCACCCACTTCCTGTAGTTTACCTCCCTGCAGAAATGTTAATTGTATAAGTATAATAAAATATATTACATGATGCGTCATGCAGTAATACATTTATTATTCATTCCGATATCACTTACACAATTACTGTTAGTGTTATTTGAACTTCAGATGACACCACTTCCGGTAGAGTCGACGGTTCGGTCTCCAGTCAAGATGGCCGCCAGCTCTCGTCCATCCGCTGTCTGCAGTCGGCCGTCGAGGACCTTCTAGGGATCATCTCGACGACATCAGCAGAGAAGGAGAGTCTCGTGACGGAACGTAAGCGCGTCTGTCACCTGCTGAACATCGACAACCCAGTCGCCAGCATGGACGTCGTCGTGAAGGACGCCGTCGACAAAGCCTCCGAAGATCTCGCGACGAACGTGCGAGAGTTGGCGCTGCATGACAAGATGGCGCGTTCGCTGGAGTCCCGCGTGAAGTCGGTGAAGGGTAACGCAGAACGTCACGTGGCCGTGCTGCAGAAACAGGTGAGTCGATTCAACAGACAGAACACGAATATGTATAATCACAGAAACTAAACAATATCACTAAAGGTAAATCGACTAATTGCGTAAATAAATGAGGAGTGTTAATATTTTAGCGTGCTGATAACAAACGTGTTATTATGCAAATAGTCCGCTAATATATGAGCAGTCTTCGTAGATTTCGTGTGTACTAAAGTACTAAACTAATAAACCAGATTACTCAATTAGACACAGTTCAGTCGACATGTATGCACACACTAGATCACTTTTTATGCCTGTGTAATCCCACTTGCCAAACTGTGACCGATGTTGGCCCTGCCAACATCTTGACAATTGATTAAAGTAATACCAACTAAACGCAAACATGTCAACCTAACCACAACGCCACGCCAACATCTTGACAATTGATTAAAGTAATACCAACTAAACACAAACATGTCAACCTAACCCCAACACCCTGACAACATCTTGACAATTGATTAAATTAAAGTAATACCAACTAAGCACAAACATGTCAACCTAACCACAACGCCCGGCCAACATCTTGACAATTGATTAAAGTAATACCAACTAAGCACAAACATGTCAACCAAACCACAACGCCCTGCCAACATCTTGACAATTGATTAAAGTAATACCAACTAAACACAAACATGTCAACCTAACCACAACGCCCTGCCAACATCTTTACAATTGATTAAACTAGTACCAACTAAACGCAAACATGTCAACCTAACCACAACGCCATGCCAACATCTTGACAATTGATTAAAGTAATACCAACTAAACACAAACATATCAACCTAACCACAACGCCATGCCAACATCTTGACAATTGATTAAAGTAATACCAACTAAACACAAACATGTCAACCTAACTACAAGCCCTGCCAATATCTTGACAATTGATTAAAGTAATACCAACTAAACACAAACATGTCAACCTAACCACAACGCCATGCCAACATCTTGACAATTGATTAAAGTAATACCAACTAAACACAAACATGTCAACCTAACCACAACGCCATGCCAACATCTTGACAATTGATTAAAGTAATACCAACTAAACACAAACATGTCAACCTAACCACAACGCCATGCCAACATCTTGACAATTGATTAAAGTAATACCAACTAAACACAAACATGTCAACCTAACCACAACGCCCTGCCAACATCTTGACAATTGATTAAAGTAATACCAACTAAACACAAACATGTCAACCTAACCACAACGCCCTGCCAACATCTTGACAATTGATTAAAGTAATACCAACTAAACAAAAACATGTCAACCTAACCACAAGCCCTGCCAACATCTTGACAACTGATTAAAGTAATACCAACTAAACACAAACATGTCAACCTAACCACAACGCCCGGCCAACATCTTGACAATTGATTAAAGTAATACCAACTAAACAAAAACATGTCAACCTAACCACAACGCCATGCCAACATCTTGACAATTGATTAAAGTAATACCAACTAAACACAAACACGTCAACCTAACCACAACGCCACACCAACATCTTGACAATTGATTAAAGTAATACCAACTAAACACAAACATGTCAACCTAACCACAACGCCCGGCCAACATCTTGACAATTGATTAAAGTAATACCAACTAAACACAAACATGTCAACCTAACCACAACGCCCTGCCAACATCTTGACAATTGATTAAAGTAATACCAACTAAACACAAACATATCAACCTAACCACAACGCCATGCCAACATCTTGACAATTGATTAAAGTAATACCAACTAAACACAAACATGTCAACGTAACCACAACGCCACACCAACATCTTGACAATTGATTAAAGTAATACCAACTAAACACAAACATGTCAACGTAACCACAACGCCATGCCAACATCTTGACAATTGATTAAAGTAATACCAACTAAACACAAACATATCAACCTAACCACAACGCCCTGCCAACATCTTGACAATTGATTAAAGTAATACCAACTAAACACAAACATATCAACCTAACCACAACGCCCTGCCAACATCTTGACAATTGATTAAAGTAATACCAACTAAACACAAACATATCAACCTAACCACAACGCCCTGCCAACATCTTGACAATTGATTAAAGTAATACCAACTAAACACAAACATGTCAACGTAACCACAACGCCCTGCCAACATCTTGACAATTGATTAAAGTAATACCAACTAAACACAAACATATCAACCTAACCACAACGCCCTGCCAACATCTTGACAATTGATTAAAGTAATACCAACTAAACACAAACATATCAACCTAACCACAACGCCCTGCCAACATCTTGACAATTGATTAAAGTAATACCAACTAAACACAAACATGTCAACGTAACCACAACGCCCTGCCAACATCTTGACAATTGATTAAAGTAATACCAACTAAACACAAACATGTCAACCTAACCACAACGCCCTGCCAACATCTTGACAATTGATTAAAGTAATACCAACTAAACACAAACATGTCAACCTAACCACAACGCCCTGCCAACATCTTGACAACTGATTAAAGTAATACCAACTAAACACAAACATGTCAACCTAACCACAACGCCCTGCCAACATCTTGACAATTGATTAAAGTAATACCAACTAAACACAAACATATCAACCTAACCACAACGCCCTGCCAACATCTTGACAATTGATTAAAGTAATACCAACTAAACACAAACATGTCAACCTAACCACAACGCCCTGCCAACATCTTGACAACTGATTAAAGTAATACCAACTAAACACAAACATGTCAACGTAACCACAACGCCCGGCCAACATCTTGACAACTGATTAAAGTAATACCAACTAAACACAAACATGTCAACGTAACCACAACGCCACACCAACATCTTGACAATTGATTAAAGTAATACCAACTAAACACAAACATGTCAACCTAACCACAACGCCCTGCCAACATCTTGACAATTGATTAAAGTAATACCAACTAAACACAAACATGTCAACCTAACCACAACGCCCTGCCAACATCTTGACAACTGATTAAAGTAATACCAACTAAACACAAACATGTCAACGTAACCACAACGCCCTGCCAACATCTTGACAACTGATTAAAGTAATACCAACTAAACACAAACATGTCAACCTAACCACAACGCCCTGCCAACATCTTGACAACTGATTAAAGTAATACCAACTAAACACAAACATGTCAACGTAACCACAACGCCCTGCCAACATCTTGACAACTGATTAAAGTAATACCAACTAAACACAAACATGTCAACGTAACCACAACGCCCTGCCAACATCTTGACAACTGATTAAAGTAATACCAACTAAACACAAACATGTCAACGTAACCACAACGCCCTGCCAACATCTTGACAATTGATTAAAGTAATACCAACTAAACACAAACATGTCAACGTAACCACAACGCCCTGCCAACATCTTGACAATTGATTAAAGTAATACCAACTAAACACAAACATGTCAACGTAACCACAACGCCACACCAACATCTTGACAATTGATTAAAGTAATACCAACTAAACACAAACATGTCAACTAACCACAACGCCCTGCCAACATCTTGACAATTGATTAAAGTAATACCAACTAAACACAAACATGTCAACTAACCACAACGCCCTGCCAACATCTTGACAATGATTAAAGTAATACCAACTAAACACAAACATGTCAACGTAACCACAACGCCCTGCCAACATCTTGACAATGATTAAAGTAATACCAACTAAACACAAACATGTCAACTAACCACAACGCCCTGCCAACATCTTGACAATGATTAAAGTAATACCAACTAAACACAAACATGTCAACGTAACCACAACGCCCTGCCAACATCTTGACAATGATTAAAGTAATACCAACTAAACACAAACATGTCAACTAACCACAACGCCCTGCCAACATCTTGACAATGATTAAAGTAATACCAACTAAACACAAACATGTCAACGTAACCACAACGCCCTGTCAACATCTTGACAATTGATTAAAGTAATACCAACTAAACACAAACATGTCAACTAACCACAACGCCCTGCCAACATCTTGACAATTGATTAAAGTAATACCAACTAAACACAAACATGTCAACCTAACCACAAGCCCTGCCAACATCTTGACAATTGATTAAAGTAATACCAACTAAACACAAACATGTCAACTAACCACAACGCCCGCCAACATCTTGACAACTGATTAAAGTAATACCAACTAAACACAAACATGTCAACGTAACCACAACGCCCGCAACATCTTGACAATGATTAAAGTAATACCAACTAAACACAAACATGTCAACTAACCACAAGCCCTGCCAACATCTTACAATGATTAAATATACCAACTAAACACAAACATGTCAACGTAACCACAACGCCCGCCAACATCTTGACAATGATTAAAGTAATACCAACTAAACACAAACATGTCAACGTAACCACAACGCCCTGCCAACATCTTGACAATGATTAAAGTAATACCAACTAACACAAACATGTCAACGTAACCACACGCCCGCCAACATCTTGACAATTGATTAAAGTAATACCAACTAACACAAACATGTCAACGTAACCACAACGCCCTGCAACATCTTGACAATTGATTAAAGTAATACCAACTAAACACAAACATGTCAACGTAACCACACGCCCGCAACATCTTGACAATTGATTAAAGTAATACCAACTAACACAAACATGTCAACGTAACCACAACGCCCTGCAACATCTTGACAATTGATTAAAGTAATACCAACTAAACACAAACATGTCAACTAACCACAACGCCCTGCCAACATCTTGACAATTGATTAAAGTAATACCAACTAAACACAAACATGTCAACTAACCACAACGCCCTGCCAACATCTTGACAATGATTAAAGTAATACCAACTAACACAAACATGTCAACGTAACCACAACGCCCGCCAACATCTTGACAATTGATTAAAGTAATACCAACTAAACACAAACATGTCAACGTAACCACAACGCCCTGCCAACATCTTGACAATTGATTAAAGTAATACCAACTAACACAAACATGTCAACGTAACCACAACGCCCGCCAACATCTTGACAATTGATTAAAGTAATACCAACTAAACACAAACATGTCAACGTAACCACAACGCCCGCAACATCTTGACAATTGATTAAAGTAATACCAACTAAACACAAACATGTCAACGTAACCACAACGCCCGCCAACATCTTGACAATTGATTAAAGTAATACCAACTAAACACAAACATGTCAACGTAACCACACCCCCCCTGCCACATCTGGGCAAACGATTAAAGTAATACCACTAAAAAAAATGTACGACCAACGCCCTGCACTTTGACAGATTAAAGTATACCACTAACACAAACATGTCACGAACCACAACGCCTCCAACTCTACAATTATTAAATAATAAATAAAAAAAATTAATAAAAATAAATTTACTTGTTAATATAAAAAAAAAAAAAAAAAAAAAAAAAAAAAAAAAAAAAAAAAAAAAAAAAAAAAAAAAAAAAAAAAAAAAAAAAAAAAAAAAAAAACCACAACGCCCTGCCAACATCTTGACAATTGATTAAAGTAATACCAACTAAACACAAACATGTCAACGTAACCACAACGCCCGGCCAACATCTTGACAATTGATTAAAGTAATACCAACTAAACACAAACATGTCAACGTAACCACAACGCCCTGCCAACATCTTGACAATTGATTAAAGTAATACCAACTAAACACAAACATGTCAACGTAACCACAACGCCCGGCCAACATCTTGACAATTGATTAAAGTAATACCAACTAAACACAAACATGTCAACGTAACCACAAGCCCTGCCAACATCTTGACAATTGATTAAAGTAATACCAACTAAACACAAACATGTCAACGTAACCACAACGCCCTGTCAACATCTTGACAATTGATTAAAGTAATACCAACTAAACACAAACATGTCAACGTAACCACAACGCCCTGCCAACATCTTGACAATTGATTAAAGTAATACCAACTAAACACAAACATGTCAACGTAACCACAACGCCACGCCAACATCTTGACAATTGATTAAAGTAATACCAACTAAACACAAACATGTCAACGTAACCACAACGCCCTGCCAACATCTTGACAATTGATTAAAGTAATACCAACTAAACACAAACATGTCAACGTAACCACAACGCCCTGCCAACATCTTGACAATTGATTAAAGTAATACCAACTAAACACAAACATGTCAACGTAACCACAACGCCCTGCCAACATCTTGACAATTTATTAAAGTAATACCAACTAAACACAAACATGTCAACGTAACCACAACGCCCTGCCAACATCTTGACAATTGATTAAAGTAATACCAACTAAACACAAACATGTCAACCTAACCACAACGCCCTGCCAACATCTTGACAATTGATTAAAGTAATACCAACTAAACACAAACATGTCAACGTAACCACAACGCCCTGCCAACATCTTGACAATTGATTAAAGTAATACCAACTAAACACAAACATGTCAACCTAACCACAACGCCCTGCCAACATCTTGACAATTGATTAAAGTAATACCAACTAAACAAAAACATGTCAACCTAACCACAAG
>JAODUO010000695.1:147500-160000 GCA_025642075.2 Ridgeia piscesae
CCACCCCACTCCCACGCCCACTCCCCCCACGCCCACGCCCCCACTCACGCCCACCCACCCCACCACTGCCCCACTCCACTCCACGCCCACCCAACGCCCACTCCCACTCCCACTCCCACTCCCACGCCCACTCCCACGCCCACTCCCACTCCCACTCCCACGCCCACGCCCACCCCACTCCCACCCCCACTCCCACGCCCACGCCCACGCCCACCCACGCCCACGCCCACTCCCACGCCCACGCCCACGCCCACGCCCACTCCCACGCCCACGCCCACTCCCACGCCCACGCCCACCCCACTCCCACGCCCACTCCAACGCCCACTCCCACTCCCACGCCCTCCACTCCCACTCCCACTACCACGCCCACTTCCACGCCCACGCCCACTCCCACTCCCACGCCCACGCCCACTCCCACGCCCACGCCCACGCCCACGCCCACGCCCACGCCCACGCCCACGGGGTTGTTTTGAACCACGCAAATGACCATGTTTGAGCGGCTGAGTGACACGATTAAGGAATCAACTTACTTCATAGTTGACACATTACGAGAAGAGAACGTTTTACGTTGTTACGTATATGAAGTGTTAACAACATTGAACAATTCGTTTCCCTTACTATCTCAATACCTCGTCAAGCGGTCGATGGCACAAGGAAAGCGACTGAACATAGCACGAGACCAGTGGACTTTGGCGACTAGTGGGGGTGGGTAAATTTACTGATCCAACGTTAGCATTTATTATATACATAACCGGCCGTAATATTGCTTAACCTATTTTGCAACGATATTGCGTGGGTATCTTGTATTTATTGCCAGTGGTCAATATTATGTTGTGGCTTTCGAATTGTATAATTATTACAGTGTTATCAAGTTGCAACAGCTCATCAATATCATAAAAGTTTATTTCTCATAGTAATAATAACATAATAATTTTATCTGTATAAATGTTATGCATCTTTACACACTCTCTTTGAATTGTGATCATTATTATTACTACTATTTATTGTTACTATCGATTTCGTATTATTAAAAGGGGCTGCGTGTGAATGACATGGTACGGTGTTATATCTCCTTGACCTTTCTCTTTATACATGTCATCATATGTACACTTTACGGTAACACATAAGTGTATCGCTGTGTCCTGCAAGAAACTGCAAGCAGGGACATCTAAATGACGCTGCTCAAACACATGTGTGCAGTGACACACGCATTACTCAGATAGCACCGGTCTAAATATACGGCGGTTCACCAAAACGTAACGTAATGCAGCATGGGAGACCATTGTCGTCATTTCTGTTTTAGTCGAGTGTATCGTGGAAGGTTTCAAGTGCAACTTACGGATTATGTCTTTTTTAACATATGGTGCGATATGTTTCGCTTCATGCTTCAGTACAATGATGCAACTTACATGCAATCATATCACGTTGATTACTGGTACAAAATGTCTGGGCAAGTTTTATTTCATTAATAGTCAACCATCAGACATTCAGCAGTCAGCAGTAAGTGTCCGGAATGAATTACGCAGCACACCAGAAATGGTTCTACCTTAATCCTGTTTGGCAGTGCCAGTGGCATCTTTAGCGGTGTAGTAGAATTCGTAGCCAAACCCGCAGAGTAAAATCGATAATGTCACCACGAGTACTGTCTCAAGAAAACGGGTTGCTAGGTCCGAGTACGTTACGGGCGGCGGTGGTCTCGTTGGTTCTCGTGCGCCAGACACACGACGTGCTAAGACACGCCTGAACTCATCTGCGTCTCTTTGGTATTGGTTCATACGATCGGCCACCTCTATGGAGTACACAGCCATGTTGTATAATAAAATGGCGCGGTCGTAGTAGAATCTGAAGGTGAGGTCGTAGTAAAACATGTGAAACAGTAGTGCCAGTATCAACATCATCATTATGATAAACACGACACCCAGTGACACCAGGAGTACGTTCACTAGAGATAGTGCCATTTTAAGACCCAGTCAACGCCATCAAATGACCAGACGTTCTGTGGCGGCGCGCTATCATCCCGTGTTGATCATCCGATCTCCAGAAAATGTCATTAATGTTGTAGAGATTGGTCAACCGTTCCAAGCCCATGAACTGTTGTCGCACCAGACAAACCCAACGTCAACTTCCGCAGAGGAATCTGCTTGAAATGGTATCAGCTGACGTCACTGTTTCAATGACGTAACTTTGTAGGTCACACTTACGTGTACAAAAATGATGAGACTGAAAAAACATCATGATTAGTTGTCGTTGTAAACGGTTAGTTTATCGATGCACTAGATATTTATTCGCTCTGTAGTAGAAACTCACAATCCCGTGGCATCATTGCCGACTACAATCGCGTGGATAAATCTGATTTTTCTGCAGTTCGAATGATCAGCGGTCCTCTCCTGGTATGAATCGTGCAACAGATCGCAATTGGCTTTACCTTAGTCAGGTCTGGGAACGGAAAAATAATTTGACTGCTGTGATACCACGTTGCATACATATATAATGTCTACTTACTCAACACAACACTAAGCAAATCCTCAAAGAAATTCAAACAGCCCGCATGACGCCATTTCTATTAGGGATTATTTCGTCGCACGTGCAATGGCGGACGAACCCCTGAATGTGGTCCTACGTCTGCTGTCATTCCAGACAAAGAAGGCAAGAACCCAAATCTCACACGACGGGACATATTGTAAGGCTCGCGTAGACGCAATATGGTGTGAGGAGAGGATTGTCAGGCACACATGTGTACTGTCACCTCATATCTGGTTGTCATTCAGTATATAGCCACTTAGATGACACAAGCCATTGATGTCACATCATTTACTACGCATATTAAAATATTAAGCTTCCTAAATAATGAATGGTTAAACATCTTCTCTTTGGGAGCATTAGAAGTGTATGACTTCCATATACCAGAACAGATATGAAATCCGTAATGAGTAGCTCAATCAATCTTATTGTTTATTTTCATAAAATCACAAAACACCAATGTGGGTTCCCTGAATTCATACAAAATACTAAGAATATGTATGTTTTTGTTTACAGAAAAAGTGACAGATTAACTCAATACTACAGGAGATTGGGCTTTGATCTTGGAGATATGTCATCGTGTTCAGGACGGGTGATAACATCCACCAAAATAACACCAATGGTCCACTTGTACATTAATAGTAACACAGTCATTTCTGGTTGTTTAGCAATTTTATGAAACGACATTGTTATATTGAAACCAGTGCTTATCTGTTTTGATGTATTTCGCTTCATGTTTCAATAATACCAGTGCACTAATGCAACTTGATTGATTGTGTATATTGCAAAGCAATGCAGTACACGATTACTTGTAAATTTATTGATGTAGTTACCCTGTTAAATGATTATATATATATATATATATATATATATATATATATATATATATATATATATATATATATATATCCTTTTTTGCATTTGTATCGCATTGATTACTAATATAAAATGTTTGGCAAGTTTGATTTTTGCCATCACCAGACAATCAGCAGCAATTACCTGGAATGAATTATGCAACACACCAGAAATGGCTGTAGCTTAGTCGTGTTCGAGTTTATCCCGGCAGTGTCAGCGGTTGGCGTCAAATTTCAATATAATCGGTGTGGCGTTTAGCGGTGTAGTAGAATTCGTAGCCAAATCCGCAGAGTAAAATCGATAATGTCACCACGAGTACTGTCTCAATGAACCTTGCTACAAAGTCCCAGTACTTTACTGGCGGCGGCGGCGGTGGTGTTCTGATGGGTTCTCCTAGGCTAGTCACGCGGTGTAGTATGATGCGCCTGTATTCCTCTACCTCTCTTTGGTATTGGTGCATACGTTCGTTTAGCTCTAGGTAGTACACAAGCACGTTGTACAACGCAGAGGCGCGATCGTAGTAGAATCTGAAGGTGTGATTGTGGTAAAACATGTGAAACAGTAGTGCCAGTATCAACATCATCATTATGATAAACACGACACCTAGTGACACCAGGAGTACGTTCACTAGAGATAGTGCCATTTTAAGACCCGATCAACGTTAACAAATCACCAAATGATCAGACGTTCTGCATCGGCGCGCTATCATCCCGTGTTGATCGTGCGATCTCCACAATATGTCGTCAATGTTGTAGAGATTGGTCAACCGTTCCAAGACCATGAACTGTTGTCGCACTAGACACAACCATCGGATATTTTACCAATAGTTTTGTCAATTTCCGCAAAAGTATCTGCTTGAATTGATATCAACTGACGTCTCTGTTTCAATGATGTGACTTTGGGAAAATGTCATCATTATTGGTCGTTGTAAACTGTTAATTTATCGATTCACTAGATTTTAATGTTGTCTCTAATAGAAACTAACAGTCACATAGCATCATTGCTCACTACAATCGCGTAGATAACTTGCAGTCCGAATGCTCAGCTATCTTCTTCTGAGATGAATGATGCAACAAATTGCAATTGGCTTTACCTTAGTCAGGTCTGCCAACGGATGGTTGGTGTTATTATGGCGGCAACAGCATCATTGTATGCAGGCAGCAATCGCAGAGTGCAAACGATATCACCAGCACAAGTGCGGACTGAAGGAAGTTGGCCGTTATCGTTCAGTTTGTCTCTTGTGATAGTGTCGGTGTCTTTATCACTATCTGCCGAAGAAGATGGAACGCCTTGGAGGTGTTTGGATCGGGTCATATTCGATAACTCTCTTCGTTGAAATGAACGTCTGTATATCCCATATTGTAGAAGGCAGAGGCACGTTTGTAATAGTACCTTAGTGTGTGGTTGTAGTAGAACATGTGACTGAGCAGCATAAAGGCAAACGCCGTTGTCGCCAGCAAGAAACCCAGTATCACTGATATATATGTATCCATTTACCGTCGCAACCGACACCTCGCAAGAAGAGGAGTCGATTTACGCCAATCTTCAGAATTTGGTCTGAAGTGATCTTCATAATATGTCGTAGGTGTTGTCAAGATGGGTTTGTCTATCCAGGGGCGTGAACTGATGTCCCGCTAGACGCAAACATCCGGTTTGTGTATCACACGTTACGACTTCCGCAGCAGAAGTTGTTCCGCGCTGCCATTAGGAGACACGCGCTGATCTTATTGTTTCAATGACGTAACGTGGTTTGTCACAGCTACGTGTATACTCACGTCCGCAATATTCGGGACTGGGCAAAATCCGTGGTATTGTAATCAGGTGTTCTAACACTCGTGGCGTAGTGTACTACACTGCGAAATCTCGCATTCTTTCACGTGACACGTGAACATTTTTCACAGAGTAGATAAGATCCACGAGATTAGGCTTTCGGCGTGATTTCGACGAGATTTGAATTTCACCGGTATATTTATACTGGGAAAAAAGGGGGTGCGCAGCAAGATAAACAGACAAGAGACATATATAAGAATATAGTTTACAATTTAAGAAATTAATTATGAGGGGTTAGACAGATGAAAGGAATAATTAAATATGTAGGCGTATATGTTGATGGTGGTTTATTACAGAAACTATATATTTCTATATATGCTTTCAAATATACATAGTTACGTTGTAAACGTTTGATCATAATTATTGTCTAAATTTCTATAATGAAGCTGTTTAGCCAATGGTAGATGTTCCCTCCAATACATACAATATATATATATATATATATATATATATATATATATATATATATATATATATATCATCATCATTGTGCAGCACAGTGTACAGTGGTTGGGCGAAGGCCTCAGTTTGCTACTTCCACATCTGCCTATCTTGCGCTATCCTCTGCCAGATGGTACCCTTCCAGTAGTCGTCTAGTTCGTCTCTCCAACGTCTCGCCGGTCTTCCTCTAGACCGTTTCCCTTCGTAGGGTTTCCAGGTGGTGATACGCGATGTCCATCGAATATCTCGTATCTTGCTGACGTGTCCTGCCCAGGTCCACTTCCGTCTTCTGACTTGTTCAATCACGTCTGTGACCTTGGTCTTTTGTCTTATCCAGATGTTTGTTTTTCTGTCCCTCTATGTCATGTTTAACATACTCTTTTCCATCTTTGTTTGTGCGGCTGCTAGCTTGTTCTTTGCATGAGTGGTGAGTGGAAGTCGTCATGAGTTGTAGACTTGTCTCTTCAAGCATGTTCCAATGTTTCCATTGAATTAGCAAGAGATAGATATATATATATATATATATATATATATATATATATATATATATATATATATATATATAATTATACATCTCGTTTTTTTCACAGAGCAAGATAAAAAAGAAAACATTCAGTGCAGTTAAAAATAGAGAAGTAGAGTGACAGCACAAACCGTAGCAATATCATTCTCGTGAATACATTCATCACGATTACAAAGATGAATGTTAATTATCTAAGCCACTAATATCATTCTCGTGAATACATTCATCACGATTACAAAGATGAATGTTAATTATCTAAGCCACTAATATTATTTAATGACCAATATTTCCGTTGACTGTTGAATGTTTCGAATGCATGATTACAATTTACTGTTTTACTATATAATTCCACAGCTTAACAACATGGTATCTGGTGGTTTTGTAAAACACGGTAGTTTTGAAACAATTGCAATAATTCAGCTTGACATGTCATGTATTTCATTAGTTCTCTTAAACCTACTTGTCATTGTTCCTGACAATCTTATACATAAACATAATAACTGCGTATTCATAAATTTGTCCTAATGGTAGAATCAGTAACCTTTAGAAGAGTTGGTTACTGTCTGCTCTGTATGACACCGACATAAGTAGACGAATTGCAAGCTATGGTAATTTTACTAAATGCTCAAATATGTGCTACAAGCATTTCCCCATACCTCTACACAATATGTTAGGTACGTGTATAAAACGTTGTGATAAAAAGTCAAAAAAAGATACAAAGTCACAAGTTATGATATAAAGTCACAAGTTATGATATAAAGTCACAAGTTATGACCTACGGAGCGTTTTTCTAGCTTTAGTGATATTTCCAACAACTTTGGTAATTTTTAATTTTATGTCTTGTATATAATAGACATGGACAAATTAGAATCTCTGGTAATTCCTAAGGACGTTGTGCTTTATTCTTCGGTAACTCTTTGGCGCTTAATAATGAATTGAAGACATTTTTTCTCACTGAATATCATAAAATGTGTTTTGCTGTTTTTTAAAGGTAGTTGGTTGCTGTTTAACCAAATAACTTTTTTGAGTTCGTTAGTCTTAATTGTTTCTAGCTCACACAAATGTTTGCCAATGACAAAAACATTCGTGTCAACTGCAAATATGAACAGGAATAGGATGTTTGATACATTAACTACGTCATTGTCATATATGTAAATAACAGCTGGTCAGTTAGAACTCTACGGAATATAGTTTCTATGTTTGATTTCATTTCGTCAAATAAATCAAAAGCTTTACTGAAGTCACGAAACACTCCTGATACACAATCGCCATTGTATACAGCTGTAATAATGTTGTCAACAAGTTGAACAACAGCCCTACTTGCAGAAGGTTTTTCCTAAATCCGCAAGGTAGAAATTACGCGTGACGTTATGAACTTACCGTACGAATGATAAAACAGGTAAAAAATGTTAACTAAATGTGAATGGGAATTTAAAAATAACAAGGCGGCACTTTTCTCCTGAATATGCATAGATTAATCCCTTAAACTTTGCAAACGGGCTCAGTTAACCTTCGTAGCTCGATTCTAGTTAGAATGAGAGTTCATGCTCATGTCGTCATATAACACCTTTATTACATTTGGACATACATATCCAGTTCAGAAATGAAAACTAATATGAAAAAGGCTTTGACTATCGGCAGAGCTGCTCTGGCAATAAGGATTTTTTCGCGCTTACTGCTAGAGCTGTTCTGGAATAAGCGCGAAAACAATTCTTATAGCCTAGCCGATATGTGACAGAATATGGCCGAATTGTGCGTTTTATGATACAAGCATGAAATTTGGCACATACTTAGATTTCATCATTACAAAAATATTTGTATATAGGGCCATCCCAGATTTCGCCCTTGAAGGCGTTGACGGCCATTTTCCAAGATGGCCGCCTTAACCCAATTTTCTCATATCTTAACAACTGCTTCAAGTAAATAAATCGTTTTGGTATCTAATATATGTTTTCGGGGACCGCGATTTCAAATATATTACTTTTGACCTTCTCCGACATTCACATCCGGCATTTTTATAGATGGCGGCCGCCAAGACTAATGATCCTATATCTCATGGCCTACGCCACCTAGAGCAGTAATTTTGATGCCAAAATATAGGTATATGGACAGCCGATTTAACTGTTTTGAAATATTTTGCATTTGACCTTCGTTGACCTTCGTATCTGCTATTTTATCAAATGACGGCCGTTAAAACGAATCTTATCCATACGTTTAAAATGTTTCAGTCAGAACCGCTACATTTGTGTCAAAATGTAAGTTTTTCAAGGTAGCGATTCCCAATGTGACCTTTTCCAACTTCAACATCCGCCATTTTTAAAGATGGCGCCTTTCAAATCAAATTATCCTCAAATCTTAAGAATAAACCATCTAGAGAGGTGTCAACATTAAGGTTTTACGTGTTGCTATTTTAAGTATGTTGTTTTTTATCTCGTCGGACATTCGTATCGGTCGTTTTCAAGATGGCAACTAAAAATGGCGGTTATCTTCAAACATTTTGAATATTTATTCTGTTAGATGATATAAATGCCGAGTGTATTAATAATAACACATATGTAATGTAGAATGTAGTGCAGGTATCAGGACACACTGGACGTGCTTCGCTAGCCTGCTTATTCAAAACTTGACGGCGTAGGTTGCAAAACTATCACTGACAATATCAATGGGTTTCAACAGGGTTGGTTGCTTGCCTACGATAATCATCCTGTCAATGTTAGATGATGATGTAGGCACTGAGGCAATTTTCCGGCAGCACAAAGCCAAATGGCACGACTCTTGTAAATTGCAATTCAACAAGACAACACTTCAGCGAGCAGAGAAGAGGAAATCTCACATTGAAAACAATACAGATGTTTCTAAGAAGTTTTCCCGTCAGTCTGTAGAGGAAGAGGAAGCACTTCATGCCTTCACTGGTGTCATGTTTTGGAAGCAGGGGCAAACGCACTGCATGGGACACGTGGAGTGCCTATGACGAAGTCATACCAGCTTTCTGTGCTTTGGCTGCTACCCGGAGACCGTAGATGATTGGCTGTGTCCACTGGAACGATTGCTAGTCTTGCTGTACGACTGTACTAGCAGCCAGGAATTTATCAATGGAGCGAGGAAGCAGTTCACACAAAAAGCTAGAGCTATTGTCCTCCGACACAAGCAGTACTTATCCAGCACACAAAGCGGGCTGCTCACCAAGCCGACCAATGTTTGGCACAGACGATGATCGCGACTTCGGAGCGACTTCCATATCCAAGTGAATGGGGTGGAACAGGAATGATAATGACGGCTGGAAAATATGCTGGACAACTCTTTCTGAAGCGACACAAGCTTGTCGTGAACTACTGCGCTGTGGCTGCAATAAAGGTTCCGTAGGACTATGAAAGTGCCTCAAGAGAGGACTTCAATGCATTCCTCTTTCCTACTGTGGTGGACTGTGTGCTCGTAGCTAATGTGTAACAGTAAACATTAGGACGTGTAGTAACTAGGAACTGTTACATTTTGCATAGGACGTTTTGATCATGGACAATGTGTAAACACTTATCGTGTGATCTACACACATGTGTTACATGCATATTGAACTGTCACACCGACGTAGTCGGTTTCTGCTGTGTCTGCTGACATGTCACAAAACAATGATGCTACCATTGTTATACTAGTAATAAACGATAAGTTAAAATTGCAAATCGTTTTGAAGGTAATATAAAAGTTCATAAATAACAAGAAGGGGACGACTTGTGATAATCCTCTCTAGAATATAACCCAGCTAGTAAAATAGCGTTTAATGGTTGCCATTACAGAAGATAACTGCTATTTTTAGTCGCCATCTTGAAAACGACCGATACGAATGTCGACGAGATCAAAAGCAACATATTTAAAATAGCAACATGTAAAACCTTAATGTTGACACCTCTGTAGGTGGTTTATTCTTAAGATTTGAGGAAAATTTGATTTGAAAGGAGCCATCTTTAAAAATGGCGGATGTTGAAGTTGGAGAAGGTCATACGTATCACAGTGGAAATCGCTACCTTGAAAAACTTACATTTTGACACAAATGCAGCGATTCTAACTGAAGCATTTTAAAGGTATGGACAAGATTCGTTTTAACGGCCGTCATTTGATACAAATGGTAGATACGAAGGTCAACGAAGGTCAAATGCAAAATATTTCACAACACTTAAATTGGCTGCCCGCATACTTATATTTTGACATCTAAATTACTGCTCTAGGTGGCGTAGGTCATGAGATATAGGATCATTAGTCTTGGCGGCCGCCATCTTTAAAAATGGCGGATATAAATGTCGGAGAAGGTCAAAAGTAACATATTTGAAATGGTGGTCCCCGAAAACGACTTATTTTCTTGAAGCAGTTGTTAAGATATAATAAAATTGGTTTAAGGCGGCAATCTTAGAAAATGGCCGCCAACACCTTCCAAGGCGAAATTTGAGATGGCCCTATATCCAAATATTTTTTGAATTATGTGCTCTACATTTGTGCCAAATTTCTTGCTTGGAACACAAAACGCACAATTCATTCACATATCGGCTGGGCTATTATTGCCAGAGCAGAAATGGATTGATGGTGATGTGCATGCGCGTCCGGTTGGCTATATTTTTAGCGAAAACTTGTCGACATAGTAATTGTTTCAGATACACTAGACGCCCTGGTATCATTTTTGACTGATTTAGGCGATCGTGGCGGGGAAACTGCGATAATGTCGATCCGCAGCGCCCCTGGCGGATTTGCAGGGCAAATCTCAGATCAGCTCTGGCAATAAAGGCGGAAACAATTTGTTTGTTGTCAGTATACATTCCTGTCAATCTTAATACCAGAGGTGAGTGAAGTTATTAAGTGGCCAACTTTGGAAGGTGTACACTACATGTCAATTTCTTTCAGTGTAGTTTTTTTGTGAAAGAAGCACAGCAGAATATATTGTCTTTGTAGGAACATTTTCTTGAACACATGATCACTACATGTACTCCATGCAGATATAATGTGTGCATTAATTTTGTTATATAAATAATAAATATATTTAAAACTGTGAAACATAATTAATATAATGCAAACAGTATTCTATACAGGCTGTAGATACAATATATTGTATTGCTACCAAGCGTACAACCAGCAACGTAAAATAAATGTATACACAACTAGAGTTGCATTTACAGAAAATCAACAATTTCGTATATCATTCAGGGTTAACAGGATCTACTGTATTATTGATACAGCCCCTATAATCGGTGCCACTGCAATTAGTCAAGGTGCCATGTCAACAATAGCTGGCTGTGCTGAAGCCTGGCTTCTCGTGGAATATATAAATATCCACAGGAGGTTGTGTTCGGACAGGAGCTAACAGGGGTCAGAGCACGGTTACGCTTCCTGGTCTGACCCATACGAATGTAGTACTTAAATAATTGTGTTATTGGAAAGGAGTATAATACAGCAGAGACACTCGTAGATTAAGTGGTATGGTATATGTTCAGTGTATGACGCATGCTGTTAGTCAGAGTGTACACACCCACACCCACACCCACACCCACACCCACACCCACACCCACACCCACACCCACACCCACACACCCACACCCACCCCACCCACACCCGCACACGCACGCACGCACACGCACGCACGCACGCACGCACGCACACACACACACACACACACACACACACACACACACACACACACACAATACAGCAGTTGATAAATAATAACTTACCTTTTCGCGTCAAGTAGTCAAAGTAGCGAAGAGACTGTAGCAGAAATAAAAGGCTGCAATAAAAACTGTCACCGTCACTAGACTATAAATGCGACGTATAGTGTATGCGTGTTCCCCATAGTTTTCGTCGAAATAGTCAAGAAAGTCACGATAGTGAACGCAGACCGGGAAGCCTGCAAACAACCATAAAACTAAATCCCGAATTTGTTCAGTGCAAATGTCGTACGAAAACATACATGCCAGTAGCAGCACCGACAGTACTGGTATCACGATGAATGTCACAAATAAAATATAAAACACCAGTAACACCACAGACATGAGGCATTCAATACTGACGCAGAGCTCTAAGTCAGATATATCAAACCAAACCTCGTCGATGTCGAATTGTCGACATAAGTTTTTTACTGTTTTCGAAAAGTATGCCAAATGTAGCCAAACTATTATGATTACGCGTAATTAAAAAAATAACAATTGTTGCTAGGTTACGTAGTAGAATTGGCAGAGGACGTTGCCTGATACATGTTAAACCACGTGTTTTCAACATAATGAGTAACTATAAGTAATACTATTTAATTAGTGAATTCTGTGTTACGGACTTCCGTGAATCTTCCAATTTCTGATCA
>JAODUO010000695.1:162500-205000 GCA_025642075.2 Ridgeia piscesae
TTAATAAATTGTAACATAAATTAGTTTAGCTGTAAACCTCGATAGTACAATATTTAGTAATAACAATAAATAAGTTCACAGCATACATATTTGAGAGTAGCTCTGTATACCAGTACTAAAATCTCGTATTTGCTAATCATATTGATTTTAACTAATCAACAAATGAATGGATATTTGACAGTTATGCAATACTGACAGGTAATGAGTTGCGTATATATATATATATATATATATATATATATATATATATATATATATATATATATATCACCATACCCCTTTCTTCACCATATCCCTTCCTTCACCATATCCCTTCCTTCACCATACCCTTCCTTCACCATATCCCTTCCTTCACCATACCCCTTCATTCACCATACCCCTTCCTTCACCATATCCCTTCCTTCACCATATCCCTTCCTTCACCTATTTTACCACCCTTCCTTCACCATACCCTTCCTTCACCATACCCTCTTCACCACCCTTCCCATGCATTAATTCATTTAAATACACTTACAGAAAACGAGGTATATATATTATATATTATATATATATATATATATATATATATATATATATATATATATACCTCGTTTTCTGTAAGTGTATTTAAATAAAATAATTATGTCCAGTGCTCATAGATGCGTGCATATGTGTGTATGAATTATGGTGGGAAAGGGAATGGGTATGGTGAAGAAAGGGGTACAGGTGAAGAAGGGATTGGTGAAGGAAGGGGTATGGTGAATGAAGGGGTATGGTGAAGGAAGGGATATGGTGAAGGAAGGGATATGGTGAATGAAGGGGTATGGTGAAGGAAGGGATATGGGAAGGAAGGGATATGGTGAAGAAAGGGGTATGGTGAAGGAAGGGATATGGTGAAGGAAGGGGTATGGTGAAGGAAGGGGTATGGTGAAGGAAGGGGTATGGTGAAGGAAGGGATATGGTGAAGGAAGGGGTATGGTGAAGGAAGGGGTACGGTGAAGGAAGGGATATGGTGAAGGAAGGGGTATGGTGAAGAAGGGGTATGGTGAAGGAAGGGGTATGGTGAAGGAAGGGTAGGTGAAGGAAGGGGTATGGTGAAGGAAGGGGTATGGTGAAGGAAGGGGTATGGTGAAGGAAGGGGTACGGTGAAGGAAGGGATATGGTGAAGGAAGGGGTATGGTGAAGGAAGGGGTATGGTGAAGGAAGGGGTATGGTGAAGGAAGGGGTATGGTGAAGGAAGGGGTATGGTGAAGGAAGAGGTATGGTGAAGGAAGGGGTATGGTGAAGGAAGGGGTATGGTGAAGGAAGGAGTATGGTGAAGGAAGGGATATGGTGAAGGAAGGGGTACGGTGAAGGAATGGGTATGGTGAAGGAAGGGGTATGGTGAAGGAAGTGATGTGGTGAAGGAAGGGGTATGGTGATGGAAGGGGTATGCTGAAGGAAGGGGTGCGGTGAAGGAAGGGATATGGTGAAGGAAGGGATATGGTGAAGAAAGGGGTATGGTGAAGGAAGGGGTATGCTGAAGGAAGGGGTACGGTGAAGGAAGGGGTATGGTGAAGAAGAGGTATGGTGAAGGAAGGGGTATGCTGAAGGAAGGGGTATGGTGAATGAAGGGGTATGGTGAAGGAAGTGATATGGTGAAGAAAGGGGTATGGTGAAGGAATGGGTATGGTGAAGCAATGGGTATGGTGAAGGAAGGGATATGGTGAAGAAAGGGGTATGGTGAAGGAAGTGGTATGGTGAAGAAAGGGGTATGGTGAAGGAATGGGTATGTTGAAGGAAGGGGTACGGTGAAGGAAGGGATATGGTGAAGGAAGGGTATGGTGAAGGAAGGGGTATGGTGAAGGAAGGGATATGGTGAAGGAAGGGGTATGGTGAAGGAAGGGGTATGGTGAAGGAAAGGGGTATGGTGAAGGAAGGGGTATGGTGAAGGAAGGGGTATGGTGAAGAAAGGGGTATGGTGAAGGAAGGGGTATGGTGAAGGAAGGGGTATGGTGAAGGAAGGGGTATGGTGAAAGAAGGGTAGGTGAAGGAAGGGGTATGGTGAAGGAAGGGGTATGGTGAAGGAAGGGGTATGGTGAAGGAAGGGTATGGTGAAGGAAGGGGTATGGTGAAGGAAGGGGTATGGTGAAGGAAGGGGTATGGTGAAGGAAGGGGTATAGGTGAAGGAAGGGGTATGGTGAAGAAAGGGGTATGTTGAAGGAAGGGGTATGGTGAAGAAAGGGGTATGGTGAAGGAATGGGTATGGTGAAGGAAGGGGTATGGTGAAGGAAGGGATATGGTGAAGAAAGAGGTATGGTGAAGGAATGGGTATGGTGAATAAAGGGGTATGGTGAAAGAATGGGTATGTTGAAGGAAGGGCTACCGTGAAGGAAAGGGTATGGTGAAAGAAGGGGTACGGTGAAGGAAGGGATATGGTGAAAGAAGGGATATGGTGAAGGAAGGGGTATGGTGAAAGAAGGGATATGGTGAAGGAAGGAGTATGGTGAAAGAATGGGTACGGTGAAGGAAGGGATATGGTGAAGGAAGGGGTATGGTGAAAGAAGGGATATGGTGAAGGAAGGGGTATGGTGAAGGAAGGGATATGGTGAAGAAAGGGGTATGGTGAAGGAAGGGGTATGGTGAAGGAAGGGGTATGGTGAAGGAAGGGGTATGGTGAAGGAAGGATATGTAGAAGGGGTATGGTGAAGGAAGGGATATGGTAGAAGGGTATTGAAAGAAGGTTTCGGTGAAGGAAGGGATATGGTGAAGGAAGGGGTATGGTGAAAGAAGGGATATGGTGAAGGAAGGGGCATGGTGAAGGAAGGGGTATGGTGAAGGAAGGGGTATGGTGAAGGAAGGGGTATGGTGAAGGAAGAGGTATGGTGAAGGAAGGGGCATGGTGAAGGAAGGGGTATGGTGAAGGAAGGGGCATGGTGAAGGAAGGGGCATGGTGAAGGAAGGGATATGGTGAAGGAAGGGATATGGTGACGAATGGGGTATGGTGAAAGAAGGGGTACGGTGAAGGAAGGGGTATGGTGAAGAGAAGGGGTATGGTGAAGAAAGGGGTATGGTGAAAGAATGGGTACGGTGAAGGAAGGGTATGGTGAAGGAAGGGGCATGGTGAAGGAAGGGGTATGGTGAAGGAAGGGGCATGGTGAAGGAAGGGATATGGTGAAGGAAGGGATATGGTGAAGAATGGGGTATGGTGAAAGAATGGGTACGGTGAAGGAAGGGGTATGGTGAAGGAAGAGGTACGGTGAAGGAAGGGGTATGGTGAAGGAAGGGATATGGTGAAGGAAGGGGTATGGTGAAGGAAGGGGTATGGTGAAGGAAGGGGTATGGTGAAAGAAGGGGTATGGTGAAGGAAGAGGTACGGCGAAGGAAGGGGTATGGTGAAGGAAGGGATATGGTGAAGGAAGGGGTATGGTGAAGGAAGGGGTATGGTGAAGGAAGGGGTATGGTGAAAGAAGGGGTATGGTGAAGGAAAGGAAGGCGCATAGTAAAGGAAGGGGTATGGCGAAGGACGGGGTATCTACATACAGTGTACAGCCGACACGGATGCGAAACATTCACGTGTATATGTCGCTGTTTGCCTTGTCGGTTGTTCGTGAGAAATCATGATCGACACAGCACCTATAAATCGGTGTAACAATATTTAAGTCAGAGCCTCCTCAAACACGTGACTTGAC
The DNA here is from genome assembly GCA_025642075.2 of Ridgeia piscesae. Taxonomy (NCBI): domain Eukaryota; kingdom Metazoa; phylum Annelida; class Polychaeta; order Sabellida; family Siboglinidae; genus Ridgeia; species Ridgeia piscesae. The sequence continues at coordinate 166,151 of JAODUO010000695.1, forward strand.
CAGCCAGTACCAGGACTCTACAGGTTGACCATCGTCATGTTCTGGTTAAGATGTGGAAAATATCTGCCAGTGTGTGGCAGCTCTAAGACACCATAGTACTACACCATAATATTTGCTACATATATAAACTCAAAGTACCATCGGTTATTTTTGCAAGCCCACGTCCGCGAAACTCCGTGAATTCGCCGGGAAGACAGACGGGCCGCAGAAACTGGTTCAACTGTTGCCATCAGATGGCGTCACTTACGCAAATAATTCAACTTCACATAATTATTGTAGGTTTTGGCTAACATTTATAACTTTGCAATACTCTCATAAAACATAAAACATAAATACTCCATCCACCCATCCACCCGTCCACCCATCCATCTCATCACCCCTCCATCCTGCACCCCTCCATCCCTCCATCCCTCCATCACTCCACCCATCTATCCATCCATCCATCCCTCCACCCCTTCAACCTTCCACCCCTCCATGCTTCCACCCCTCCACCCATCCATCCTTCCACCCCTCCACCCCTCCACTCTGCCGCCCCTCCCTCCACCCCTATCTGCGATTTAAATTTTTGCAGCTTAACCGTCAGTGATTTTAAGGTTCATCGGAAACCTTCAACTGCAACGCCCACAAACCGCAACTGTCTCCCTCAGCTTGATGCCAACACGGAGTGTCTCTGCCTGCGTGTAATAACAAACACGTAGCATGACATCCTGTGTAGCATAAACTACTCCTTCTGGTCGGCGCTTTCAGTTGCCTCCATATAAAGTCGTTTGTTCCATCTTCAATTAGAATCCTGAATTATTAATTTCCCTTAGTTTCCTCTACATCTTCTGGACATATCACTAAGTGAGCCTGACCATGAGAAGACAAGCTTTGTTATGTTTTTTTTTTATTTTATTTTTTATTTATTTAATGTATTTATTTAATTAATCAATGTATCTATTTATTAGTTTTTTTATCTTATTTAAAACATATAACGTTTTATTACTATTATAATTTATTTATTTATTCAACCATTTATCTATCTATATATTTATATATGTACGTGTACACCTGTACACTTATTTCATTTTTTTATTTTTTTTATTTACATAAACTCTCTAGACGAATTCCCCACAGGGATAAGTACAGTTAGGAAAACGCCATGGATGTGAAGCGGCTTTGAAATTTACAGTTTTACTGGTACATTATATTAGAAACAAATAGATGCAGTGTTTAAAGGGTTTTATTGTAATTGGCGGAATCATTTATGTTATTGTTCTTGCGCGGATTCAATATTACATTGTTATATACCTACATGTTGATAGGTATCATGACACAATTTCATTTCAACGTGAAAAATCGATTTGACACGTCTTAGCATAGAAGTATGCGACGTTTTACTAGGCGAATTTACTGGGTCAAACGGTTAACGGGACGAAGTACAAGTTTTCGTTTATACACGTCGACCCACGTGGAATGATAACAACATCAGGCTCGTGTAACCGATACTTGCTAGGACAGAGATAACGACCTTGTTACGCCGGTGTTACTCGTACGACAGAGATAACGACATTGTTACGCCGGTGTTACTCGTACGACAGAGATAACGACCTTGTTACGCTGGTGTTACTCGTACGACAGAGATAACGACCTTGTTACGCCGGTGTTACTCGTACGACAGAGATAACGACATTGTTACGCCGGTGTTACTCGTACGACAGAGATAACGACATTGTTACGCTGGTGTTACTCGTACGACAGAGATAACGACCTTGTTACGCTGGTGTTACTCGTACGACAGAGATAACGACCTTGTTACGCCGGTGTTACTCGTACGACAGAGATAACGACCTTTTTACGCCGGTGTTACTCGTACCGCAGAGATAACGACCTTGTTACGCTGGTGTTACTCGTATGACAGAGATAACAACCTTGTTACGCCGGTGTTACTCGTACGACAGAGATAACGACCTTTTTACGCCGGTGTTACTCGTACGACAGAGATAACGACCTTGTTACGCCAGTGTTACTCGTACGGCAGAGATAACGACCTTGTTACGCTGGTGTTACTCGTACGACAGAGATAACGACGTTGTTACGCTGGTGTTACTCGTACGACAGTGATAACGACCTTGTTACGCCGGTGTTACTCGTACGACTGATATAACGACCTTTTTACGCCGGTGTTACTCGTACCGCAGAGATAACGACCTTGTTACGCTGGTGTTACTCGTATGACATAGATAACAACCTTGTTACGCCGGTGTTACTCGTAAGACAGAGATAGCGACCTTGTTACGCTGGTGTTACTCGTACGACGAGATAACGACGTTGTTACGCTGGTGTTACTCGTACGACAGAGATAACGACCTTGTTACGCCGGTGTTACTCGTACGACAGAAATAACGATCTTGTTACCCACATCAAAACCCACATCAAAACCACCCGACACCATAATATTGATGGATTCGTGTTAATGACATTGGCACGACTTGATATGGCGAGCGCGTGTAATCAACACTCAAACTACGTCGTTATCTCCAGTCGTCCGGCTCCCGTGTTGGGCCGAGAGATCAGTATTCACCCCGTACTTTGAATCCGCCGTCTGCATACATACATACATATGTTGTGTGCACGGGTCGGCTCACGTTCCCACGGTCCTAATGTACATGTTTACCGAAAGGCCACTGACACCTAGCTCGGTCACACGGCAGCGTTGTCCGAGTGCGGCCTGGGTAAAACAGAGGTATTAGCATATACATCACAATGGCAGTGTGCATAAGCCCATGTCGTCATGCGTCCGTACTGTCGGCACTGCTGACGTCAGACGAGGTTGTGGGCCCACGTGCCTTACCCGAAATCAGCCAGGGTGATCATCATCAGTACAACCTTCGCTGAATCAGTTGCTTTCACAGTGTATGTAATGCGATTGCGTTTCACAAGCAAATACCTTGCTATTAACCGAACGCAGCCCTACTTTTAATTTAGCTTGTCTCTCTACTGTTTAAAATCTTCAATAACGATAATAATTAAAATAGTAATCAACTGAATAATATTTATAATAATCTCTCTAGATCACTGTTTAAAATCTTCAGTAACGATAATAATTAAAATAGTAATCAAATGAATAATATTTATAATAGTCCCTCCAGATCACTGTTTAAAATCTTCAGTAACAATAATAATTAAAATAGTAATCAAATGAATACTATTTATATAATCATACTGTTTAAATCTTTCAGTACACAAAAAATACCCTCAGATCACTGTTTAAAATCTTCAGTAACGATAATAATTAAAATAGAATCAAATGAATAATATTTATAATAATCCCTCTAGATCACTGTTTAAAATGTTCAGTAACGATAATAATTAAAATAGTAATCAATTGAATAATATTTATAATAATCCCTCTAGATCACTGTTTAAAATCTTCAGTAACATAATAATTAAAATAGAATCAATGAATAATATTTATAATAATCCCTCTAGATCACTGTTTAAAATCTTCAGTAACGATAATAATTAAAATAGTAATCAAATGAATAATATTTATAATAATCCCTCTAGATCACTGTTTAAAATCTTCAGTAACGATAATAATTAAAATAGTAATCAAATGAATAATATTTATAATAATCCCTCTAGATCACTGTTTAAAATCTTCAGTAACGATAATAATTAAAATAGTAATCAAATGAATAATATTTATAATAATCCCTCTAGATCACTGTTTAAAATCTTCAGTAACGATAATAATTAAAATAGTAATCAAATGAATAATATTTATAATAATCCCTCTAGATCACTGTTTAAAATCTTCAGTAACGATAATAATTAAAATAGTAATCAAATGAATAATATTTATAATAATCTCTCTAGATCACTGTTTAAAATCTTCAGTAACGATAATAATTAAAATAGAAATCAAATGAATGAATAATATTTAAAATAATCCCTCTAGATCACTGTTTAAAATCTTCAGTAACAATAATAATTAAAATAGTAATCAAATGAATAATATTCATAATAGTCCCTCTAGATCACTGTTTAAAATCTTCAGTAACGATAATAATTAAAATAGTAATCAAATCAATAATATTTATAATAGTCCCTCTAGATCACTGTTTAAAATCTTCAGTAACGATAATAATTAAAATAGTAATCAAATGAATAATATTTATAATAGTCCCTCTAGATCACTGTTTAAAATCTTCAGTAACGATAATAATTAAAATAGTAATCAAATGAATAATATTTATAATAGTCCCTTTTTTCTAGATCACTGTTTAAAATCTTCAGTAACGATAATAATTAAAATAGTAATCAAATGAATAATATTTATAATAATCCCTCTAGATCACTGTTTAAAATCTTCAGTAACGATAATAATTAAAATAGTAATCAAATGAATAATATTTATAATAATCCCTCTAGATCACTGTTTAAAATCTTCAGTAACGATAATAATTAAAATAGTAATCAAATGAATAATATTTATAATTTAGATCGAACTCTCAAAAAAGAATAAAGCTGTTTAAATTTAAATCTTCAGTAACGATAATAATTAAAATAGTAATCAAATGAATAATATTTATAATAATCCCTCTAGATCACTGTTTAAAATCTTCAGTAACGATAAAAATTAATTAAAAATAGTAATCAACTGAATAAAAATTTATAATAATTCCCTCTAGATCACTGTTTAAAATCTTCAGTAACGATAATAATTAAAATAGTAATCAAATGAATAATATTTATAATAATCCCTCTAGATCACTGTTTAAAATCTTCAGTAACGATAATAATTAAAATAGTAATCAAATGAATAATATTTATAATAATCCCTCTAGATCACTGTTTAAAATCTTCAGTAACAATAATAATTAAAATAGTAATCAAATGAATAATATTTATAATAATCCCTCTAGATCACTGTTTAAAATCTTCAGTAACGATAATAATTAAAATAGTAATCAAATGAATAATATTTATAATAATCCCTCTAGATCACTGTTTAAAATCTTCAGTAACGATAATAATTAAAATAGTAATCAAATGAATAATATTTATAATAATCCCTCTAGATCACTGTTTAAAATCTTCAGTAACGATAATAATTAAAATAGTAATCAAATGAATAATATTTATAATAGTCCCTCTAGATCACTGTTTAAAATCTTCAGTAACATAATAATTAAAATAGAATCATCCCAAATGAAATTTGAAATAATATTTAAAAATAATCCCTCTAGATCACTGTTTAAAATCTTCAGTAACGATAATAATTAAAATAGTAATCAAATGAATAATATTTATAATAGTCCCTCTAGATCACTGTTTAAAATCTTCAGTAACGATAATAATTAAAATAGTAATCAAATGAATAATATTTATAATAATCTCTCTAGATCACTGTTTAAAATCTTCAGTAACGATAATAATTAAAATAGTCAATCAAATGAATAAAAATTTATAATCAGTCCCTCTAGATCACTGTTTAAAATCTTCAGTAACGATAATAATTAAAATAGTAATCAAATGAATAATATTTATAATAGTCCCTCTAGATCACTGTTTAAAATCTTCAGTAACGATAATAATTAAAATAGTAATCAAATGAATAATATTTATAATAGTCCCTCTAGATCACTGTTTAAAATCTTCATAACGAAAAAATTAAAATAGTAATCAAATGAATAATATTTAAATAATCCCCAGATACTTTTATAAAATTTAGTAACAAATGAATAATATTTATAATAGTCCCTCTAGATCACTGTTTAAAATCTTCAGTAACGATAATAATTAAAATAGTAATCAAATGAATAATATTTATAATAATCCCTCTAGATCACTGTTTAAAATCTTCAGTAACGATAATAATTAAAATAGTAATCAAATGAATAATATTTATAATAGTCCCTCTAGATCACTGTTTAAAATCTTCAGTAACGATAATAATTAAAATAGTAATCAAATGAATAATATTTATAATAGTCCCTCTAGATCACTGTTTAAAATCTTCAGTAACAATAATAATTAAAATAGTAATCAAATGAATAATATTTATAATAGTCCCTCTAGATCACTGTTTAAAATCTTCAGTAACGATAATAATTAAAATAGTAATCAAATGAATAATATTTATAATAATCCCTCTAGATCACTGTTTAAAATCTTCCGTAACGATAATAATTAAAATAGTAATCAAATGAATAATATTTATAACAGTCCCTCTAGATCACTGTTTAAAATCTTCAGTAACGATAATAATTAAAATAGTAATCAAATGAATAATATTTATAATAGTCCCTCTAGATCACTGTTTAAAGTCTTCAGTAACGATAATAATTAAAATAGTAATCAAATGAATAATATTTATAATAATCCCTCTAGATCACTGTTTAAAATCTTCAGTAACGATAATAATTAAAATAGTAATCAAATGAATAATATTTATAATAATCCCTCTAGATCACTGTTTAAAATCTTCAGTAACGATAATAATTAAAGGCGGGAGGCGGGAGGCGGGAGGCGGGAGGCGGGAGGCGGGAGGGGCGGGAGGCGGAGGCGGGAGGCGGGAGGCGGGAGGCGGGAGGCGGGAGGCGGGAGGCGGGAGGCGGGAGGCGGGAGGCGGGAGGCGGGAGGCGGGAGGCGGGAGGCGGGAGGCGGGAGGCGGGAGGCGGGAGGCGGGAGGCGGGAGGCGGGAGGCGTAGTATTTTTGGGAGAAAGGTATATGCATAAAGCATTAGCAGACGCACATGTATATCGATGTGAATTTTCTGAATCATAATACACAACACTACAAATCTCTGATATCGGGCTGATTGTGGTACGTCTACAGTGACAACATCGAAACCAGACTTTCCATTCCTCCGTCTCTAGCATTATTTTGTCATCAATCACATCACATCACATCACATCACATCACATCACATCACATCACATCACACACATCACATCACATCACATCACATCACATCACATCACATCACATCACTCACTAATGAGACTACAGTACAACACGAAACAGAACAAGACACACACCGACCAAGACTAGAGCAGTCAGAATCAACACAGCATCATACATCACACAGAGCACATAAGACATCACATCATAATCAAGACATCACGTCCTACATCACATCAAACATCACCATTCGTGGACAGTGGGACACTTTGGGGTGCGACACAGGAAAAGGTGATTACAAGATGAACAGGGCCGAACCTATGATAAGACCTTGTTTCACAGAGGTCAAAGGCGCGTGACTTTGAAAAAAACGGTTGGAGAAAGTACCCTGCTAATATAAACAACCTTCCCATCGTAATATGCATGTTTTACCTTTTGATGTCTGGTCCATATTTTGGAGGTGCCATTTTCCAACATCAAAGGAAACGGGCCGAACCATGATGACCTTTGTCTTTAAAAGAGGTCAACCGAGTGATTTGACCCAAAACCAAGTTGGATGAAAGGGAGTTTGATTTTAATTTCTCCCTTTCCCACATTCCCTTTAAAAAACAGCCCCGCTTACTTTTCAAAGCTGGTTTTTTGAAACTGTAATTTAAAATTTCGGTTCGGCATGATATTTGTATGGGAAACTCTGCACCCGACTGCACTCTACTGAACCTGTTGATTTAGTTTCTGAAATTTCACTTGTGGTATAGGTTACCCTAAATTGTAATTAAAACCCCTTTCCTCTATTGGAATGTGCGACAATTCCGGACAACGATGTCAGTCTTCATCCGATGTGCGGTTCAGTTGTAGTACGAGAAAACCTTCGACTCAGTGCAAACTCAAGCAGTACTGACGTCGCCTCAAGAACATAGGATAGCAAATGTGTACATCGAACACAAACAACCAATGACTGTCCACCTACATACAGAATGCAACAAGATCAGCAGCAGGAGAGGAGTACGACAGGGAGATATCATATCGCGCAAGCTGTTTATGGCAGCACTCGAGAACATGTTCCGCTGACTGACTAGGGAACCCAAATAGACGGAGAATATGTCAGTCATCTTCGCTTCGCCGACGACATACTCATACGCGCTAATACAACACCTGCTACAGGGACTAGCTGAAAGTGAAAATCAGGGTCTGACGATGAGCAAGTCAAAGACAAAGGTAATCACGGCCGGGCGGACAGCATTAGCCAAGCACCGCGACATCTTCACGAGTAACACTGGAACATGCTTGAAGAGACAAGTCTAAAACTCATGCGTACTTCCAACAATGACATATGGCGCGGAAACATGGACACCAACCAGCCAAGCAAAGAACAAGCTAGCATCCGCACAAACAAATATGGAAAGAAGTGTCCTCAACATCACATACCGGCACAAACATCTAGGTAAGACAAAAGACAAATGTTACAGACGTGATTGAACACGTGAGAAGACGGAAGTAGACCCGGGCAGGACACGAGATAACCTATGAACATCGCGTATCACTACCTGGAAACCCTACGAATGGAAACGACCTAGAGGAAGACCGGCGAGACGATGGAGAGACGAACTAGACGACTATTGGAAGGGTACCATCTGGCACAGGATAGCGCAAGATAGGCATACGTGGAAACCACATACTGAGGCCTTCGCCCAGCCACGGGACAACGGGACAGCGGGACAACGGGACACTTTGGCTGCACAATGAAGATGATGAATACGATTTTGCAATTTGCTTTAACGGCCTTGTACATTGTTCGACGGCAACGGCCAAACCCCGAGCAGAGCCGTTTCTACAAGGTCCGGAAACCGTCGACGGCAAATGCAAAAGTCGGTTTGTTGCGCCACAAGAGTCTGTCTGCCTGCCTGCCTGCCTGCCTGCCTGCCTGCCTGCCTGCCTGCCTGCCTGCCTGCCTGCCTGCCTGCCTGCCTGCATGCATGCATGCATGCATGCATGTCTGTCATGTCTGCCTGCTGTCTGTCTGTCTGTCTGTCTGTGTGTCTGTGTGTGTGTCTGTGTGTGTGTGTGTGTGTGTGTGTGTCTGTCTGTCTGTCTGTCTGTCTGTCTGTCTGTCTGTCTGTCTGTCTGTCTGTCTGTCTGTCTGTCTGTCTGTCTGTCTGTCTGTCTGTCTGTCTGTCTGTCTGTCTGTCTGTCTGTCTGTCTGTCTGTCTGTCTGTCTGTCTGTCTGTCTGTCTGTCTGTCTGTCTGTCTGTCTTTGTTCACTGTTTGAACGTTTCTTAGTTACAAACTCTGTCTCGGGTGTATTCACTGGAACTGTGATACACGCATCTTGGGTAGAACCAGTCGTAACTGAGAGTGCGGACGAGTGTTAGTCAATGTACATATTTGTGCCGCCCTTCCGCAATGTCATAATCAACCTTCCGCCGGAATTGCTACACAGACGGGTTTAAAATTGAATCGAATGTAAAACGAATTTTCGCAATCATTGTTTTTATTTCCTTTAAAACAAACAAAAAAGAAACAGTATATCATATGAGTTCAGATGTTCGCGTATAGCTATAAGTCCAACATCAACAAATAAAAACCCACCGTACGGAGATAACGATGTAGACAAACTCGGTATTCAAATATCCTCCTCTGGCATCGAGGAGCAAAGTTCACGCGCTGCTCCGTCGCCGGCCGGCGCCGAGGCAGAGACCGCCTCAGTGTGCGAGCGACACCGACCAGCGACGATGCACTTCGACGAACTGTTCGCCATCATCGGCGGCATGGGCCGCTACCAGATCTACTTGTCCGTGCTCGGCGGCCTCCTGTCCGTATGGTCGGTCGAGGTGCTCACGACGACGTTCATCGCCGCCCGACTCGACCACTGGTGCTGCGTGCCGGCGCTTCAGCGACTGTCGCCCGCCCGCCAGAAGTACGTGTCCATCCCGCGTTACGACGACGCCTACGAACAGTGTCGACGGTTCGACTTCAACTACAGCGTCCTCAGTGACGGCGAGGTGGACGCCTGGAACCGGACAGCGAGAGTGGCCGGCGGCTACGTCGGCTATAGCGCCTGTGATGACGGCTGGACGTACAACTTCACCGACTACGAGTCGACGTCTGTGAATCGGGTGAGAGGACGAGGCTGTCGCTGCTAGACACCAATCGAATCGGATCGGATCGGATCGGATCGGATCGGATCGGATCGGATCGGATCGGATCGGATCGGATCGGATCGGATCGGATCGGATCGGATCGGATCGGATCGGATCGGATCGGATCGGATCGGATCGGATCGGATCAAATCAAATCAAATCAAATCAAATCAAATCAAATCAAATCAAATCAAATCAAATCAAATCAAATCAAATCAAAATACCTTTATGTATTCTTCATGGGGAAATTCGCTTGTGAGGTTCGAGAGATAAAAGTATTAATAAAAAGTATGTTCAACAAGAGAGTACAGTTCTAAGTATCACAATAATTAACTATGAAATGAAAAATGGACGCCAAAACAGTTTCAAGCCAACGACATTAATGCACATCATATTATGAGTGTTACGGGATATCTTTGTTTCTTAAATAATAATATCTACAGCATTATCAGAATAGTTAACGTAACTCACTATTATTAATGTGGCGCTATATACATTCTGACGGATATACCTTGATATAGAAGGTGGCATTTTCGGCTACACTTTAAAAACAGCATAGCATTACGCGACAAAATTGTTACTGCACATGTTTTATTCCTATTTTATTTCATCAGGGCAGTATTTATGTTTACAATTGTACACATTATATATGTTAATAATTATGATAAAAAATACAAGAGGCTGTCTCGGCCTTATTCCAGATGTATTGTTCTTAACATAGAATACAACAGAACCCATTGAAAGTATACCGCAGCTTTCATATATCCACAGGAACTCCAGGTCATTTCCACCTCAAACTTTCGGAGGTCTCTTTCTCTGATGCTAGCAATGGCGTTTAGATTCGTGGCAATATAGGCGACATAGAAGTGTATTATTATTATTAAGTATATTTATTATTATTACGTGCATAACGGTATTCGTAAATTGAAATTGGCGCCCACGAAACGTTTACATGGTGCTCAAAGTATTCCATTAGTAAACACAGCTCCATATGGTCATCCGTAGTAACCGCAGATGGTCATCCGTAGAAACCGCAATGTCTTGCCATTGGTCTTTGGAACCGATGGCTACGTGCCTGGTTTACACATTCAAACCGCAACTGGGACGTACGTACGACACATTCACTGGGCATCATGTCAGAAATTGTGTACCAGGTTTGAGGGAATGAAAATTGCGCTAAGTGAATTACCAGTTGACAGATCCTCCAGCAGCTTCATCTTCTTTCGTTGGAGATCTCAAAAAGCACGACATGTTGCTGACAACGTCTACAGTTATTTTAAATTAGCATTCCTATATGTAGCTGCTTCCCAGAAATGACGCCAATCATATCAATCGTTAATTATAATGTAATGAACATAACAGAAAACTAAGTTGTTATGTGTCTATGCCAGACCGTGCGTCGGTTCGTGTTGTCTGTTGCGAACTTCATTCAAATGCATCACCCTTTAGGATTACTTCCAACAACACCTCAAGGTAGCCTAAATACTGCCAACTGCGCCACCCCCACCCCCACCCCCCCCCCCACCCCCCCACCCGGGGTTCCACAACACCTTCGCATTGTGTTTTGATTAGATTTAGGTATCACCGCTTTAGCCAGTAATCACCAAACGGTAAGTTGATGGTTGTGATTACAACTGTACTTCCACACCACAGTTGACCTGAACTTGACATGGACAGATATCCTAAATACGCTGTATACATTCCTGTGTTAATCCGATACATTTGTCAACATAGCTGAGTGGACCTTGTTTTGTCGCTGGTATCTTGTGTGACACAATCGCACATTGGCACATTGTCAAACGTTTTAAGGCAGTCACGCTACTAAAGTTCACAGGTTACGGCAAACGTTCAACAGTCACTGAATATATTTAGCAGTTGTTTAGAGTATCACATTTATAATGTCATCAATACGAAGGAAGCGTACCTTGTGTACAAGAGAGCTTGATTTAGTGATCTATCCAGAGCACAACTGCTATATGCAGTATACAAGTGTTGTATGCAGTACACAAGTTTTGTATGCAGTAGACAAGTGTTGTATGTAGTAGACAAGTGTTGTTTGCAGTACACAAGTGTTGTATGCAGTAGACAAGTGTTGTATGCAGTACAAAAGTGTTGTATGCAGTACACAAGTGTTGTATGCAGTACACAAGTGTTGTATGCTGTACACAAGTGTTCTATCCTGTACACAAGTGTTATATCCTGTAAACAAGTGTTCTATCCTTTGCACAAGTGTTCTATCGTGTACACAAGTGTTCTATCCTGTACACAAGTGTTCTATATGGTACACACGTGTTGTATGTTGTGCACAAGGGTTCTATCCTGTACACAAATGTTATATCCTGTACACAAGTGTTCTATCATGTACACAAGTGTTCTATTCTGTACACAAGTGTTTTATCCTTTGCACAAGTGTTATATCGTGTACACAAGTGTTCTATCCTGTACACAAGTGTTCTATACTGTACACAAGTGTTGTATCCTGTGCACAAGTGTTCTATAATGTACACAAGTGTTGTATCCTGTGCACAAGTGTTCTATCCTGTACACAAGTGTTCTATCCTGTACACAAGTGTTCTATCCTGTACACAAGTGTTCTATCATGTGCACAAGTGTTCTATCCTGTACACAAGTGTTCTATCCTGTACACAAGTGTTCTATCCTGTGCACAAGTGTTTTATCATGTACACAAGTGTTCTATCATGTACACAAGTGTTGTTTCCTATACACAAGTGTTCTATCCTGTGCACAAGTGTTCTATCCTGTACACAAGTGTTCTATCCTGTACACAAGTGTTATATCCTGTACAAAAGTGTTATATATTGTACACAACTGTTCTATCCTGTGCACAAGTGTTCTATCCTGTACACAAGTGTTCTATCCTGTGCACAAGTGTTTTATCATGTACACAAGTGGTCTATCCTGTACACACATGTTCTATCCTGTACACAAGTGTTCTATCCTGTGCACAAGTGTTATATCCTTTGCACAAGTGTTCTATCGGGTACACAAGTGTTCTATTCTGTACACAAGTGTTCTATCCTGTGCACATGTGTGCTATCATGTACACAAGTGTTCTATCCTGTGCACAAGTGTTCTATCATGTACACAAGTGTTTTATCTTGTACACAAGTGTTCTATCCTGTCTACAAGTGTTTTGTCCTGTACACAAGTGTTCTATCCTCTGCACAAGTGTTCTATCCAGCACACAATTGTTTTATCCTGTACACAAGTGTTCTATCCTATACACAAGTGCTCTATCCTGTACACAAGTGTTCTATCCTGTACACAAGTGTTCTATCCTATACACAAGTGCTCTATCCTGTACACAAGTGCTCTATCCTGTACACAAGTGTTCTATCCTGTACATAAGTGTTCTATCCTGTACGCAAGTGTTCTATCCTGTACGCAACTGTTCTATCTTGTACATTACTGTTACATCCTATACACAAGTGCTCTATCCTGTGCACAAGTGCTCTATCCTGTACACAAATGTTCTATCATGTGCACAAGTGTTATATCCTGTGCACAAGTGTTATATCCTGTACACAAGTGATCTATCCTTTGCACAAGTGTTCTATCCTGTACACAAATGTTCTATCCTGTACACAAGTGTTTTATCATGTGCACAAGTGTTCCGTCCTGTGCACAATTGTTCTATCCTGTACAGAAGTGTTATATCCTGTGCACAAGTGTTCTATCCTGTACACTAGTGTTATATCCTGTACACAAGTGTGCTATCATGTATACAAGTGTTCTATCATGTACACAAGTGTTCTATCCTGTACACAAATGTTCTATTTTGTACACAACTGCAGTTCTCTATCTTACTGATACAGTTTATCGGCTACAGCTACTGCAAACTAATTGAAGATGTCCTGTTTGTTAACCCGTGCACTGTGACTCGGATGTGTGGTCTCTCACGTTTCAATGTAAAGTCACTCGGTGTTTTATTTTAACGACACGATGCATGCATTACCTGTGGGATAGTTGCACACAATTGAGAGGTACTACATTGATTAATTGTCTCACAACAATGTCCTTCAACGTCTATGCGAATCCCGGATATCCAGCATTACAAGATTCCGACTGTGTTCCTCTTGATGTCCCTGTCGTCAAGGGTGGGGTTGCCATGGTTACTGTCGTCTTGTCTTCGTCTGTTCTTTCGTTTCCTCCCTTTTCCCTCACTACGTTCTCTATCAAAAGTCTCCAACTCCTTCTATGTTCTGCTGTTGTTCTCCATTCTCCTCCCACTCTTTCCAGATCTCTCTTAACGCAGTCCTTCCTTTGCATTCTCCGTCATCTTCCTCCACTTTCTGTGAATCTGCACTCTGTGCCAATTCTTTCTTTAACATTTCCTTCATTCCAACCTCCACTCTCCCGACTCAACCTCCACTCTCATGATTCAATCTCCACTCTCCCGACTCAACCTCCACTCTCCCAACTCAACCTCCACTCTCCCGACTCAACCTCCACTCTCCCGACTCAATCTCCACTCTCTCGACTCAACCTCCACTCTCCCGACTCAATCTCCACCCTTCAGACTCAACCTCCACTCTCCCTACTCAACATCCACTCTCCCGACTCAACATCCACTCTCCCGACTCAACATCCACTCTCATGATTCAATCTCCACTCTCCCGACTCAACCTCCACTCTCCCGACTCAACCTCCACTCTCCCGACTCAACCTCCACTCTCCCGACTCAATCTCCACTCTCCCGACTCAACCTCCACTCTCCCGACTCAATCTCCACCCTTCAGACTCAACCTCCACTCTCCCTACTCAACATCCACTCTCCCGACTCAACATCCACTCTCCCGACTCAACATCCACTCTCCCGACTCAACTCCACCTTCCGACTCAACCTCCACTCTCCCGACGCAACCTCCACTTTCCCGACTCAACCTCCACTCTCCCGATTTAACCTCCACTTCCCCGACTCAACCTCCACTTTCCCGACTCAACCTCCACTTTCCCGACTCAACCTCCACTCTCCCGACTCATCCTCCACTCTCCCGACTCAACCTCCACTTTCCCGACTCAACCTCCACTTTCCCGACTCAACCTCCACTCTCCCGACTCAACCTCCACCCTTCCGACTCAACCTCCACTCTCCCGACTCAACATCCATCCTTCAGACTGAACCTCCGTCCCGACTCAACCTCCACTTTCCCGACTCAACCTCCACTTTTCCAACTCAATCTCCACTCTCCCGACTCAACCTCCACCCTTCCAACTCAACCTCTACTCTCCCGACTCAACCTCCACCCTTCCGACTCAACATCCACTCTTCTGACTCAACCTCTACTCTCGCGACTCAACCTCCACTCTCCCGACTCAACCTCCACTCTTCCGACTCAACCTCCACTCTCCCGACTTTCATACACTAACAAGTGTTGTTTTAGTGAGCACCCGCCGCCAGCAGGCGTTGTGCTGCCCTGGTGATGTGGTAATGGGATTCGTGTTCAAACACTGTCTGGTAAAGTCAGACATAAATGGAGCGTAAAAACGGTATTCGTACACACGACTAAGGTCGGTATTGGTGAACACAGGACACAGGACATTATACATGGAGCACAGACGACCTCGCCGCTGCACTGCACATGGAGCAGAACAAGAACTTGACATATTTGGGTTTTTTTTCCGGATACACATAAAATACCCATTACAAAACGACACACAAAGTTTTACAATACAAAGCATTCGAGTAAACAGGAAAATAAACAACCTAAGTTGTATGTATATAATGTACGTCAAGTCAAGCAGTTGAAGGATTACGTGTTTCGTACTATTCTAGTTTTATTGATGTGTGTTAACTTATACAGTATTTATTTCTGAGTATATATATATATATATATATATATATATATATATATATATATATATATATATGTACACTCAGAAATTATATATATATATATATATATATATATATATATATATATATTATAGTTGTAATGTTTGTCTTGTAGAGCTACCAAACGTAATTAATTTTAGTAATACAAATTATTTGATACTGACAACTGTAAGGTAACGTATATTTCAATACCTGAAATAGTTCCAGACTGGCAGTCGTTGTCATAGTTTCCACGACATGCTTCTAAGTCCCGAAGAAATTACTGTTCGTCTGCTATTTCGTCTGTCGTGTTGTCAATCAGCAAATCAATCAATCAATCAATTAATCAATTAATCAATCAATCAATCAATAAGTTTATTTTCCAACACCGAACATAATGCAGAATAGATCATATTAGATAAAGGGGTATACTGAAGAGATTGTCTTATCAGTTTCCTATCACATTGTAACTATTTAATTTATGAATTGTAACGTAAGTTAATTTAACTATAATGCTCAATAGTACACTATTTAGTAATAACACTGAAAAAGTTCACCGCATAGTTATCCGAGAGTAGCTCTCTGTGTGTGTAACCAACTATGTCACTATATCATACGACATCAGGTGTCGCCAGTGTTTCCGCTACGTCGACACTGCGCGGAATTCACAGACTTGCCAACACCGAGCACACGCAGACACGTATCATTATGTCATTAGTGGAGAGTCGTCTTGACACTTCTGGCGTAGTTCAAAGTCGAGACTCCTCATTAAAAAGAGGTGCCATAGTATTGCGTTACTGGTATTTAAAGCCTTTGCTTATGCGTCTGATTTATTGCAGTTTGGACTGGTGTGTGGTCGGTCGTGGTTGGTACAATTCGCTTCGACGCTGGTAGTGGCAGGCACACTCCTGGGGGCTGTCACCTCCGGGCTCATATCAGACAAGTGCGTCATGTCTTTGTGTTTGTGTTTGTGTTTGTGTTTGTGTTTGTGTTTGTGTTTGTGTTTGTGTTTGTGCATACATGCGTGCATTGATGCATGTTTGTGTGCATACATACACGTGTTTGTGTTAGATAAGATAAGATAAGATAGATAAGATAAGTTTATTATATGGCAACTTTACAGTTGGATTTTACATGTACATTCATTCTAAATTCAACAATTCCATACAATATCATAATAATGACGTTCTTAACAATGATAGCACATCTTATTAAAAAGTGAAATCATCATTAGAAAAACTACGTCATAAATTTTAAAATATATACTTTAAAATACACTTTACATAAACATTGTTCTAAAAAAATGAAGATAATAACATCCAACGGACTGTTAACATACTTGTCCGTTTCTGTATGTGTCTGTGTTTGTTTGTTTGTATGTATGTATCTCTCTCTCTCCTCTCTCTCTCTCTCTCTCTCTCTCTCTCTCTCTCCTCTCCTCTCTCTCTCTCTCTCTCTCTCTCTCTCTTTCCTCCTCTCTCTCTCTCTCTTTCCCTCTCTCTCTCTCTCTTTCCTCCCTCTCTCTCTCTTCCCTCCCCTCTCTCTCTCTCTCTCTCTCTCTCTTTCCCTCCCTCTGTCTCTTTCCCTCCCTCCGTCTCTCCCTCACTTTCTCTCTGTCTCTTCTCTCTCGTCTCTCTCGTCTCTCTCTCCCTCCGTCCCTCTCTCCCCACCTCATTCTCTCCCTTCCTCTCTCCCTCCCTACCTCCCTCCCTCTCTCTCCCTCCAACGTTCTGAATATCTGCGTGGCTGTTGCAGGATTGGTCGCAAGAAGGCGATGCTAATCTTCCTGGCCGTGAAGGTCCTCGGTTGTGTCGTATCGTTGCTGGCCACCAACTATGAGACGTTTGGAGCTGGTCGCCTGTTGCTGGGTTTGGGGGGCGGAGGCACGTACATCTGCATGTACGTTCTAGGTACGTGTGTATAGTGGCTCGCTCGTACAAACAGTGGTAGTGGCGGGTGAACAGCACAGCAGGGATTCGTTTATTATATGACATTTCTACAAGAGAAATACTCAGACTGATATGTAGATCGCATTTGTGTCAACTATTGGGTATTTCAAGTGGGAAAAAGATGTAATTCATTTGTGTTGCATTGAGGCGCGTTTTTGTGTCCTGTCTGAACTCTGCCGTAGACACATGTAAACCGACAGAGACGACATTAATGTCTGCTCAGTGCCTCCCCCCCACTGAGAGGCAAGTTCTAATAAGAACAAAACACAATGTTTGTTTTGACCCCAACGAAGCAGCCCCGTCGTCGTCGTCGTCGTCGTCGTCGTCGTCGTCGTCGTCGTCGTCGTCGTCGTCGTCGTCGTCGTCGTCGTCGTCGTCGTCGTCGTCGTCGTCGTCGTCGTCGTCGTCGTCGTCGTCGTCGTCGTCGTCGTCGTCGTCGTCGTCGTCGTCGTCGTCGTCGTCGTCGTCGTCGTCGTCGTCGTCGTCGTCGTCGTCGTCGTCGTCGTCGTCGTCGTCGTCGTCGTCGTCGTCGTCGTCGTCGTCGTCGTCGTCGTCGTCGTCGTCGTCGTCGTTAACAATTACAAAGATGCCCTTAACTTAGCTACAGCTGAAATGAGAACATCAAGACGGTCTGGTGAGCACAAATTAGCGAATGATAGTAAGAGTTTCTACGCTTACGTAAGGAGTAAACTGAAGGTTCGAGATATAAGGTAGGATCTCTAGAAAACAGCGCAGGGAATGTAGTATCTGATGGGTTTCAAATGGCAGAGGATCTGAATGAATATTTCAGCTCTGTGTTCACTAAAGAAGATAGAAGTTCACCACTGTCGTTACCTGCTAGGAAATTTAAGGGTGATGAATCAATTTATTTAGGGCAGTTGTTTGTGAAATGATATCAACAAAAATTAAGACGATGAAAGAAAATAAATCACCTGGAGTTGATGGAATACGACCAATATTGCAAAAGGAAAATTGTAAACGAAATCAGTATACTACTTGCTAATTTGTGTGTCTATCACTTAAAGAGGGAATTGTTCCAGCAGAATGGAATGAAGCAAATGTTACACCATCACTTAAAAAGGGGTCGAGGAGTAAGACAGAAAATTATAGACCAGTGAGCTTAACATCAGTATTATGCAAATCATTAGAAACATTTATTAGAGATCACATGGTAGAATTTCTAGTAAAAAACAAATTAATAACTAAATCTCAACATGGGTTCCTAAAGGCTAGGTCTTGTCTAACCAATCTCTTATGTTTTTAGAAGATATTTCTAAGAGGGTAGATGATGGTTCACCAGTGGATATAGTAGGCCTATATTTATATTTACAATAAGCATTCGATAAAGTGCCACATCAGAGACTGTTAATTAAATTGAAAGCCTATGGTATAGGGGAAAGTATGACCAGTTGGATACACATGGTTGACAGACAGAAGACGAGAGTAACAGTAGAGGGGGAGATATCAAACTGGAAACCAGTTTTGAGTGGAGTTCCATAGGGGTCGGTGTTGGGACCAATATTATTTTTGACATTTATAAATGATTTGGATGATGACTTAACAAGTAAAGTACTTAAATTTGCAGACGACACAAAAGTGTTCAGAACTGAAAAAACTGATGCAGATAAAGAAACTTTACAAGATGATCTAACCAAGTTAGTCAAATCGTATGAAAAATGGCAGATGTTATTTAATGTTGGTAAATGTAAATGCATCCACATTGGACATGGAAATGTGAGCAAAGAATACTTTATGGGCAATACTATATTAGGCACAAGAGTAAAAGAAAAAGACCTGGGAGTTACAGTTAGTGCCGACATGACAGTTTCGGAGCAATGTGGACTTGCTGCTGCAAAGGGCAATCAAATATTAGGGCTAATTAGAAGGAACATTACATATATGGAGAAGACATTAATCATACCATTGTAAAGGCAATAGTTAAGCCACACTTGGAATATTGCATTCAGGCTTCGAAGCTATATCATAAGAAAGACATAAATAAACTAGAAAGAGTTCAACAGAGGGCAACTAAACTTATTCCAGAACTTAAACATTTAAGCTATGAAAGACGCCTGTTAGAATGTGGATTGACAACATTAGAAACTAGAAGATTAAGAGGAGACCTAATAGAAGTGTTTAAGATATTGAATGGATATGAAGATATTGATAGGAACATTTTGTTCAAACTAAAAGAAGATAGTATGAGAAGGGGGCATAAGGCAGCGTTAGTCAAGCCATACTGTAGGGTAGATAAAAGACAAGTCATGATTGTGTAAATGTCAGCAGTGTAAATATGTTTAAATATAAAATTGACAATTATCTGGCAAGGGCGGGTTATACCTAGGTTGAACACTTAAATGTTTTAGAAATTATTTAATACTGATTAAATTATTTATTCATATATTTATTTTAATTTATTTATTGTTATAGCAAATTGTTATTATTGTAGGACATTCGATGTATTTTTATTTTACTTGCATATTTTTAGAGACAACGTATATTTTTGTTTAACTTCTGTATTTTTAGAGACAACGTACTATAATTAGTAGCATTTTAGTGGCATTTTATAATTTTGTATATTTATAATTTTAAGTATAATACTAATTTATGTACACTTTTATAATTTAGTGAACACTCGATAATCCATAGGCTTCCTTGTTCACATGCCGTCTGGAGCTTGGGTCTGGATGGCAACTTCCAACTAAAATTCTTGGGGATGCCTGTTTTTATAGGTAAAGTATCTAATTGTACCTCTTCTAGTCTTACAGATTGCTTAAGGTTAGTTGAATATTATTGTGTTAGATGTATTGCTGTGAGCTCCATTCCAATGGCTCCTGGCTACCTCACTGATCAGTTGACGTTAAACAATGGTGTGCATGATTGTCACACTTGCAATGGCACAAATATTCCTGTCAAGAAGAACAACTTATCTTCAGGCCAGTGTAAATTTGCTTACAAGTTTGCGAAACTTTTGGACACTATCCCGGATTGTATACAGAATGCGAGCAGTGAGATCTTTAAAACACACATTTTAACAGTTTCTCATGAAAGATGTAAACACTTGCAAACATTTCATGATAGATATGCCGGAGTGATTGTTTGCATTTGGCTGGCAGATTGCCTAGATTAATTCATATTTGTGTGGTGGTGGTAGTGGTAGTCATAGTAAGGACTTTATCTCTGACAATCATATTTTTATTGTTGGTATTACTACTATTGTTATGTGTACGTGGATGAGTTTGAGCAGTTTGCCAGTCGACTGTGGACTGTCGTTTAGCCGTGTCTTTTGGGATGTCCATGAAGTGCACATGATCTTATGTCATTATAATTAAAGATTTAACTGTAAGCCTAATGATTTATTAAAATTATTTATAATCTTTGTTGTTCATGTTTCCAATAGAATATGAAACAGTGCCACAAGAATGCTTATTAACAACTGAAATGGAATATTTGTGCAGTTGCAATTGTGACAATCATGCACATTGTTGTTTATCGTGAACTGATCAGTGAAATAGCCAGGAGCCATTGGAAAGGAGCTACATATAATAAAAGTATAACTAAAACTACTTGCATTATCATTAAAATATTAATAAAACACAACTTTTTTCAAATGCATAATTTTAATGAACTAATATTAACAATTGATGGTGAAGATATTGAGAGAGTTAACCAGTTTAACATTCTGGGTTTTTTCATTAATCTCATATTTAAACTGGAGTAAACATATTGATAAAATAGCAAACAGATGTTCTCAAACAATTGGACTCATAATTAAATTGGAGCATATTATTCAAACTAAACTAAAAATTACACTCAATAATTCAATAATATTGCCTCACACTAATAACTATCTACTGATCTAGGGACACAAATGTAATTGAATAAACACATAGCCAAAACACTTATAAGAATAATATCTTTAAATAAATATAGATTCCACTTGGAACTAATGTTTAAGCAAACATTGAAGACCTACTTTGTGTAATGATATTATAATTGTATTATAAATATAAACATAAAACATTACCCACATACTTTCACATTTGGCAGATAACACAAACCAGAAAATAATATACATAAACATTTCACACCAGCACACAGCAGAATACATACATTCAGAACATAATATAAATTTACAAAAAAAGAGTATTAAATATAGTCTGCCACACACAATAAACAATTCCTATATTTGCGTAATTAAAACATAACCATTCACAGTTTAAAAAGAATGACAGTTTATGTAAAGCAGCATATTACCCAAGGATACAAACATACTTGTGCAGTTGTAAATTACTACATATTATGCAAAATAATAATGAATTAACACTAACTCTAGCAACACATTCGGCCATAAACGTATTATTTTTTTACTACACATCCTCTAAATATAATATGTGTAAAGTAGCAAATGTTAATAAAAATACTCAGGAATATACATCCTCCTAATTACAATTGGGCTAACTGTAATGGTCCGTCAGTGGATTTCAATAATTATATAATTATATGCAAAAGCTAATTTTAGAACCCAATTTGGCCCATATTTAACAAAATAAATTTAAATAGCTATTGCATCACATAGTTGCAGTTACAAAATAAATACTCTCAGTTTTTTCATCTATCGATTTATTAGTTATATATATATATATATATATATATATAATATATATATATATATATATATATATATATATACAACATATATATATTACAGTAGTTTATCACAGAAGATTGATTGATTATTTATAGTTTATTAAATTGTCGAAACATAAAAAGCAGCACCTATAGGTACTTAGATATACGATTCAAAACTATGCCAGTGCATCCGAAATATCCCGCCAAAACTACCAACTTTTACCGGCTACCCGAAGTGGCAGTGTGGCCGACGTTTCCTAAATGCAAAAACGAAAAACGAATCGTTTTTCGTTTTTCTTACTTCACTTTTGAAAACAAAAAACGAAAAAAAAAAATTTGTTTTTCGATCGAAAATTTGAAAACGAAAATCATGAAAGGAATTCGTTTTTCGTTCGAAAATTTTAAAACGAAAAAGGAAAATACGGTATATACACGGACCCGTCTGGCATCCGCACTGTGACTGTCCCAACGAATCAACTGGACCACTGTTTCAGTTTTGGTCGATTCAAAGGGTAACAAAAAGACAGCTTCCTGATACTGTCTTTCACTGAACTGTTGCTACAAGCGTATGAGGAACAGTGTGGCAAATTGCTGTCGCGATTTCGTTGTAAACCGACGTAAGGCACTTTTCGCGAACCGCTTGGCTCTCTGTTATGACAGCTGAACCAGCAAACGACTTTATGACCTAATACTTTTCCAAAAGTGCAGATAGAAGCTAGGTTTTGATTGGTTGCATGTACCAAGGTGGGCCGATTTAGCTAGAATTACCCACTTTAACACCACTTTCTGCGGAAACTACTAATGTGAAAAATTTGATTGTAGATGCAAATGGTTAGTTTGTGTAAACTCTTTTAGGTGCCTAACACCAAACCGTTGCCTTTGTTGCCCTTTAACATCTGCACTGCCAGCAGATCTCGCTCAATCTCGGACGTCTCGTCGTTTAGCACGGTACCTATTTTAAGTTGCTATACCATCCGTGTGAGGGCGCTGTGTGTTGAAGAGCCCCAATTCGGATGGACTACATTACTCCAGTTCACTCAGCTGTATAAATGAGTACCTGGCTATAGATAGTGGTGTATATTCGTATACGCACGTGACTACCCATAAGAAGCCGAGATGGCGTTCGACTGAACACGTCTGCCGCAGAGTAAACTGTAAACCGCTTTGAGCAATCCCGATAAGGACTTACCTGTGTTTGCAGTGATGGAGATGGTTGGTCCACACTACCGGACACACGTGGGGGTCGGCTACCAGCTCGCCTTCAGTTTCGGCATGATGCTTATCCCCGGCATCGCCTACCTCGTCCGCAACGACCGGTGGCTGCAGATCATCTTCGCCGTTCCTCACGTCGTGTTCTTCTCCTACTGGTTGTAAGTCTTCCTCTCCTAGTTTACGAAAGGTGGCTATAGTTTCAAAAGATTTAATTGTAATACGGAGTTGATTCCAGATTGTTTGCGCAACTACCAATATAGCCCGTTTGCTAATATTGAGTTAGGATGATCTAAGGATAATGGAGATATCAGAGAAATGCGGCAGATTACCTGTAGGTGAGTCGGTTGTTGAGTAGAAAGACTCCGCTTTCAGCTTACTTCCGGAGTCTCCGCGCTGGCTCATTGTGAAAGGCCGTTACGAGGAGGCGCGCTCAGTGCTCGAGACGGCCGCCAGGATTAACCACAAGAAACTGCCGGAAGACATCGTCATGGAGGACATCAAGACGGTGCGTGCGCATGCGCACTCACGTTGGCGTGTTTTAATATAATATTTATTGTTACAAATTGATACCGTTGATTAGTGAATCACCGTTGTATCCAAAGGACATATGTGTAGCTTACTGACGTTGGCGTGTTTTAATATAATAGTTATTATTTCAAATTGATCCAGTTGATTAGTGAATCACCGTTGAATTCCAAGGACAATATTCGTAGTTTCTTTATACTTCTGCGTAATGCGGGTTTTTAGTTTCCACAAGTGGAACTTCCCTAGCAAAATGTATTATTATCATGTGAGATGTATGTGTATGTGAGTATGATGTTGTCTTGAGTAGCGTATCATCAAGGAGAACATATTCACGGTACATTTGCCACAACATAATATGTATATCTCCTTCACACCAATGTACACAATTTAGTGAGGCGTGTTACTTGCTCTAGTACGTTACAGGTATAATGCGTTATATAGAATAACTATTTGTTTTTCATTTGAATGACGATATATACTAGATTTAGCCACAATATGACTGTTTTAAGGGTCCGGACGTAGAACAGAACGGCACAGTCTTAGACCTGTTCCGAACTCCACGCATGCGCATACGTACACTAGTCGTCTATACTCACTGGTGAGTATGTGTTCTTACTTCGAGAATGTAGACAGATATTTAATGTCTAACTTGTGGTCGCATTAATTAGTATAGCATAATATAAACAGTCTATTGTAAAGGAAATACATACACCAGTTTAACGTGCATCCCTGTTTGGGGGGTGTTGGTGCATTAATTTCAATGTGGCTGAATGCTTCACATTGACGTGGAGGTGGCGTCCATTTGAACAGGTCTGCAAACTGTAATGTGTTTTGACCAGCACAAAAGACTGGATACTGAAAGATCATTCCTTCTACAACTGTCTTCTACATCATGAGGCTGTTTACATTGTAAAATACCGATATGCGTGTTTAATAATGTGGTATGTACATACTCGGTTTGCGATGTATAATTTACTACGACATTAACCAAAGAGAACATGTGACGTCAGAAGGTAGGAGACACGAGGTCGCTTGTAATACAGGTGAGTTAAGAACGAGAGAATTATGTTGACGTAGAGGAGAGGAGGCGGCCATTTCACAAAGAATTAACGAAAATGCATGATTAAAAAACAAAATCCCTTTTTAAATAAATGTTTTTCAAAATGCAAATATCCATTGTCATATTAACGGGGACACTATTTCCATGACAACCAGCTACAATGTCCAGCTGACACGTCACAGATCTGTACTACGGATTAAAATGTATGTTCAAGTGAAAAACTAGGTTTAAGAGTTCCTAAAAACATTAGAGGAATGGTCCGTTGGTTCAGTAAAAGAGTGTAACATGGAGAGATAAACCACTGCCTTATTCCCACCAATACACATGTGTACACACGTTGACATCACAGACCCGGTCCTTGGTGTTGACAGGTTCGTCGACTGTCTCATGTACTACGGGCTGTCACTAAACATGGCCGACCTGTCCGGCAACGTGTTCTTCAACTCGTTCCTGTCCGGTGCCGTCGAGGTCCCGGCCAACCTGCTCTGTGTCGTCCTCCTCAACTGGCCGCTCCTCGGACGTCGGTTCACGTGCAGCTTCGCCCTGCTCGCCGCCGGACTGTCCAGTTTCATCTGCATCCCTCTCATCCTGACCGGTAGGTAGTGACGTCACACTGACGGGTCAGTCTGTCAGTCTGTCTGTCTGTCTGTCTGTCTGTCTGTCTGTCAATCTGTCTGTCTGTCTATCTGTCTGTCTGTCTGTCTGTCTGTCTGTCTGTCTGTCTGTCTGTCTGTCTGTCTGTCTGTCTGTCTGTCTGTCTGTCTGTCTGTCTGTCTGTCTGTCTTCTGCTGTCTGTCTGTCTGTCTGTCTGTCTGTCTGTCTGTCTGTCTGTCTGTCTGTCTGTCTGTCTGTCTGTCTGTCTGTCTGTCTGTCTGTCTGTCTGTCTGTCTGTCTGTCTGTCTGTCTGTCTGTCTGTCTGTCTGTCTGTCTGTCTGTCTGTCTGTCTGTCTGTCTGTCTGTTGTCTGTCTGTCTGTCTGTCTGTCTGTCTGTCTTATGTCTGTCTGTCTGTCTGTCTGTCTGTCTGTCTGTCTGTCTGTCTGTCTGTCTGTCTGTCTGTCTGTCTGTCTGTCTGTCTGTCTGTCTGTCTGTCTGTCTGTCTGTCTGTCTGTCTGTCTGTCTGTCTCTCGGTCTGTCTGTCTGTCTGTCTGTCTGTCTGTCTGTCTGTCTGTCTGTCTGTCTGTCTGTCTGTCTGTCTGTTTGTCTGTAGCCTTCTGTCTATCTTTTCTTCTTCTTCTTCTTCTTCTTCTTCTTCTTCTTCTTCTTCTTTCTTCTGTCTGTCTGTCTGTCTGTCTGTCTGTCTGTCTGTCTCTCCCTCTACTGTATCATACCCTCACCACACTGCTGATACTTTGACTTCCAGACACGGGCACTGCGGCCACGGCCATGGCCATGTTTGGGAAAGCCTTCGTTACAATCGGCTACTCGGCCATCTACGTGTTCTCGACGGAGATCTTCCCGACGGAAGTACGTAACGCTGGCCTCGGCTCATCCTCCACCATCGCACGCATCAGCGGCATGGTGGCGCCCTTCATCGGAGGACCCATGGTAAGTCAATCGTGTTAAGCACGTTAAGTCAAGCATGGTAAGTCAGTGAAGACTTTCTAGGATTATTGTAAATACATTTCCACACCGTCTTAATAAGAGGCAGATTTATTTTAAATAAAACACCGTTCTGTCACAGTAATGTGAAACAAAACACATCAGCATATACTGATCCAAAACATTGGCATGACAAAAATTCAACATATCTCAAAGTCTTTAAGAAACCATTGAAGGCACTTATCTCGATGGTTAATTGTTAACTGTTAATTGAGCTTATGTGATATTAGACTATTTAGTTTTTGCACCATTGTGTTAATTACGATAATAAAATTATGTGAATAAAGGCCGATGAGCAAGACTACTGTTTCCCAATGTTTTCGATGTTATATATAATAAGATATGCTACTATGTATATTCATTGTGTGTATGTTATTAACACGAAGGCAATACATACTATTATTATTACTAGGCAAGGACATTCTGATAAACTGCATCACAGGAGTGGTTTCGTATGTTGATCAACGATCAATGACGAATATGTTGCTGATTGTACGACTGTGTATCACGATGATGAAGTTCCGGCACATGGCATCTGTCGGCTGCGTGCATCTGCACTAGCGAAAGAGGGGCTTGGGAGAAAGATCTGCCGATGTGATAGTTGTCTTTTATGTTTCAGACAAAAATATGGAAGCCGTTGCCTCACGTGATATTTGGTACCATGGCCTCACTGGCAGGATTTCTGGCGCTGTTACTGCCAGAAACACTCAACCAAGAACTGTGCGATACGGTGGCTGAAGCTGAGGCATTCCGAGGGTGAGTGACAGCTGTCTGTCAAATTAATTTACTCAATTAAAAAAGCATCTAAATAGATGAGTCAGTTGTTCCCGGATGTAATACGTGTATGACGTGTATAGGTTAGATTGAGAAACGCTCGGTAAAGTAGTTTCTCCAATATTGTAAGTAGTATTAAAATATATGATATGTAGGTGTGTGTGTGTGTGTGTGTGTGTGTGTGTGTGTGTGTGTGTGTGTGTGTGTGTGTGTGTGTGTGTGTGTGTGTGTGTGTGTGTGTGTGTGTGTGTGTGTGTGTGTGTGTGTGTGTGTGTGTGTGTGTGTGTGTGTGTGTGTGTGTGTGTGTGTGTGTGTGTGTGTGTGTGTGTGTGTGTGTGTGTGTGTGTGTGTGTGTGTGTGTGTGTGTGTGTGTGTGTGTGTGTGTGTGTGTGTGTGTGTGTGTGTGTGTGTGTGTGTGTGTGTGTGTGTGTGTGTGTGTGTGTGTGTGTGTGTGTGTATCCTTACGTATATGCGCACGTGCTTGCACGTATACGCATGTATGTGTGGTGTATGTGTTTGTCCATGTATACGCGTGTATGTGTGGTGTATGTGTTTGTCCATGTATGTATGCATGTGTGTGTGAATATAACTTTTATATTGCTTACCAAACATGTACACTAACCGCATTATCTACTATGTCTCGTACATACAGACTATTTTCGGTTTATTATAAAAGTGTGTTATGTATTAGGTGTACATCCGTACATTGTTTGTGATATTAAGTCAGCATAAAACTATCAAAGTTTGGCGTGTGTTGTTTTGTGTTTCACAGAGGCAGAAAGTCGAGGAAGAAGGATGACTACCAGACGTCTCCAAACGGCTGGTCGAGTCGGACCGAACAGAAAGATAAAACAATAAGTGGAGGGAATGCAGACATTGAGGAAAAGCGCGAACATTTAACAAATAACTTCGATGACGAAAATGTCGGCATGACGAGGTTATGATTACTTGAAGTTAACGTGTACTGACACAACTGGCTTTAGTGACGTCATGTGATATACAACACAAGATGACCTCGGCGTCAGACCATTGTCCAGTAGATTAATAACTGACCTTATTAACATGGTCTCATTAACAACGAGAGGAGGTTGCTATGAACGAAATACGTCAATGACAACAACATGTTTCAAGTCATTTTACTACAACACACAAATACAACACGTCGCTGATAGTGTGTTCGAGCAAACAACACACACGTCAGTGCACACGTCGTTACACACAAGTTAACACAGGAAACACGCAATATGTACATAGGGCGAAGAAGATATACACAGTGCACGCGACAACACGCAGTAGACGTGCATTCACGTAACGCAAAACCGAACACACAAGTAAACTTAAACGCTCAAGAAAGACACGTGACATCTTAAAACCGGGACCTTTCGTTAGCATCCGCACACCGCGTTGAAAACTTACAAGTTCGTTTTAGTACCGATCCGACTACATTCCCGAAAGCCTCACGGAGAGCTACCGGTCGTAAGGGGTTTTACGTCCACTTCGGGTGCGATTGCACGTACGTTAAATGTTATAAACGGCGGTGGCGGAAGTGAAGAGATCGCCATTAGGTATAACGCAAAGCATCGGCGTCACTTGGGAATACTATATATCTGGGTGAGATTCCTCCACGCCTCTCAATCAATCAAACGTCATCACGACGCCGTCACTGCCAGACAGACGGACAGGACCGATCGCGGACGGCCCGTTTAATTAAATGATATCGACATCCATGGTGATACAGCCAGCGAGCGCCCTCTGGCGAATGGGAGAGGTTCTATTTGCCGTTGAAGTGCAGGCAGTCGTCCTCGATGATGATGCCGACAATCTTCTGACCGTCGTCGCTGAGCTTGAGGAAGGCGTTCGACACGCCCCTCAGCGGGTCCTTGTTGGCCGCTCCCTCGATGAGGACCTTCTTCAGTTCTCCCTCGTCGTCGAAGACGGCGTACAGCGCCTGGTGGTCGACGTTGCACGGCTGCACCTTCACGATCCGGTAGAGGGCGAATCCTGCAACAAGACGTCACAGTTGTCATAGACTACTCGGTGTAGTAGCGCCGCTGGAGTCATGCATTAAACTGAGGGAGGGTGCCAGCACTCGGCTCGGAATTGGCAGGGCAGTAATTTGTAACGGGGAGTCTGCTAATTAGAACGTGGGAATGTTGAAATCAAACGGTATTGCGGTTAACTCTGTTCGCCTCGGCATTATTAGCAATCAACTTTGAATGTTTTGTTTACAAAGTTGTTGTTTTTGCGGGTGGAATCTTTCAAATTCCGAACATTGTTCCGAGATTAGTAAAGTAAATAACCACAAACTGACAGGCAGTAAACCATCAGCAAGCACGTTGTAGTAATAAGAATGTAATATGCCGCTACTAATCCGGGAGACCACGAATCATGCAACAAAACATCACCGTCATGATACGCCTCGATTACCCAGACTCCGCGAGGTGGCAGCACGTTTTAGTCCGTTAAATCCGCCTGGGATAGTATTGCTCTGTCGATGTTGCCACCGAGGCAGCCTTTGATTGGCTCAAAGGCCAACTAGGAAATAAAACTAAAATGTGGATATACGCTTATAAGATAGTGCTATGCTATCAAAAGTATTCAACATTGAACTTACACTCAAACAAAATAAACAGAAATACAAATTTGCCGTTCTTTATGACGCAGGAATTATGGCAGGATTATCCAGGCTCCGTGAGGTGGCAGCACTGTTTAACCCCCCACACGGATAACATCACAAAGCCGGCGAAGCACCAGACTATCTTCTCGGCAGAGTTACGCTGCCGAGCGAGAGTCGGTTAAGCACGAATACGTTGTCATAGACTACGGTATAACGTTCGATTCATATGTTAAGCGTTGTTCAGCATCACTACCGCTACTTAAGCAGTTGCATTGACTTCCAGTTATATATCGAATTAAATAAAAATGTAATTGGCTGCTGATGCTGCTGCTGCTGCTGCTGCTGCTGCTGCTGCTGCTGCTGCTGCTGCTGCTGCTGCTGCTGCATACCGTACTCTTTCTACTTGACAACCGTTGTTAGTCTGCTACATTTTACCGTACTCTTTCTACTTGACAACCGTTGTTAGTCTGCTACATTTTACCGTACTCTTTCTACTTGACAACCGTTGTTAGTCTGCTACATTTTACCGTACTCTTTCTACTTGACAGCCGTTGTTAGTCTGCTACATTTTACCGTACTCTTTCTACTTGACAACCGTTGTTAGTCTGCTACATTTTACCGTACTCTTTCTACTTGACAACCGTTGTTAGTCTGCTACATTTTACCGTACTCTTTCTACTTGACAGCCGTTGTTAGTCTGCTACATTTTACCGTACTCTTTCTACTTGACAACCGTTGTTAGTCTGCTACATTTTACCGTACTCTTTCTACTTGACAGCCGTTGTTAGTCTGCTACATTTTACCGTACTCTTTCTACTTGACAACCGTTGTTAGTCTGCTACATTTTACCGTACTCTTTCTACTTGACAACCGTTGTTAGTCTGCTACATTTTACCGTACTCTTTCTACTTGACAACCGTTGTTAGTCTGCTACATTTTACCGTACTCTTTCTACTTGACAACCGTTGTTAGTCTGCTACATTTTACCGTACTCTTTCTACTTGACAACCGTTGTTAGTCTGCTACATTTTACCGTACTCTTTCTACTTGACACCGTTGTTAGTCTGCTACATTTTACCGTACTCTTTCTACTTGACAACCGTTGTTAGTCTGCTACATTTTACCGTACTCTTTCTACTTGACAACCGTTGTTAGTCTGCTACATTTTACCGTACTCTTTCTACTTGACAACCGTTGTTAGTCTGCTACATTTTACCGTACTCTTTCTACTTGACAACCGTTGTTAGTCTGCTACATTTTACCGTACTCTTTCTACTTGACAACCGTTGTTAGTCTGCTACATTTTACCGTACTCTTTCTACTTGACAACCGTTGTTAGTCTGCTACATTTTACCGTACTCTTTCTACTTGACAACCGTTGTTAGTCTGCTACATTTTACCGTACTCTTTCTACTTGACAACCGTTGTTAGTCTGCTACATTTTACCGTACTCTTTCTACTTGACAACCGTTGTTAGTCTGCTACATTTTACCGTACTCTTTCTACTTGACAACCGTTGTTAGTCTGCTACATTTTACCGTACTCTTTCTACTTGACAACCGTTGTTAGTCTGCTACATTTTACCGTACTCTTTCTACTTGACAACCGTTGTTAGTCTGCTACATTTTACCGTACTCTTTCTACTTGACAACCGTTGTTAGTCTGCTACATTTTACCGTACTCTTTCTACTTGACAACCGTTGTTAGTCTGCTACATTTTACCGTACTCTTTCTACTTAAACGTTGTTAGTCTCTACATTTCCGTACTTTCGTTGACAACCGATCTGCTACATTTTACCGTACTCTTTCTACTTGACAACCGTTGTTAGTCTGCTACATTTTACCGTACTCTTTCTACTTGACAACCGTTGTTAGTCTGCTACATTTTACCGTACTCTTTCTACTTGACAGCCGTTGTTAGTCTGCTACATTTTACCGTACTTTTTGTACTTGACAACCGTTGTTAGTCTGCTACATTTTACCGTACTCTTTCTACTTGACAACCGTTGTTAGTCTGCTACATTTTACCGTACTCTTTCTACTTGACAACCGTTGTTAGTCTGCTACATTTTACCGTACTTTTTGTACGTGACAACCGTTGTTAGTCTGCTACATTTTACCGTACTCTTTCTACTTGACAACCGTTGTTAGTCTGCTACATTTTACCGTACTTTTTGTACTTGACAACCGTTGTTAGTCTGCTACATTTTACCGTACTCTTTCTACTTGACAACCGTTGTTAGTCTGCTACATTTTACCGTACTCTTTCTACTTGACAACCGTTGTTAGTCTGCTACATTTTACCGTACTCTTTCTACTTGACAACCGTTGTTAGTCTGCTACATTTTACCGTACTCTTTCTACTTGACAACCGTTGTTAGTCTGCTACATTTTACCGTACTCTTTCTACTTGACAACCGTTGTTAGTCTGCTACATTTTACCGTACTTTTTGTACTTGACAACCGTTGTTAGTCTGCTACATTTTACCGTACTCTTTCTACTTGACAACCGTTGTTAGTCTGCTACATTTTACCGTACTCTTTCTACTTGACAACCGTTGTTAGTCTGCTACATTTTACCGTACTCTTTCTACTTGACAACCGTTGTTAGTCTGCTACATTTTACCGTACTTTTCTACTTGACAACCGTTGTTAGTCTGCTACATTTTACCGTACTCTTTCTACTTGACAACCGTTGTTAGTCTGCTACATTTTACCGTACTCTTTCTACTTGACAACCGTTGTTAGTCTGCTACATTTTACCGTACTCTTTCTACTTGACAACCGTTGTTAGTCTGCTACATTTTACCGTACTCTTTCTACTTGACAACCGTTGTTAGTCTGCTACATTTTACCGTACTCTTTCTACTTGACAACCGTTGTTAGTCTGCTACATTTTACCGTACTCTTTCTACTTGACAACCGTTGTTAGTCTGCTACATTTTACCGTACTCTTTCTACTTGACAACCGTTGTTAGTCTGCTACATTTTACCGTACTCTTTCTACTTGACAACCGTTGTTAGTCTGCTACATTTTACCGTACTCTTTCTACTTGACAACCGTTGTTAGTCTGCTACATTTTACCGTACTCTTTCTACTTGACAACCATTGTTAGTCTGCTACATTTCTCTGATTTCTCTAGAACCTTCAGATCATCCGTTTCCAAACAACATGTTCCTAAATCTAATCTCAACATTGACAAACGTGCATTCTCTGTAGCTGCGCTAACAGTCTGGAATCAACTTCCTATTACAATTAACTCTTCTGAAAGTATAGCCACCTTTCGTAAACAAAACTCATAACATATGTGTTTGAAATTGGTTTCCCACCGTATATGTTCTGCAGTTACACGCTCCAATGACGACTTTTGTATGTCACTGTTTATACTTATGCCAAATGATTTTGGTGTTGCGCCTCTGAGGTTGAATTTTAGGCGCTATAGAAATGTTACAATTATTATTATTATCATGGCGGTAACGTAAGAATCACTTGACATCATGTTTCGTCGATACATGCAGCTATACGTGTCACCGATACTTTTGCACTGACCAGAAACTGCGATACTGACTGCGACTGTTCCTTTTGCTCTGACTGCAACTCAGTGAAATCTCGCTAAAGTCAACCCAGGGACTTAGGAAATAGAGGTGAGGTGAATCAGCCGAATTATTCTTTACGTATTTACATATTGCTGCCGTAAGTGTACATCACAGTGGCGTAGTAGCACACGCAGTCCGTTGCGAAGAAGAACACAGAATCGATGGCGTAGTAGCATACGTAATTGTGGCGTAGTAACATACGTAATTGGTGGCGTAGTAACGTACGTAATTGGTGGCGTAGTAACATACGTAATCGGTGGCGTAGTAACACACGTAATCGGTGGCGTAGTAACATACGTAATCGGTGGCGTAGTAACGTACGTAATTGGTGGCGTAGTAACATACGAAATTGGTGGAGTAGTAACATACGTAATCAGTGGCGTAGTAACATACGTAATCGGTGGCGTAGTAACATACGTAATCGGTGGCGTAGTAACGTACGTAATTGGTGGCGTAGTAACATACGTAATTGGTGGAGTAGTAACATACGTAATCAGTGGCGTAGTAACATACGTAATCGGTGGCGTAGTAACATACGCAATTGGTGGAGTAGTAACATACGTAATCAGTGGCGTAGTAACATACGTAATTGTGGCGTAGTAACATACGTAATCGGTGGCGTAGTAACATACGTAATCGGTGGCGTAGTAAAATACGTAATCGGTGGCGTAGTAACGTACGTAATTGTGGCGTAGTAACATACGTAATTGTGGCGTAGTAACATACGTAATTGGTGGCGTAGTAACATACGTAATCGGTGGCGTTGTAACATACGTAATCGGTGGCGTAGTAACATACGTAATTGTGGCGTAGTAACATACGTAATTGTGGCGTAGTAACATACGTAATCGGTGGCGTAGTAACATACGTAATCGGTGGCGTAGTAACATACGTAATCGGTGGCGTAGTAACATACGTAATGGTGGCGTAGTAACATACGTAATTGTGGCGTAGTAACATACGTAATTGTGGCGTAGTAACATACGTAATTGTGGCGTAGTAACATACGTAATTGTGGCGTAGTAACATACGTAATCGATGGCGTAGTAACTACGTAATTGGTGGCGTAGTAACATACGTAATCATTGGCGTAGAAACATACATAATCGGTGGCGTAGTAACATACGTAATCGGTGGCGTAGTAACATACGTAATCGTGGCGTAGTAACATACGTAATTGTGGCGTAGTAACGTACGTAATTGTGGCGTAGTAACATACGTAATTGTGGCGTAGTAACATACGTAATTGTGGCGTAGTAACATACGTAATTGTGGCGTAGTAACGTACGTAATTGTGGCGTAGTAACATACGTAATTGTGGCGTAGTAACATACGTAATTGTGGCGTAGTAACATACGTAATTGTGGCGTAGTAACGTACGTAATTGGTGGAGTAGTAAACATACGTAATTTGGGTGGCGATAGTAACATACGTAATCGGTGGCGTAGTAACGTACGTAATTGGTGGAGTAGTAAAATACGTAATCGGTGGCGTAGTAACATACGTAATCGGTGGCGTAGTAACATACGTAATCGGTGGCGTAGTAACATACGTAATCGGTGGCGTAGTAACATACGTAATCGGTGGCGTAGTAACATACATAATTGGTCGTATAACAGCATGGGTAATCGTAGGCGCACAGGTCATATCACACATGCATGTAATAATACGCTATGATACTGGACGATGCTTCCACCAGACAATTATATTGCACAGCGGCATAGCATACTATGGATTTATCACCACGTAAAGACACATCAACAGAATTGGTCTAATCGTGTCATCTCACACCACCAGTGCAGGTTAAGGAGAGGACCATTTAATTCGGTCAGTGTGACGTAGCCAACGTTACAACATCTGTATAACGCCGGCTCTACAAAGGAGTCGACCGCCCTGCTTGTTGCGTGCCTGGGGTGTTACCAAATCTATAATAAAACGTCCGTGTCACCCATAAAACACAACATTGTGTTTGTTATGTTGACAGCTGTCTGCCGGTCGGTGTTGTGTTACACTCTTCTGTTAGACGGACGCTTCCGGCACGGATTGTACAACAGTGACGTCACCGACCTCGTTCCACAACCGCAAACAGAAGAGGTCTATTTCCCGGAGACGCGGGTGAGTTGTGGCCAGTCGGAATGGCATCCCCTAAATTTAAACCCGTGCTGCCAGTAGCCGGTGGATGATGGATAGGTGGGTGGCGGGTGGGAAAAGGTGAGGGCCCGTTTTATTACTCCCTGGCAGGACTGACGCCCGGGAGTTTGTGAGCCTGTCCAAATGTGGACAGGGCGAATAAATCCCGCACGGACGAGGGATATTATCGGGCCTCCACCTGTGTCACGATAGATGCCCATGACACGGAAGCGCGTAGTAACTCCACATGATGCCTTGGAAACTTGCTATCCCCCGGTGCTTCAGTCAGCTCACGGTAGTACATCTTCGTCGTCTTTCGGAAAAACCTGCCGGCGTGCCTTCACACGTACTACGCACGTTATGATGGACGGTCTGTCGACACATGGATGCCATAGTTTCCGCGGACAGCCGTGTGCACAGTTCTCCAGCCACGGCCGTGATATCTGTCGTTGTTTTTACCGCCCGGCCGTCTGGCAGTTCAACGGCAGCTTCCGTGAGAGGGTCGAGCATCTGTCTCCGACGACCGCTCGCTGTCCGCTCTCTCCGGCCTGTGAGGCGGAGTGTTTGGAGGCGGTTCTAAGGTCGTCGGTCGATCAGAGACGAGGGCGACTGTTCGTCGTGTCAGTTCCACCAGACGTCGTATGTCTTAGCAGAGTTATTTTCAGACGTGGTCCACATAGAACGGAGCAGTGACCGAATTTATTAAAGGCGCGTGTGAATGAAGCGTCGTGCGTTTTTTATCGTATGTGAGTAGTTAGACAAGAACAAGAACAACATGTTTATTTGTTTGACCCCAATAAGGACATGAATCAATAATCATAAGGTGAACATAAACAAAACGTCATCATAAGTAATTTAAAACAAAACTGTGAAAAAACATCCTCCTCAAAAAGGGAGGATGTTTTGTTTTGAGAAAAGGTATATTCGCTGATGTGTTTAATGTGGATGTTGTAAAAGTAAATAATGTATTTAATATATATTTGCCTACCTACATAGTACTTGCATACATATACACATATACAAATATACATACATATGTACATACATACATATATACATACATACATACACACATACATACATACACACACATACACAAATACACACATACACACATACACACATACACACATACACACATACACACATACACACACATACACACACATACACACACACACCACACACACACACACACACACACACACACACACACACACACACACACACAACACATACACATAAATACACAACACATAAACAAAACACATACACATACACATACACACAATATATATATATATATATATATATATATATATATATATATATTGTGTGTGTGTATGTGTGTATGTGTGTGTGTGTGTGTGTGTGTGTGTGTGTGTGGTGTGTATGTGTGTGTGTGTGTGGTGTGTGTATGTGTGTATGTGTGTGTGTATGTGTATGTTGTAGTGTATGTGTGTATGTGTGTATGTGTGTATGTGTGTATGTGTGTATGTATGTATGTATGTATGTATGTATGTATGATTATATATATATATATATATACACTCATACACACATACACACATACACACATACACACATACACACACACACACACACACAACACACACACACACACACACACATACACACATACACACATAAACACACATACACATACACACACACACACACACACACACACACCACACACACACACACACACACACACACACAAGCACATAAACACATAAACACATAAACACATAAACACATGCCCACGCACATATTTACACATGCCCAATCACGGACATACACACACACAGCCAGCCTTTTATTGGCCTAGTTTCAGTTCAAGTGTTATCGTCGTGTCAATGTTGTTGATCCCGTATATAAATGCGTGCGTGCGTGCGTGCTTGCGTGCGTGTGCACGTGTGCGCCTGCTTGCGTATGTTCATTCGCGCTCACACTTTTCTGTCCTCATCCTAGGGCGCGCGTGCGTTACGTTGCCCTAATTATCAACGACATGTCCGGTGTTCTCGGGTCTATCTCTAGCCACTGACCCCAGGCGGCCCGAATACGTCTGTCCAGCCGTCCGGTCAGTCCAACGTACCCGTTGGGCCTGTCCGAGCAGACGGCGGCTGTCCGAACGGTTGAGGTGAGTTCACTTCGCACACGTGCAGTTCGTTAGCGGGGAACACGCCGGGCTCGGGGATCAATTCTGCCTTTGGCGAACACGTTAAGGCCTAATCCCGGCATTCCCTTCCGCACACGGCATTCCGCCTGGCGGTTCTTGAAGATAACGCGTTCTGATAGTTATCATTTGGCATCCGACAAGGACTGTTATTTTCAGCCGCACATTGTTGAGATGTGTGCGTTAACGATGTGGTCCGTCGCGTGGCCAGTCGTGTTCCTGTCTGGCCCAGAAGCGACGGGACAGTGGACGGTCAGGGAAAGACACGTTCGACGAAAGAGATTCAGACGTGGATTAGAGAATGAAAATATTATATGTGCTATGAATATGATTCGAAAGAAGTTATATTTGAGCAATAAATTCCAACAAGAATTTGATGTAACAAATAAATGTTTTGTGTGTTGTAAGATACACCAATAAACACTGATAAATAGGTTTTCGACAAGCACGTTAATCCACATAATCACTATGAACAGATGCTAACAGCTAGCATACCAACATTAACAGACCTAATATATAAAGCTAAACGCGAATAAACACAACACCGCGTGTCACGCCGTCGTGCGGGACGCTTTCACATAACTATACCTAATTCGACATAATCGGGGAAAATGTATACGCAACAATAAAACCTAAACATTAAGAAACATTAAGAAACTCATGAACTGGCTTTTTGGAATGGCTTCGTTTACAGTAACAATAACTACACA
>JAODUO010000695.1:210000-212500 GCA_025642075.2 Ridgeia piscesae
TGTTCGTCTGTGATATCGGCGACAGGTACTGACCGATGACCTTTCACTGACCGAATAGTTGCAGCAATACCCCATCTGTTCCACTGGTCAATATCTCAAGCCACTGCACCGGTCAATGTCTTTAACGACTGCTTCCGTCAATCTCTAAACCAATACATCGGTCAATGGTTAACACCACTGCTCCAGACAATTTCTTAAATCACACGTGTGTGTCTTCGCGTTGTGATGTTCCCAATCATTCATCGGACACTTCATTTATCATTTATCATAACACCGATCAATCTAGTTATTCTGACATGTTTAACTGGTTTCATTAGACATGGTGTTATGCCAAGTAACGTCATAATCAATTTTAAATAAACTAGAATGTTACGTCCTCGTTGCTCCCAAAATGCGGTTTATTTACGTCCTTGCCCCAGCTGAACTAATTAGAACGAAATAAACTGTGGTCATGATCAATTAGTTAAGAATGACCAGTCCCCTGCCGTTGTTAAGAGTTCTTAAGCCTGATATTGCACCTTAAACCACTTTTGAATCGTGATTATTTGAATGCTTTCAGTTTAAAATAGAATTCAATTTTTAATAATTTTATTTTAAATTACATCTTAGATTTATTATAATATTTATTGATTTATTAGCTTAACATAATAATTTTTAAATAGATAATTTATTATTTTAAAGGTATTTTATATATATTAATTCATTTACCAGCTTAACTTAATTATTTTTAAATAGATAATGTATCATTTTAAAGAACATCGATGTAAAATTTGTTTATTAGATCAAAATAATAATTTTATAATTTATAATTTTAAAGAATATTTTATATATATATATATATATATATATATATATATATATATATATATAGTTTGTATATTTATTCATTGTGTATAAGTACTACGTAACTCAACGCCAGAACACATTCCTATTTAACAGGAAATGTACTTGCATGTTGACTATGGCAAATAAAGCTTTATTATTAGAGTTATCATTAAATATAAGTAGGACACCTATAGGAATTGTTAGACTATTTCAACGTGAACGTCCAAGGAACGGACGATTGTATGAGAGAACGTATCGGTCCGTTGGTCCAGGACAAGACTGACTTGGCAGTGGAGTAGTTTATTGATTCTTCCATGTATCGTGAATATATTACGAAATGTCGCTCTCCTCTTTCCGCCACGTGTATTCAGCCATAAGTCTAAAGCCATAACAATACGGATTACGGATGCATGACTGGTCCGGATGAGACGACATTGAGACATCCACTCATGAACATTTGTCATTTGCCAGAGCTATATTTGCGTTAGCATGACATGCTCCAATCCCCCCCCTCCCCATAGACCACGGTGCCTCCTGGCCCGTTTTTTGAGGGGAGAGAGTTTGTGGTTAGCTTATGAAATCATGAACCTTGAGGAATATGTTGAAGAGACTTCGCAAGTGCCGCGACGTCATAAACCGATCGACATCTGAGAGCTGGCTACAGTAGTTTGACTCAATGTGGCTTTTGTGGCGAGGCTAACCCCTGCTTCCCTGATCCCCTGCGGGGTGGAGGGCGTGTCGCAGTGGCTGCATCCTCTGCTTCGCACGTTCTTTCCATCACCCCCTCGCTCCTGTAAATGTCACCCATTCATCTCTCTGCAGGCTGTCTTTATCTGAGCGTCGGTTTGTTCATCATCTACCTCCGTCTACTGCTTGTCACACTCTTTTAGCCGTCTGTCATCGCATTCTGCTTCCAACTATTGCCCTCTTTAAGTGTTGTTTTTCCTTCAAATCCCCTCTCTCAATTCCTTCGTTTTCTTTCTATCATCGCCTGTTACTCTACATGTTCTTCCGCCTCAGTTGGCGCGGTGCGACCTGTGCGAAGTTAACCTC
This sequence comes from Ridgeia piscesae, assembly GCA_025642075.2. NCBI lineage: Eukaryota > Metazoa > Annelida > Polychaeta > Sabellida > Siboglinidae > Ridgeia > Ridgeia piscesae. Next base: position 211,879 of record JAODUO010000695.1, read on the forward strand.
ACGGGGACCATTTGGAAATGTTATTCCCAACTCCGGACCCACCACTCCATCTAAAATGTCGTAAACCTTTCTCCCTCTCGCTGAATGATGCATTTGATTTGATCTGGCTAGCAAACTGCTCCGATCTTGTTGCGCCTGTGTAACTGAGAATTGGGAAATTCGCAGCTCTGTGTGAAGCATCATGTCTGGGTGAGTGGTAGCTTCGGCGTCACCACGTATCGAGTGGAAGACAATTTATACAGTGGCTCCGCGTGTGGAGAGGAACAGATAGTAAAGCATATTGACCTTACTTTGAATACCACAGCCGGACAGTTTGGTGGGTGACGTCATGCCAACCACGACGCGACAGTCGCGGCGACAGTGGTAAGGGAAGTCAGAATGGTCGAGAGGCGAGTTCAACCCCACGTATTGGAGGCGAGTGGTGCTGGGATGACGCGAAACGAAACGTTGCACGTTATTCTAGACGTTGCGAATTTATGAGACCGCCCATTATGATACCACCCCTTGTGAAGTCTTGTGAGGCCATTCCTCGTGTCCCCCACCATCACTTGTGACATCATTTCAAGAGGACTCCTTTAGGACCACCTTCTATGTCACCACTCGTTATGATAGCACCCCTCAT
>JAODUO010000695.1:217500-235000 GCA_025642075.2 Ridgeia piscesae
CGTCATTGCCGTTCGTGGTGGCTTTATACAATAAAGGTCAAAAGGTGTATATCTCTAGACTGATATTTTCTTCAACCTTCACGGCGGTCATTATAGATTGAACATACATGCATTTAAAAATAACGCCAGGAGCAGAATAACGCTAAAAGACTATTTATTTCAAACCAGCCGCGTTCCCCATCGACACCCTTGGATCTAGGGGGAGCCACCCGTGCTAAAACGTTTTAAAATAAGTTACAGTATTGTTGCAGTGTGTTACGTTGTTTAAGTGTGTCCCAGAAATACTTTGATGCTATCATGTTGCATACAGATCGCGATTTTAAAACGCCAATTACTGACAAATAATATGTTTATATAATATATTCAGTGACATGATCATAGATAGCCTAATAAGATGGCATAGCTATGTCTTCGATTACTATAATAAAACATGAAAGTCCACACCTGGAAGTCTCCACACAACCGTTTAAGATACTAAGTACCCACGTCCCCCCATCCCGGACGAATTTTAAAAGTATAAATTTACGAACCATAGGGGCCCGCTAAATCATAGGCTACATTTAGTCCGATACATGCAAAACCGACGGAGATTTGATTCACCATAATAGACGAAGAAGGAACTGTTTTGTAATATAGAAGACATGTTGTTGCTGTGATGATTACATGAAAATGACCAAGTATATACCACAAAAACTGTGATTAGAGGTCCTACGAATAGTCTTTGAGTCGTCACGGTTATTAATAGCAATGCAGCGGTAACTCTTCACGCAGACGCCGTGTGCTGTAACACGCGTGATTCAAGCGAATTGATGGCGCCGATTGATACATAAGCTGCGCGCCGAGATGCTCGGCTAGAACGTCATTCATTGGTCGAGCGCGCAGTCGTCTTAAAACGAGATCGCCACGTGTCTCAATGCTTCAGCACATGCCATGTTTTAGCACGTACAACGTCGATTTGCGTTAATAAGACAAGCCAAGTCGCAGATGATTTCTCGGTCAGTGTCTAACTAAAAAGATCGCGCGTTCAATCAACGTCGTCGACGTGTCACTTCCTGTATGTAAATGTTCGTGTGTCTGTGTGTGGCGTGACGCATTCAGTGTGTGTTAACACATCAACTTTACGTCATCCGGCTGTAGATCGCGGCCTACCTATGTCACACTCAAAGTTCTGCATATGACCTCCGTCAAGTGTTGGCACGGCTAGAGAGTTAGATGACAGTGTGGTAGTATATGTATGGTATATATGATAGTATATATGTATATATATATGATGATGTATGGTATTGATATGATGTGATGTGATTGATATATGATATATAGTGATGGTGGTGTATGAGTGATGATGGTATGGTGGTGATGGTGGTGTGGTGGTGTGTGATGGTGGTGGTGGTGGTGGTGGTGGTGGTGGTGGTGGTGGTGGTGGTGGTGGTGGTGGTGGTGGTGGTGGTGGTGGTGGTGGTGGTGGTGGTGGTGGTGGTGGTGGTGGTGGTGGTGGTGGTGGTGGTGGTGGTGGTGTGGTGGTGGTGGTGAGGTGGTGTGGTGGTGATGGTGGTGTGGTGGTGGTGGTGGTGGTGGTGGTGGTGGTGATGGTGTGGTGGTGGTGGTGGTGGTGGTGGTGGTGGTGGTGGTGGTGGTGGTGGTGGTGGTGGTGTGGTGATGGTGGTGAGGTGGTGATGGTGGTGGTGGTGGTGGTGGTGGTGGTGTGGTGATGGTGGTGACGGTGGTGATGGTGGAGATGGTGGTGAGGGTGGTGGTGATGGTGTGTGTTGGTGGGTGGTGACGGTGGTGATGGTGGAGATGGTGGTGAGGGTGGTGGTATTAGTCTTTGTCACAATGACAACACAAACGCGCGGTGTGGAGCGCTGACTCAACAAACACGCGGTGTGGAGCGCTGACTCAACAAACACGCGGTGTGGAGCGCTGACTCAACAAACACGCGGTGTGGAGCGCTGACTCAACAAACACGCGGTGTAACACAATTCCACGGGCAACGCGAACACATCACACAGTGTTTGTGTGCATTCGCGGTATGCGATTGAGTAACGCACAACGCCACATCATAACGTCAGGCATCTGACGCGCCTCGCCCTCAGCGCTTACGTTGACGGGACGTGACGTGGCAGAATGCGCGCGCCTCGACGTCATCTCGCCGTCACGTCGCCTTCACGTCTCAAGTTTAACGTTCGACGTTCGATAAACACGCGTGTTTGTCGTCTCACGCCCCGCCGTAGCCCGGGAGTGGCCGAGTAAACATTGCAGGGAGTTTGACTGGCATTGATTGCTGGCATCGCGAGAAAAACGTAGTAGAACCGGCGAATTCCTCGCGCTGCCAGAGAAAGCTAGACGGGCAATTTAGGAAAGATGAGTCGACTCCGGGAAGAGGCGCTAGACGTTTATAGGGATCTACAGCAGGGAGACAGGAAGGAAACAAAAAACACATGCAGTGAGAAAGAAGAAATAAAAAATAAAGAAATAAAAATAAAGAAAGAACGAAAGAAACAAAGTCAAACAGACAGACAGACAGACAGACAGGCAGACAGACAGACAGACAGACAGACAGACAGACAGACAGACAGACAAATAGACAGTCGGACAGACAAATAGACAGACAGACAAATAGACAGACAGACAGACAAATAGACAGTCGGACAGACAAATAGACAGTCGGACAGACAAATAGACAGACAGACAAATAGACAGACAGACAGACAGAGCAAAGAACACGGAAACTGGTCAATAAAAAATTGACAAATAGAATGAACATGAATAGGATTTATTACATAACTATGTCTCCCCAATAGTTGACTAATATTACCCACTTCCGGCCGCCATGTTGGTACAAAACATGCAACATTATTTCACCCACCCACCTCCCGAGGCGACTGTCGGACGGCGAGATGAACTTTGGCATTTGAAAACACTTTTTTGCTCATTGAATAAAAGCGTAAATATTAGTGATCATATATTTGCGGTAAATGCTAAGAGGTTCACTAAAGACACGCGGCATAACTGCCATGCCTCAGTGATGACTACACCGCGTACATGCGCCGTGGAGGTATTCCTCCATATTTCATTGGCAAAGTGCATTTTTCATGCCGTTTAGTACGGGTCGGTCGAGAAGCCTCTGTGAGTGTCTCATCCGCTCTATCCGCGACTCACGGTTCACGACACCGTCAACACGTCCTCTCGATGTCACACGAGGGGTACTTATATAGGAAAAACACTTTAATTAGACGAAAATATATGCACTTATGCATGGCCATGAGTACTTTTATTTGTTTAAAACGATTTAAGTTTTATGCATAATCGACAACTTGATCGTGGTTGATCACATTCGTTAGTGATCATTCCTACGATGGGCAATAGCACGTGTTTCGACAACACATAATTAAGGAAGATGTCGAGATGTGACGTGACGTGACGTGAGTCATTGTTGACACCACACGGCACAGTGAAACAAGAAACCATTAGTTTCATTATGAAGACGAGACGGTCGCATGGCTCGGAAATGTACGCAAAATAAGCAGTGACCGGGAATGTCAGGACACCAGAAAGAAACAGAAACAAAAGAAAACAAAAACAAAAACCAACACGGCGAAGACGAGCCAGCAGCAATCAGACCCAAGACACACGACAGTGGCTGGTGCGCGCTTCTGGCGCCTGACTCGACGTGGATCGGTAGGTACGTAATCTGCATATGGCCACTGCCCGTTGACCATTGTCCGCGACAGCTGGGCGGACAACAAGTGGCCGGACACTAAAATTCATATATTCTTGAGGCTATATGCACCTTCAGGTCAGTTCTTGCCTTGACCCTCGCGTGCCTGCCACTTTGAGGGGTCCACGTCAGTGGGCTGTTCCCTGTGGCACGTTGACCACATGTGTGTCAGTGAAATGTGCCGTGCGGACCCCTCCTTCCCGCGAGGTCTCTCTGCCTCTCTCCCTTGCTCCCTCAGCCAAGAATAAGGACGCCAATTTGTGATTTGTGGCGGGCGCTATTCCAGGCGGCCTTGGACAAGCAGAAGCCGAGTGACAGGTGCCGCCGACGTCCGAACGAAAACAACTCGGCAAACGTGCTCAGTTACAGGTGATAACCAGGAAAATATATATATATATACATATATATATATATATATATATATATATATATATATATATATATATATATATATATATATATATATATATATACGCCGATCACCTTTAATCCGTCGCGATGTGACGATAACGCTTTGTGTAGTGTGTTTGGAAACAATACATTGTTTGTTTAGTGAGGTTCGGGTGTTTTTAAGCAAAGCCGTTTGTATCATCTCTTGATTCTTGATTCGCACGCACAGTCTCCGGAAGACGACAAAGGCGTTGAGGAGTATCAAGCGAACTGACTGAAGCATCGGTTGAACGAGGTATTGCCTGCCATAGATGTTAGTTAGTGTCAGTCGCCTTAACATCGATCACAACTCGTGCACGAATCACGTGTTAGCAAGTGGTATTCTGTTAACTGGCGTATTAAACAAGACTCACTGTCTGAGAACGCAAAACTATCCGCTCAGTGCAAAAATACATCTTACATCACAGGCTGTCATAACAACCAGCAAATGTCACTGGTGTATTCCTCTTCCTCCTAGCATAAAACATTTTTATAATGGAAGTTCACGTTGTGTTAACTCGAGTTTAACAGTCTCTGTGGAGAAGAACCATGCCCCAAGTATGCCAGGAAATATGGTGATTTATTAGCGACGACGAGACGAACATTACAACATAATCTATTAAGCCAGTCGTTTTGTATTAACTTCTCCCCTGTTACTAGGCGAATCGCCAATTTTACTTGTCGGAAACCTTACCGCAACTTCGATGAAATACCGAAATAGTTCTAGGTTCCGTGACTCCAGCATGCCGGCCGAGTTGTTTATTTGGAACCGTCTATTTACGGTACAAAACTTACCGTTTTTACGATCGCACAGTTTTTTTGCGGGACGCGTAGATCCCGGGTGACGTTTGAATTCCATTCCGCACGTCGACTCAATAGAACCTGACGTGATTTATCGGCGCTTATTGCGCAAATAGATACGCGACTAGGAGGTGTAAAGTCATCGAGGCAGGGTCAACCCGTAAATATTGGTCAAGTAGACCGCTGCAGGCTACACCGAGCGCGGCGGCCGAGGAAGATGCAATTAACAGAACGATAATCCACGCCAAACGGGGAGCGTTTCTGACTGAGGAGTCGCTATAGGCAATTCGCACATTGCATAAAAGCAGCTGTGGATATCGCACAGGTATTCATGCGCGGTGGCATAGCGGAGAAAACTGACGACCGAGAATGAACAGTTACTAACGTATGCTCATGCACGGTAAATATACAAACAAACACCGAAATGTACAAAACAAACACTCGCGCACGAGCACACACAAGTAGACATACACGCGCATACAGTCACGCGCATAGAGAGCGCGAGCGAGCGACAGAGAGGGAGAAAGAACGAGAGAGACAGAGAGACAGAGAGACAGAGAGACAGAGAGACAGAGAGACAGAGAGACAGAGAGACAGAGAGACAGAGAGACAGAGAGACAGAGAGACAGAGAGACAGAGAGACAGAGAGACAGAGAGACAGAGAGAGACAGAGAGACAGAGAGACAGAGAGACAGAGAGACAGAGAGACAGAGAGACAGAGAGACAGAGAGACAGAGAGACAGAGAGACAGAAAACAGAGAGACAGAGAGACAGAGAGACAGAGAGACAGAGAGACAGAGAGACAGAGAGACAGAGAGACAGAGAGACAGAGAGACAGAGAGACAGAGAGACGGAGACAGAGAGACAGAGAGACAGAGAGACGGAGAGACAGAGAGACGAGAGAGACAGAGAGACGGAGAGACGGAGAGACGGAGAGACGGAGAGACGGAGAGACGGAGAGACGGAGAGACGGAGAGACGGAGAGACGGAGAGACGAAGACGGAGAGACGGAGAGACGGAGAGACGGAGAGACGGAGAGACGGAGAGACGGAGAGACGGAGAGACGGAGAGACGGAGAGACGGAGAGACGGAGAGACGGAGAGACGGAGAGACGGAGAGACGGAGAGACGGAGAGACGGACACGGACACGGACACGGACACGGACACGGACACGGACACGGACACGGACACGGACACGGACACGGACACGGACACGGACACGGACACGGACACGGACACGGACACGGACACGGACACGGACACGGACTCGGACTCGGACTCGGACTCGGACTCGGACTCGGACTCGGACTCGGACTCGGACTCGACTCAGACTCGGACTCGAGACTCGGACTCGGACTCGGACTCAGACTCAGACTCAGACTCAGACTCAGACTCAGACTCAGACTCAGACTCAGACTCAGACTCAGACTCTGACTCAGACACATACCCAGAATGAGTGGGTGGGTGGGTGAGTGAGTGAGTGAATGAGTGTGTGTGTGTGTGTGTGTGTGTGTGTGTGTGTGTGTGTGTGTGTGTGTGTGTGTGTGTGTGTGTGTGTGTGTGTGTGTGTGTGTGTGTGTGTGTGTGTGTGTGTGTGTGTGTGTGTGTGTGTGTGTGTGTGTGTGTGTGTGTTGTGAGTTTGTGTGTGTGTGTGTGTGTGTGTGTGTGTGTGTGTGTGTGTGTGAGAGAGAGAGAGAGAGAGAGAGAGAGAGAGAGAGAGAGAGAGAGAGAGAGAGAGAGAGAGAAGGCGTGCACATATGTAACAAATAAACAGTGTTTGTGTTGCCTCGTGTCAGTTGCGCTGACTGTGGTCGGAAACACTGGATTATTGCTCGACTAACGTCGGACACTATGTGGTGGTCTTGGACGAGGAACAGACCCGACCGACCTTCGCAGTTGATACTCACTCGAGCTCTAACGCTGGTTTAGACGTCGCCCGGGGCGTTTCCATGGCAGCGGTAATTTAAAACGTATGCTATAAAACCTATGTTTTCAATCGAAGCATTTCGTTGTTGGCCTAGGTGCCGCGCTATGCCAGATGAGGAATCTCTTGGACGCATCACCGCGTGTGTCCTTCGACTTCAAGGGGGATGGCGAAACCACTCTTTGGTAATAAACTCGCTGACTAGTTGTGGTTTTGCTGGTTTAATTCCCAGTTACGAGAGCGCTGCTTGTAACCGATATAGGCTTGGAGTAATTAGATAAAGGATTGCTGGAACTCTCGTTTAATTAAGAATTTCCAGTGTTATTATTATTCGCGTAAATGGAACAACTATGAAATCCCCGTTCTTGTATTCCGTATGTCACCATCGATGTAGGAACAGTTTGACTAATCACTAAAACATTTCTTATCGTTCGGGTTCACTGTATGTATATTGTTCTCTTACATATGTACAAGAACAACACAGTATTGTTAATCGTTCATATGTAAATATCTAATACCAGATCGCGGCAAAGAAACTACCAACGCTTCCCCCATTTACATTAAACAAAAAGGTATTAGTAAACGTATATTAACACAGTGTCACGCCAAATGCTGAGACAAAAATACAATACAACGCTCTCCAATACACAAGTTAACATTACTAATAGCACATTTCGTTAGTGCCATTTAGGAGCTGTAATTAAAAAAGGAATGATTGAAAATACTTATCATGTTAAATCAAAATCACGTCGTCTGTTATGACGATTAATGAGAGAGAGAGAGAGAGAGAGAGAGAGAGAGAGAGAGCTATATTATTATAACAACCACAATATTTGTATATACGTTCATCTTTTATACAAAATAACGTAGACTTAAGAAAATGTATCAACATAATTTGTTTTGCCTCACACGTAGAACGTTACGCGTACGTCTCCAAGTTGTAAAACAGACATGTATTACACGTTCTACGTATAAAACTTTATTTAAAAAATTAAAATCTACGTTATTTTGTATACATGATAAAAATGCAAATGGTTGTTGTATAAAGTTGCAAAACAGACATCAATCGAATGGCACTAGCCACAAGTAGACAGTAGAGGTCCTACCACAAGCAGACAGTGTCAGTGGTCGGGTGTCGGGTGTCGGGTGTCTCACGAGGCGACAGTGACGGTGGAGCGGACTCGTTACCTTGGCACAAGATGCTGGCGATATAAACATCTGCACGAAATCGCACCTTCGCCTCCGTTTAATATCTACTCCGTGTCACGTGGTGCGGGAACGCCGTCGCTGCTTCCCCGTCCCGACCGACGCGGTGGTGGGAGGAGGGAAGGGAAAGGGGAAGGTGCGGTCGGCCACACGTCACTGTCAAGTCGCTCTTCCCCCCGGGAGGTGGTTATTTATAGAGCGCTCGCTGCCGTCAATGATTGCGCGTGTTTCCAATGACCAGTCGTACCTTGACCCAGCAAACAGGGCGCGTATATCTTCACGAGTGTCCGAACTGACCGATACGACCGGACGCCGCGATAGTACAGTAGGTCGACGTCACGGCGTCGATCTTTTAACAGTCTGAACCTCTCGCATTACGGACACTTCCATAATACGACCACCTCTGTATTGTTATAACCCTAGTCCCGTCGACAAGCTGTGTATTCTCATTATCTTTACAAGACTTCATAGGTTGTGTGCTGTTAACCTTGTTTACAAGTAAGGATCGACGTGACCAGGCAGTGGGACTATGTGCGCGTCCGAAATATAGTGTTTGGTCAGACTGTTTTGTGAATAATTTTTATTTCCATTCCTGGTTACGGGTATCCCAACTATTATTTACCCTTTAAGTTGGATATTCGCTACTATTTTCTAGAAACATTCAACCGACGCTGCATATTAGAACTACTCAGTTTTACATTCGTAAAAAATAAATGAACTAAATGCGTCTGAAGACATCTCACGCTTTGTTGGCCTCTGATTGCTGGGAAGTAACTCGCAGTTTATTCACCCGACTTGTTACGGTCGCTAAATCTGACGCGTGCACCACGTGACTGCATACACCAACGACATCTGGGGGCATCGGGCCTAACCACTCCATGTATACGCCGTTTTTAGGGGGAGATCTCTGGGCGCCTGTGTACAAAACCACATGAAACTGACGTGATTTAACTTTCGACCCCCTCCCCCCTACATGAACATTTCGGTCGTTTCTATGTGTGTTCTTTAGCAAATTAACTTTAAACAAGTGAGTCTGGCACACAGCGCCAGCTAGCGCTCTGAGTTGGAACTGATAAGCAGAAAATAAACTTAGTTTCTGTTACAAAAAACTTACTGAAATAGCACTCCACACATGTTGCTACCACTGGTTAATGGTGATCAAAGCGCGCGTATTCCAACACCACGATTCTATTTAACGGAGACACTTACGTTTTCCAATCGCGCCCGCTAATGACGTCATTGCCGTGTGCAATTGATTAAACCACCACGCCGTTCCCGTCGACATACGTTATAATCGCCTCGTTACGCGCAGTTCCGAAAATAACAGGTTTATTAAGAGAGTTTCCATTCGTCAATAACTCTGTTATAATATCGACTTTCTTACTCTGTTAAAATAGTCATACTGGGTTTAATGTAATGTTCCTACATTAGTATAGTGAGCTTCATCTGAAGAAGTCACACTCACAAGATATATATATTATATATATATATATATATATATATATATATATATATATATATATATATATATATATATATTATTTTTATTATTATTATTCACATATTATATTTGAACTGGAAATAAGATTAGGTTCTTCCAGCGAATGAAGTCTTTAGCGCGCCGATTTTCCCTTCCAGGGAAGACAAATACTAAACAAGAACCGTAAATTAAATCATACGTCCCCGTAATGCACGCAAACAGCACACATCTCCCTAACCAAATTCTCTCTGGTACAGGGGCCTACTTACATGGAATCTATAAAGGCAGGAGGCAAAATTCGCACAATACTCAAATTTCTCTCACTAAGTAAGATCCGTGAGAATCGAATGCGGTTGTTCCGCTTATGTCGGCGCCAAATTACGGTGACGTACGTTAATTTCTGCGTTTGTGCCATCTGGTGAAACACGGAGAGTCAGTCAGTCAGTCAGTCAGTCAGTCAGTCAGTCAGTCAGTCAGTCAGTCAGTCAGTCAGTCAGTCAGTCAGTCAGTCAGTCAGTCAGTCAGTCAGTCAGTCAGTCAGTCAGTCAGTCAGTCAGTCAGTCAGTCAGTCAGTCAGTCTTTAAGTAGTAAATCAGTCATCAGTAACATATCATGTCAGTCATTAGTCGAATAGTCGTCAGTCGTTTGTCATGAGTCATTGATCAGTGGTAGTCAGTCAGTCAGTCAGTCAGTCAGTCAGTCAGTCAGTCAGTCAGTCAGTCAGTCAGTCAGTCAGTCAGTCAGTCAGTCAGTCAGTCAGTCAGTCAGTCAGTCAGTCAGTCAGTCAGTCAGCTCAGTCAGTCGGTATGTAAACAAGTGTTTAAGTAAAGTGAGTGTGCTTGGTTCAAGTATCCAGTATTAAGGTTTTGGGACGCGAACGAAGACCCTAATGCACTGACGACGGAGTGTAGATAACGCATGTGAATTATACATTATGTGTTACACCCCACCCGACAATTTGTTTGTGAATTATAAAAAGTAGCGTTTACGTCACACTTGTTGGCACTGCGCGCGATATCTCGTCTTTAGTGATAGCCACGTGACCGTTGACATTGCACGTGATATCTTGTATCTGGGTATTAATTAAAGTAACATTTACGTGACTCGTATACGTGACCGTTGACATTGCACTTGATATCTTCTATTTGGGTATTAATTAAAGTAACATTTACGTGACTTGTATACGTGACCGTTGACATTGCACTTGATATCTTCTATTTGGGTATTAATTAAAGTAACATTTACGTGACTCGTATACGTGACCGTTGACATTGCACGCGTTATAAAAATTGTGTCCTTGTGCACCAGTGACAAACTTTTCCAAAAGGTTAAGAAAAATATGAATACGTAGTAATTCTGCTTATGTATAAAATTGTCAGGAATATGTGTTCGTCGGTACTGACAAGCATATATAATAGAAATAATGAAACTCACAAATACATGACATGTCATGCATGTTCCAATTTCCAAAGTTAGCGTGGCATATAAAACAATCAGACACCGCAGTGTTACGCTGTGGCATTACATAGTAAAAACAATGGATTGTAATCATGCATTCGTAATATTCAAATGTCAGCTGAAAGTTTTTGTCTTTAAACAACATGCCTTATTAGTGCACGTGGTTTCTTGCCTTTGTGTCCTACATAGACCATAGGCCCCTACTTGAGACGGGGCCTTCTTCTAGGCTGTCACACCAGCAGTACCTTAGTTCAGCGATCCAGGTGAACCACGGACAAAGTACAACGGGCGAGGGGCACCTCGTGCACGGCCTTCGAGGGGGGTGAACAGCTGGACCGTTTAGATACATTTGAACTGAATAGGCGTCGGGTTGAGTCGTTCTCCTTCTGCGGGTCGCGCGGCCGGCCGGAAGCAACTGCGCCAACAATCAACGCGGCTTTTCCTTTAATCAACCACGGCGGAGTTGGCTTCTCAGACGCGTCCCTTTTACTGTGGCACAGCGCCGGGTCGAGTGACGTGGTCGGAGGGTGTGTGTCTACTGGCAGGAGGAAGTGTACAAAGTCTTCAAGTCTTCAAGGATATACTGCTAAAAAGTGATATTTCACTACCCTGCCGCTTGTAACGACAATGTGTGCTAAAGTAAAAATAGGTTTCTAAAATAAATGTGAGAGATAAATACAATTAATTGTACATTAAGTACCACTCTTCCCGTGTGTTACGTCACTGTGATAAAATGATAAATAAATTAATACAATAAATATAATAAATAAGTACATACATCGTATATTAAATGTTACTGTCGGGCAGTGAAAGAAAAACGACACCAGAGCGCTGACATAATATTTAATGTTAATAATAAAATGAATAGTAAATAGATAAATAGAATTAATAGTACAAAGACAACGAGCGTAGTATCTATTGCTTGGGGTTTATGTTTCATCCCACGGTAGATTTGAACATGATTAAACTAACAGCGACACACACACCTCAGAAAGGCAGGACACAAGCAGACAGAGAGGTTCGTCTCTCGATAAGTAAGGCAGGACACAAGCAGACAGAGAGGTTCGTCTCTCGATAAGAAAGGCAGGACACAAGCAGACAGAGAGGTTCGTCTCTCGATAAGTAAGGCAGGACACAAGAGCAGACGGAGAGGTTCGTCTCTCGATAAGTAAGGCAGGACACAAGCAGACGGAGAGGTTCGTCTCTCGATAAGAAAGGCAGGACACAAGCAGACGGAGAGGTTCGTCTCTCGATAAGTAAGGCAGGACACAAGCAGACAGAGAGGTTCGTCTCTCGATAAGTAAGGCAGGACACAAGCAGACAGAGAGGTTCGTCTCTCGATAAGTAAGGCAGGACACAAGCAGACGGAGAGGTTCGTCTCTCGATAAGTAAGGCAGGACACAAGCAGACAGAGAGGTTCGTCTCTCGATAAGAAAGGCAGGACACAAGCAGACGGAGAGGTTCGTCTCTCGATAAGAAAGGCAGGACACAAGCAGACAGAGAGGTTCGTCTCTCGATAAGAAAGGCAGGACACAAGCAGACGGAGAGGTTCGTCTCTCGATAAGAAAGGCAGGACACAAGCAGACAGAGAGGTTCGTCTCTCGATAAGAAAGGCCAAAGGGCACAAGGGAGGACAGGAGAGGTTCGTCTCTCGATAAGAAAGGCAGGACACAAGCAGACAGAGAGGTTCGTCTCTCGATAAGAAAGGCAGGACACAAGAGCAGACGGAGAGGTTCGTCTCTCGATAAGTAAGGCAGGACACAAGCAGACAGAGAGGTTCGTCTCTCGATAAGAAAGGCAGGACACAAGCAGACAGAGAGGTTCGTCTCTCGATAAGAAAGGCAAGACACAAGCAGACAGAGAGGTTCGTCTCTCGATAAGTAAGGCAGGACACAAGCAGACAGAGAGGTTCGTCTCTCGATAAGAAAGGCAGGACACAAGCAGACAGAGAGGTTCGTCTCTCGATAAGTAAGGCAGGACACAAGCAGACAGAGAGGTTCGTCTCTCGATAAGTAAGGAGGCACAAGCAGACAATTTTCAAGCAGACAGAGAGGTTCGTCTTCGATAAAAAGGCAGACACAAGCAGACAGAGAGGTTCGTCTCTCGATAAGAAAGGCAGGACACAAGCAGACAGAGAGGTTCGTCTCTCGATAAGTAAGGCAGGACACAAGCAGACAGAGAGGTTCGTCTCTCGATAAGTAAGGCAGGACACAAGCAGACAGAGAGGTTCGTCTCTCGATAAGTCAAGGAGCTGTCATCTGAAGTTGTATCTCAGGGCGGCAATTTTGTTAATTGTTTTCTTCATAAAACAACACTTTTGTGACCAGAATTTCAACAAAACTATACGACGGAACACCCAAACGCACCCCGTGTTCCGCAGCCATTTTGTACTTGACGGAGATGTTGCTAGGCGAGAAGTCACGTGATGGATAGACAAAGTACCAACGTCACAACAAAATTAGTAAGCGGAAACGAAATGAAGATAAACAAAACGATGGAATGGTGCACGGCACTTGGTACGAGGTGAGGGTCTCTGAGCTCTGGGCCTGTGTGACGTAGTGTTGTATGTGTGGGTGTCTCTGAGCTCTGGACAAGTGTGATGTAGAGTTTTATGGGTGGGGGGTCTCTGAGCTCTGGGCCTGTGTGACGTAGTGTTGTATGTGTGGGTGTCTCTGAGCTCTGTGCCTGTGTGACGTAGTGTTGTATGTGTGACTGTCTCTGAGCTCTGGACAAGTGTGATGTAGAGTTTTATGGGTGGGTGTCTCTGAGCTCTGGGCCTGTGTGACGTAGTGTTGTATGTGTGGGTGTCTCTGAGCTCTGGACAAGTGTGATGTAGAGTTTTATGGGTGGGGTTCTCTGAGCTCTGGGCCTGTGTGACGTAGTGTTGTATGTGTGGGTGTCTCTGAGCTCTGGACAAGTGTGATGTAGAGTGTTATGGGTGCGGGTCTCTGAACACTCGGCCTGTGTGACGTAGTGTTGTATGTGTGGGTGTCTCTGAGCTCTGGGCCTGTGTGACGTAGTGTTGTATGTGTGGGTGTCTCTGAGCTCTGGACAAGTGTGATGTAGAGTTTGATGGGTGGGTGTCTCTGAACACTGGGCCTGTGTGACGTAGTGTTGTATGTGTGGGTGTCTCTGAGCTCTGGACAAGTGTGATGTAGAGTGTTATGGGTGCGGGTCTCTGAACACTCGGCCTGTGTGACGTAGTGTTGTATGTGTGGGTTTCTCTGAGCTCTGGACAAGTGTGATGTAGAGTTTTATGGGTGGGGGGTCTCTGAGCACTGGGCCTGTGTGACGTAGTGTTGTATGTGTGGGTGTCTCTGAACTCTGGGCAAGTGTGACGTAGTGTTGTATGGGTAGGTGCTTCGGAGGTCTGGGCAAGTGTGATGTACTGTTGCATGTGTGGGTGTCTCTGAGCTCTGGGCAAGTGTGACGTAATGTTGTATGTGTGGGTGTCTCTGAGCTCTGGGCAAGTGTGACGTAATGTTGTAAGTATGGGTGTCTCTGAGCTCTGGGCAAGTGTGACGTAATTTTGTATGTGTGGGTGTCTCTGAGCTCTGGCCAAGTGTGACGTAGTGTTGTATGTGTGGGTGTCTCTGAGCTCTGGGCTTGTGTGACGTAGTGTTGTATGTGTGGGTGTCTCTGAGATCTGGGCAAGTGTGACGTAGTGTTGAATGGGTGGGTACTTCTGAGGTCTGGGCAAGTGTGACGTAATGTTGTATGTGTGGGTGTCTCTGAGCTCTGGGCAAGTGTGACGTAGTGTTGTATGGGTAGGTGCTTCTGAGGTCTGGGCAAGTGTGATGTAGTGTTGCATGTGTGGGTGTCTCTGAGCTCTGGGCAAGTGTGACGTGATGTTGTATGTGTGGGTGTCTCTGAGCTCTGGGCAAGTGTGACGTAATGTTGTAAGTATGGGTGTCTCTGAGCTCTGGGCAAGTGTGACGTAATGTTGGATGTGTGGGTGTCTCTGAGCTCTGGGCAAGTGTGACGTAATTTTGTATGTGTGGGTGTCTCTGAGCTCTGGCCAAGTGTGACGTAGTGTTGTATGTGTGGGTGTCTCTGAGCTCTGGGCTTGTGTGACGTAGTGTTGTATGTGTGGGTGTCTCTGAGATCTGGGCAAGTGTGACGTAGTGTTGAATGGGTGGGTACTTCTGAGGTCTGGGCAAGTGTGACGTAATGTTGTATGTGTGGGTGTCTCTGAGCTCTGGGCAAGTGTGACGTAGTGTTGTATGGGTAGGTGCTTCTGAGGTCTGGGCAAGTGTGATGTAGTGTTGCATGTGTGGGTGTCTCTGAGCTCTGGGCAAGTGTGACGTAATGTTGTATGTGTGGGTGTCTCTGAGCTCTGGGCAAGTGTGACGTAATGTTGTAAGTATGGGTGTCTCTGAGCTCTGGGCAAGTGTGACGTAATGTTGTATGTGTGGGTGTCTCTGAGCTCTGGGCAAGTGTGACGTAGTGTTGTATGTGTGGGTGTCTCTGAGCTCTGGGCAAGTGTGACGTAGTGTTGTATGTGTGGGTGTCTCTGAGCTCTGGGCCTGTGTGACGTAGTGTTGTATGTGTGGGTGTCTCTGAGCTCTGGGCAAGTGTGACATAGTGTTGTATGGGTGGGTACTTCTGAGGTCTGGGCAAGTGTGACGTAATGTTGTATGTGTGGGTGTCTCTGAGCTCTGGGCAAGTGTGACGTAGTGTTGTATGGGTAGGTGCTTCTGAGGTCTGGGCAAGTGTGATGTAGTGTTGCATGTGTGGGTGTCTCTGAGCTCTGGGCAAGTGTGACGTGATGTTGTATGTGTGGGTGTCTCTGAGCTCTGGGCAAGTGTGACGTAATGTTGTAAGTATGGGTGTCTCTGAGCTCTGGGCAAGTGTGACGTAATGTTGGATGTGTGGGTGTCTCTGAGCTCTGGGCAAGTGTGACGTAATTTTGTATGTGTGGGTGTCTCTGAGCTCTGGCCAAGTGTGACGTAGTGTTGTATGTGTGGGTGTCTCTGAGCTCTGGGCTTGTGTGACGTAGTGTTGTATGTGTGGGTGTCTCTGAGATCTGGGCAAGTGTGACGTAGTGTTGAATGGGTGGGTACTTCTGAGGTCTGGGCAAGTGTGACGTAATGTTGTATGTGTGGGTGTCTCTGAGCTCTGGGCAAGTGTGACGTAGTGTTGTATGGGTAGGTGCTTCTGAGGTCTGGGCAAGTGTGATGTAGTGTTGCATGTGTGGGTGTCTCTGAGCTCTGGGCAAGTGTGACATAATGTTGTATGTGTGGGTGTCTCTGAGCTCTGGGCAAGTGTGACGTAATGTTGTAAGTATGGGTGTCTCTGAGCTCTGGGCAAGTGTGACGTAATGTTGTATGTGTGGGTGTCTCTGAGCTCTGGGCAAGTGTGACGTAGTGTTGTATGTGTGGGTGTCTCTGAGCTCTGGGCAAGTGTGACGTAGTGTTGTATATGTGGGTGTCTCTGAGCTCTGGGCCTGTGTGACGTAGTGTTGTATGTGTGGGTGTCTCTGAGCTCTGGGCAAGTGTGACATAGTGTTGTATGGGTGGGTACTTCTGAGGTCTGGGCAAGTGTGACGTAATGTTGTATGTGTGGGTGTCTCTGAGCTCTGGGCAAGTGTGACGTAGTGTTGTATGGGTAGGTGCTTCTGAGGTCTGGGCAAGTGTGATGTAGTGTTGCATGTGTGGGTGTCTCTGAGCTCTGGGCAAGTGTGACGTAATGTTGTATGTGTGGGTGTCTCTGAGCTCTGGGCAAGTGTGACGAAATGTTGTATGGGCAAGAATGATAGTGTTGTATGGGTGATGATCTCTGAGCTCTGGGCAAGAATGATGTAGTGTTGTATGGGTGGGGTTCACAGTGCTCTGATAAAATGTTCAGTATCGCATGACTTCGTCTTTTGCCTGTCTCTAGGAGTTTCTGTATGTGATTTGTCATGTTACGGTCAATCCACTTTGCAGTGCTGGCATCTCATGCAGTCAAAGACTTTCTTAATAGCGCCTGTGGAGCATTGTATATGGCGAGACAACCTTTGATATGAAGAGTGAACGTCGGTCCCGACAATTAGCTCGACGTGGAGTCTCCACCATTAACTAAACAACGCTCTCTTCGGTGAACTTTACTGGGAGTTCTTGGCGTGTTTCTAATGACGGACTCAATGTGTCGTGTCTAGAAATTTGCACTTGCAGATTCAACTTGACATGCGCAAGTCCTACGTCCTCTTGGCGGCTGGTAATATCGATGACCGATTTTCACGCGTTCAGCGTCATCTTCGAATGATATTCTACCTATTGTAATATCGACGCTACCTGTCAACCAACATACAGTGTATTGGGATATATTAGTAGTCTTACAATTACAGTCTCATTCGTCTTTTTACCAAAGCATTCACCCATTCACGGTAATTCGCGGTGAACCTCCTGCTTGTGTTATACACAACGAACTTACCTGCACAGATTCCGCAAAAACGGCGTGATAAAATCGGGCCTAGTTTACGCTTCTTGATCGCCTGTTGGTT
>JAODUO010000696.1:0-40000 GCA_025642075.2 Ridgeia piscesae
ATTCATATACCCTCCAGGTAGATCACACTGGTTGATGACTGAGCCAAATAACATAATTCATATACCCTCCAGGTAGATCACATTGGTTGAAGACTGAGCCAAAGAACACAATTCATATACCCTCCAGGTAGATCACACTGGTTGATGACTGACCAAATAACACAATTCATATACCCTCCAGGTAGATCACACTGGTTGATGACTGAGCCCAAAGAACCAAATTCATATACCCTCCAGGTAGATCACACTGGTTGATGACTGAGCCAAATAACACAATTCATATACCCTCCAGGTAGATCACACTGGTTGATGACTGAGCCAAATAACACAATTCATATACCCTCCAGGTAGATCACACTGGTTGATGACTGAGCCAAAGAACACAATTCATATACCTCCAGGTAGATCACACTGGTTGATGACTGAGCCAAAGAACACAATTCATATACCCTCCAGGTAGATCACACTGGTTGATGACTGAGCCAAAGAACACAATTCATATACCCTCCAGGTAGATCAAACTGGTTGAAGACTGAGCCAAAGAACACAATTCATATACCCTCCAGGTAGATCACACTGGTTGATGACTGAGCCAAATAACACAATTCATTAAACCCCCAGGTAGATCACACTGGTTGAAGACTGAGCCAAAGAACACAATTCATATACCCTCCAGGTAGATCACACTGGTTGATGACTGAACCAAAGAACAAATTCATATACCCTCCAGGTAGATCACACTGGTTGATGACTGAGCCAAATAACACAATTCATGTACCCTCCAGGTAGATCAAACTGATTGATGACTGAGCCAAAGAACCCAATTCATATACCCTCCGGGTAGATCACACTGGTTGAAGACTGAACAAAAACAGAATTCATATACCCCCGGTAGATAAATGGTTGAAGACTGAGCCAAAAACCCAATTCATATACCCTCCGGTAGATCAACTGATTGAAGACTGAGCCAAAAACCCAATTCATATACCCCGGTAGATCACACTGGTTGAAGACTGAGCCAAAGAACCAATTCATATACCCTCGGTAGATCAACTGGTTGAACTGAGCCAAAGAACCAATTCATATACCTCAAGGTAGATCACACTGGTTGAAGACTGAACCAAAGAACCAATTCATATACCCTCCAGGTAGACACTGGTTGATGACGAACCAAAGAACTAATTCATATACCTCCAGATAGATCACACTGGTTGAAGACTGAGCCAAAAACCAATTATATACCCTCCAGGTGATCTAGCAACTGGTTGATGACTGACCAAAGAACAATTCATAACACTCAGATAGATCACATGGTTGAGACTGAGCCAAAGAACACAATTCATATACCATCCAGGTAGATCACACTGGTTGATGACTGAACCAAAGAACAATTCATATACCCTCCAGTAGATCACACTGGTTGATGACTGAGCCAAAGAACACAATTCATGTACCCTCCAGGTAGATCACACTGGTTGATGACTGAGCCAAAGACACATTATACCCTCCAGGTAGATCACACTGGTTGATGACTGACCAAATAACAAATTCATAACCTCCAGTAGATCACACTGGTTGAGACTGACCAAATAACACAATTCATGACCCTCCAGGTAGAAAACTGGTTGATGACTGAGCCAAAGACAATTCATTCCTCCAGTTGATCACACTGGTAAGACTGAGCCAAAGAACACAATTCATATACCTCCAGGTAGATCACACTGGTTGAAGACTGAACAAAGAACCAATTCATGTACCTCCAGGTAGATCAACTGGTTGATGACTGAGCCAAAAACACAATTCATGTACCTCCAGGTAGAAACTGGTTGAAGACTGAACCAAAGAACACAATTTCATCCTCCAGTAGATCACACTGGTTGAAGCCTGAGCCAAAGAACACAATTGATGAACCCTAGTAGATCACACTGGTTGAACCGAGCCAAATAAATTTGACCTAGGTAACACACGTTCATAACTCCAGATAGATCACACTGGTTCATGACTGACCAAAGAACAAATTCATTAAACCTCCAGAGATCACACTGGTTCAATACGACCAAAGAAACAATTCATATACCTCCAGTAATACACGGTTGATGACTCCCCCAAGGGAACAATTCATTAACCTCCAGTAGATCACACTGGTTATCCCTCCAAAGAACACAATTGTTATACTCCAGAGATCACATGGTTGATGACCCCCAAAGAACACACTTGTGTACCTCCGGAAAAAACTAGTTCATTACTGACCAAAGATCACAATGTTGACCCTCCAAGAGATAACACTAGTTCATGACTCAGGAAACACAATTCATGACTCCAAGATAACTGATTCATGACCACCAAAGATCACACTTATTAACCTCCAGTAGAACACGGTTGATGACTACCAAATAACCAATAGATACACCCCCGGTTGATGACTGAGCCAAAGAACACAATTCATATACCCTCCAGGTAGATCACACTGGTTGAAGACTGAGCCAAAGAACACAATTCATATACCCTCCAGGTAGATCACACTGGTTGATGACTGAGCCAAAGAACACAATTCATATACCCTCCAGGTAGATCACACTGGTTGAAGACTGAGCCAAAGAACACAATTCATATACCCTCCAGGTAGATCACACTGGTTGATGACTGAGCCAAAGAACACAATTCATATACCGTCCAGGTAGATCACACTGGTTGATGACTGAGCCAAAGAACACAATTCATATACCGTCCAGGTAGATCACACTGGTTGATGACTGAACCAAAGAACAGAATTCATATACCCTCCAGGTAGATCACACTGGTTGATGACTGAGCCAAAGAGCACAATTCATATACCCTCCGGGTAGATCACACTGGTTGAAGACTGAGCCAAAGAGCACAATTCATATACCCTCCAGGTAGATCAAACTGGTTGATGACTGAGCCAAAGAACGCAATTCATATACCCTCCAGGTAGATCACACTGGTTGACGACTGAGCCAAATAACACAATTCATATACCCTACAGGTAAATCACACTGGTTGATGACTGAGCCAAAGAACACAATTCATAAACCTTCCAGGTAGATCACACTGGTTGATGACTGAACGAAAGAACATAATTCATATACCCTCCAGGTAGATCACACTGGTTGAAGACTGAGCCAAAGAACACAATTCATATACCCTCCAGGTAGTTCACACTGGTTGAAGATTGAGCCAAAGAACACAATTCATATACCCTCCAGGTAGATCACACTGGTTGAAGCCTGAGCCAAAGAACGCAATTCATGTACCCTCCAGGTAGATCAAACTGGTTGATGACTGAGCCAAATAACACAATTCATGTACCCTCCAGGTAGATCACACTGGTTGAAGACTGAGCCAAAGAACGCAATTCATATACCCTCAAGATAGATCACACTGGTTGAAGACTGAGCCAAAGAACGCAATTCATATACCCTCTAGGTAGATCACACTGGTTGATGACTGAACCAAAGAACGCAATTCATATACCCTCCAGATAGATCACACTGGTTGAAGACTGAGCCAAAGAACGCAATTCATATACCCTCCAGGTAGATCACACTGGTTGATGACTGAGCCAAAGAACGCAATTCATATACCCTCCAGGTAGATCACACTGGTTGATGACTGAGCCAAATAACACAATTCATGTACCCTCCAGGTAGATCACACTGGTTGATGACTGAACCAAAGAACGCAATTCCTATACCCTCCAGATAGATCACACTGGTTGAAGACTGAGCCAAAGAACGCAATTCATATACCCTCCAGGTAGATCACACTGGTTGATGACTGAGCCAAATAACACAATTCATATACCCTCTAGGTAGATCCCACTGGTTGATGACTGAGCCAAAGAATGCAATTCATATACCCTCCAGGTAGATCACACTGGTTGATGACTGAGCCAAATAACACAATTCATATACCCTCCAGGTAGATCACACTGGTTGATGACTGAGCCAAATAACACAATTCATATACCCTCCAGGTAGATCACACTGGTTGATGACTGAGCCAAATAACACAATTCATGTACCCTCCAGGTTGATCACACTGGTTGATGACTGAGCCAAAGAACACAATTCATATACCCTCCAGGTAGATCACACTGGTTGATGACTGAGCCAAAGAACACACTATACTGTCCAGGTAGATCAGCACTGCTGATGACTGAACCAAATAACACAATTTACCGTCCAGGTAGATCACACTGGTTGAAGACTGAGCCAAAGAACACAATCCATATACCCTCCAGGTAGATCACACTGGTTGATGACTGAGTCAAATAACACAATTCATATACCTTCCAGGTAGATGACACTGGTTGATGACTGAGCGAAAGAACACAATTCATAAACCCTCCATGTAGATCATACTGGTTGATGACTGAGCCAAAGAACACAATTCATAAACCCTCCATATAGATCACACTGGTTGATGACTGAGCCAAAGAACACAATTCATAAACCCTCCATGTAGATCACACTGGTTGATGACTGAGCCAAAGAACACAATTCATAAACCCTCCAGGTAGATCACACTGGTTGATGCCAAACATAAATTCTGTTAAACCCGATGAAGAGATCACACTGGTTGATGACTGAACCAAATAACACAATTCATAAACCCTCCAGGTAGATCACACTGGTTGATGACTGAGCCAAAACATTGCCTTGCCTTGATGATATTTCTCACAGTTGGAGGCAGCATGGGAATAGATTCCGAGTCATAGTGCACATGTATCCTCATATTCTGGCTGACAGCTCTCTTTCTCACCACGCTGGTCGGCTCGCCCAAATAGGTGTGATAAATCTGAATAAACAGAAACGAGTACACTTTAATATGTTGCCAGTGTAACATGTCAAGCAAGGCCAATATTCCTGTGCCATTCTGGTGGTGTTAGTTAAATGTTTTGAGTTGTAACGAAATGAGTCACATTGTTTAACCACGGACTTATATGCACTGGACTGCTGTCTCCGCCGCTCGCGGCGCTTCGCGAGCGGCGGAGTTGGCTGCAAAGGTCACGAGCGCACAAGATGTACTCCCCACTTCCGGTCTACTAGCCACTGCGATGGAGATGCCAAACATCGACAGGATTCTTGCGGTGAATATAACTGTTTAATTCAATAATAGTGAGAATTTTCCTAAACGATAACTGTACCTAGTTTGGTAAATGTTGTGGCTATCTCCAGTGTAGTTCTAAAAGCTTGTTACAACGCTCAAACGTACAGTGGCTGTGCTGTAGGTGCCAAACACTTAATATATCAAGCTTCACCTTCCGAAGCTTTGAAATCTCTCCAAGTTTTTACGAACCAATTGCTAATGAAAACATCACTCTGGAATCACTCTCTCCAACCTTCAACCCACTCTTCACTAGCAGTCCCAAATCAACAGACCAACACATGTCAGAGAATCCAACAAGAAGGTCCAATAATTCATCACGCTCCTCCAACAAAGCAAAATTCACCAGCTCCAGAACAAGCTCATCTGCATTTGACCTCCCACAAAAGAAAAACCTGCGTGTTATGACCGTGAATTGTCGTAGTGTGATAAACAAAAAAGCCGACCTTGAAGCATCTATAAACTATATAAAACCAGACGTCATCTGTGGTTCTGAATCCTGGCTCAACAATAACATAAAATCCAGTGAATTATTCCCAGAAAACTACACCGCATACCGAAAAGACCGCAACACAGCAGGAGGAGGTGTTTTCTTGCTTGTGCGGAAGGACATCGTATCTTCCAACCAACCAGACCTAGATAGTGACTGTGAAATTCTGTGGGCAAAAATACAACTTCAAAAAAAAAAACATGCTAATAGGTTCCTTCTACATGCCACACCGATGCAACAATACCATACAAGAACTTAATAAATCCCTAACAACGATACAACAAATTAAAAATAAAATAAAATAATCCTCTGCGGAGACTTCAACTGCCCGACATATCATGGCAAATAAGAAACGTAAACACCTGTAGTCCACACCGATCCACTAAGCAATCCTCATTGACGTAACCGAAAGTGCCCAACTGACGCAAGTCCATAATAGTTCCACCAGAGAAAGCAAGTTGTTAGACCTAGTTACAAATCCAACAATAGTAACACATTCTGTATCGGTACCAGGCATATCCGACCAACGATATTATTGTCACAGATTTCGACGTAAAAATCCAATACCAAAATAAACAACGAAGACAGATCTACCAGTTTGCTCGCGCTGACTGGGAAAGCCTTAATGATGACTTTAACACCTTGTCAAACAAAATCAACACCCAATCAACACAGGTGCATGCACCGAATCACTGTGGTCAACCTTCAAGAATACGCTAACAGAATCTATTGACAAACATATCCCATCAAAATTGAACTCCAGCCGATGCAACCTCCCATGGTTAAATGGGAAGCTGCATCGACTACTAAAGCGAAAGAGAAGAATCTATAAGAAAGCTAAGGAAACAAACAACTGGACAAACTACAAATTCATCCAAAAACATGTAGGAGAAGTATGCGTAAAGCCGAATGGGAATACATCAATAATACCATAACCCAAGGACTCCAGACAAACAACTCAAAACCCTTCTGGAAATACATTAAAAGCAGAAAACAAGACAACATTGGAGTAGCCCCCCTGAAAAAGAATGGCTCACTGGTGTGTGACAGCAAGGAGAAGGCTGAAATCCTCCTGGACCAGTTCCAGAGTGTCTTCACCAGAGATGGTGGATCTGCTCCCCACACCTTGACCCTCCACAACACGCAATGATAAATGATATTAACATTAACACAGCCGGAGTATGCAAGTTACTCAAAGTCATCAATCCCCACAAAGCATGTGGGCCTGACCAAATTCCCAATGTCATTTTGAAGAAATGTGCTGACACCCTAGCCCCAGCACTCAGGGACATCTTCCAACGGTCATTGGACACAGCCGTCCTACCCTCAGACTGGCGCACTGCAAACGTGTCGGCCGTATTCAAAAAGGAGATAAACATCTACCAGAAAACTATCGTCCCATCTCCCTTACATCTGTTCCATGTAAAATTCTTGAACACATCATCTACCGCCACCTTATGACTTACCTTGAAGAACACAACATCCTAACAGACCTTAACCACGGCTTCAGAGCAGGCTTCTCATGTGAAACACAACTTCTAACCACTATGCATGACCTATTCTCCTCCTTCGACACCGGAATCCAGACAGACATGGCAGTGTTAGATTTTAGCAAGGCATTTGACACCGTTCCCCCCCACTCAAAACTCCTTACAAAATTATCCCATTATGGAATCGGAGGCACAATACTTGAATGGCTAAACAAATTCCTGACTGGAAGAACAATGAAAGTCGTACTCGACGGTAAAATGTCGAGAGAAATACCTGTTGATTCTGGCGTCCCACAAGGCACAGTCTTAGGCCCTTTGCTCTTCTTGTGTCACATAAATGTTTTACTAACCTCTGTCAAATCTCAAGTCCGCCTCTTTGCAGACGATTGCCTACTATACAGGAAAATACAGACATTCAACGACCATATTTTGCTACAGAAGGACTTAACGCAACTTGGGAAGTGGGCAAATACCTGGGGGATGAATTTTAATACAAACAAATGTCACATCCTAAGCATAAAAAATAAAACACAATTCTTCTATAGCCTAAACAATGAAACTCTGGAATATGTAACTACCAACCCGTACCTTAGCATCACCATATCTAATGACTTAAAGTGGCACTCACACATTTCTACAATAACCAAAAAAGCAAATAGCACACTTGGCTTCCTAAGACGAAATATACGCAGATGCCCCATTAACAGCAACGTGATGCATATGATTGTCTTGAAAAGGCTGTAATGTCTTAAAAATACGGAGCATAAAAATCAAGTACTATCAGGGGGGAACATAGACAAATTAGAACAAATTCAACACCGTGCAGCTCGCTTCATCACTGGAGACTACCGCTCTAGACACCCAGATCTGTCACAACCATGCTCACCAACCTTAACCTCGACACATTAGACAATAGACAACGCGACCAAAGACTAAAATTCATGTTCAGAACTGTTAGAGGATCCATCCCAGCTCTCCCCACTGAAACATTCTTCCGGGCCCCAAAAACAAACAAAAGACACATTAAGCCTAAACACTTCCCCGACCATGTATCCTCAAATTTTGTTCAACAACTAACAACCAACAACACCAGATGTTTTATAGTACCCACAGCCCACACTGAACAATTTAAGAATTCATTTTTTGTAAAAACAATAGCCGACTGGAACCAACTAAACGAGTCGCAGGTCCAGGCTGAAACCATAACTGATTTCAGTCGCCTGACCTGCGGCTCAAACACTCAATAACATGCGCACACACCCCAGTCGTATATAATAGCCACTATTGGCTTCTTTACGACGTATCCCATTCAGATTCAGATTCAGAAATGGTTTATTTAATTCTATTTTCGTCGTACATGACGTATAATATGCATCGGGGTGTCGGCGTAATGGCGTAAACAATACCGAAGCGAAGCCGAAGGCAAGGCTGTTTTTTCTTGGGCAAATGACGCAAGTTTTATCCAGTCTTGCTATGGGTGTAAGTTCATATATTGGAATTATATGTAATGTTTAAATACTCATAATAATTTGTTAATCTCAAGCCAGTTTAACAGCAGCCGATCATTTAACCGATCTGTCATTCTGTGCTGTCAGTTTATACCTGCCCTTGCTTGGCCTATACCTAGGGCTAGGCCCAAGCCCAGTTAGGCATTGATAACTGTTTTCAATGTTGACTGCCATTCGCTTGTATTTATTATCGATTTGTGTTATTTATATTTTGATGATTGTTCATGTGCAATTTATTTATTCTGATCCTGTTTTATTATTGTGAATAAAATACCACTACAACTATTCCTAATTATAATTAATAATAATGCATTTTACTTCTAGAAATGTAAGCATTACTAAGAATTGTGTATTTGTTATTTCTAGTTATGTATTTAAATGCTTGGCATAGATATACAATAATTCTGACATAATGTGTTTGATTCATTATTGTAGTTATTACATGCACTTTGAATTTTTTATTTCAGAAATCTCGCACCTGAAAGTTACACACATTACGTGTATGCATTATTACAAGCTTAATCTGGCTGAAGATGACACAGCAACATATCTACGCTGTCTAAAGATACAGTTCCTGTGAACATGACATGTACACTGCAGTGTTAATAGACAAAAACACAGCATTATTGCATTGCCTGAACAAAACTATCTGTGAGTTAACTGTGAAGGTACATAGCCTACAAAGTCGTCAATATATCATAGGCATCATCTGCATACACTAAATAATTTTACACAATTTATCTCGCTGAATGTGACACATAATACACATTGAATAATACAGACATCACTTTACAACTTAATTAGAGGGCACTGGAATTAGATGGTTTCTGTACGACACAGGACACACTGGATTATGAACATTCCTGTGTAGATCTTGCAGAATATTGTGAATATTGCAAAAAGACATTACTTCATCAAGATCATGTCAAAATGCAGAATATTATGAAACGGTAAACATGTATTACTGGTCTCTACTGAGTCTGCAGTATTTGTCCAACCTGTGAACACACGGTCACTCATAAACAAGTGAAGTATGACAACTGTGCTTCATTGTCAAGCATTAATCTGTTGAGTTTGTTATTTAGATCATATTTATTAATAAAGTTATTATTTAATGACATGTATTTACTGATGGTTGATCGTAATGTTTCATATGGTTCTAAACATTGCATAAATTATATTTACTTCATAATTATTTACTGCAGGCTTTCATCAAAACATAGCCATTTGCCGAGTTAACATGCTAACATTAGCCAATATTAACTTATTAATTAAGTTGGTGTTAATGTGCAATTTCTGGCTAATGTATATTTACTACCGTAATTAATGTGGACATGTCTTAATAATTATGGACATTATGGCCATTTATTCATGTGTATATACAAAGTACGGCTGCTAGTTATATATTGATTTATTAACTTATTTATTATTAATGATTTTTGTTACAAAATTGTTTCATTTATATCTCTTACCATAAGTAAGGCGGTTTTACAAATGTCATGTTTATATAATATTATAAACATATTCATGGACATTGTGGCATTTTACAAAAAAAGTTTCTGTCTGTCAAGGTTGCCTGCTAATAATCACCTATTAACTAATTTATTATTACATGACTAGTTAATATGTATTTATTCTCGTAATAAATGTGGTTATGCACACTGCATAATATGTATAAATATCTTCATATTTATGGACTCGGCTGGTCTTAATTAGAATGTTTTGGCCTGGTAACTTGGTGCACTACTTAACTAATATTAGCTAATTAACTGGATTAATTAGTATGAAAAAACATCAGTATTGAAAATGTATTACTTCATTTAATGTATTTCAAAATGTTGCAAACAATATTTTTAATAGTTCTATAAATTACAACGTTATGCCATTTTAAAGTCACTTATTCGAATACTTATCAACAGAAACTAAAATGAGCTTATTTTACCATAAGATACACAAATTTAGCGCAATTGTGTCGTCTTTAAATTGCAATAATTTTGGATCTAATAAAGGTATCGTAATAAAATTAATAGTTATGTGATCTGTAACTTATTAACTTTCATTTAAGCCTATATATTGTGGTAATTTTGTTGAAGTACCTACAGCAGGGCTGCCTACTATATTTTCCGTAACGATCATGGGGTGTGGAGGGGCTGTGTTGTCTCCGGACCATCTGTATACTGTTGGCCCTAGTCCTAAAGTCCATCTCGTGGCTGTAACTAAATCCCAAGTCATTCATTTTGATTAAAACTGATGAATTGTTTCCTCTCTAGTCTGGGTTTGCCCCAACCACCGAAGCAGCCACGGTTTCATTTACTGATAAATTCGCAACACGGATCAGTGGTAGTCGTAGTTGCCAAGTTGGGTCGATGATGTTTTCGCGGCAATGCATTTTAGCCGTTTAAAATCGTCAATACTTCACTCAAAACAAGTTTCCAAACAATGTATTTGCTAGGATTTTATTAAACATACGTGTCATGGAAGAGTTTATCCAAATGTCTTATTAAAACGAAGTTTTCCTGCGGTCAACTGCGAAATTGCCGGCAACCAGCAGACAACCGGAAGTAACTTATACATCTTGTGCTAGGTTGACCTTGCTGCGCTACTCTAGCGGCCTTGAACCCGGAGACAGCAGTCCAGTGCATATAAGTCCGTGGTTTAACAAAGTAATTATTTATGATTTTTGCGTTTTGTCACTAAATTATACATTAAAGGGATTCCTTTAAAATGATTACTCTTTGTAATGTGTAACAATTCTTATTAATCGTGTTAACATAATTATTTCGTATAATTTTATGCCAACATTTCCGTATAAAATAATGTATTTTATTTATAATTTATAACCCAGACGACATATCCAAGAAACATCTACGTGTACACGGAAATTCTAGTTTGGGCAACGCCTATGCTAAAATATTGTAACAGGGCACACACTGTGGTACACACATGGTGGCAGCACCCATAGCCATATTGTCAAAACGGATATTTTATTATCAATGAAAGTAAGTAAGATTATGCCATTTACTTATTTTTATTATTATTAACTTTATGAGTAAATCTGCAATGTGGTCAATGGTAACCTGATATGCTATCTCAGTCTCTTTGATGTGACTTGAATAAGCCACCTACCTTATAAGCTGATACATACGTATAGGATGATGTAATTACGCACACTCTGCAGTGGTGTAGCAGTGGTGGGAACTCACGTAGACTAAAACTGACTTACTCACTGACTCATTCACACTTAATCACTCGCTCGTTGCAGTGAAATAAACCTCAACGAGAAAGCACAGTTGATTATGCTAGTACAACTTTCAGCTACAATAAATATACTGTAACATCACAGGACAACAAATGTATACCTTCACAAAAGTCAACCACACGACGCCCCTGGCCTAAGTTTGTCTCGTGAAATATATCCCAGCGTTAAATAACAGATCGTTAGTCATATCACAGAACGTATACATACATACACGGTGAGTGGTCACATAATACATTGAATCATATCCTGAATATGTTTGGGGCTACAGAATCCATACTAGCGGTCCCCAACTAGTGGTTATCGACATCTCTATAAATGATTCCCTACCAAGTTACTGTTCAGATGAGAGAATTAGTCTGGCAAAACATAGCATTACAGTTTATACTGTCAAAAACATGTAATACTGCACCGCTTGGCTTCAGAAGAATGCTGAAATATGAGCTAATCACCGAATATATACATGGCGAATGCCAGCGCAATCATTTTATGTTTGACTTAGTTCCCAATTGTTGCCGTTGCCATTGGCTGCATTCAGTCTTCTGTTCTGTAATAAATATTTTTGAAGATCAAGTTTTTGCATATGTTAAAGTCGGCCTTATCGACGACAATCACTGAAAGTGCAAAATACAAATAGCATCATGTGAGGTGTTTATGTCGACTGGGCTTGGGGCTGGTTAATGGCCAATGTTTGGTTTATTCTCTTTTTTCCCTGAGTGAAATCCTTTTTGCTCATTTTGTTGCGGAACGTTACTTGCGATTTACTTTTGCCGAAACTGCACTAAGCTGTGTAAGCGGATGGTTTCTGACAGCAAAATCTCTCCTGCCAATGACAAGACGAAGACAACGTGATAACATACAATGACAATTGTGTAGTTTTTCGAGAAAAAAACATTATGTAAATTATAAAGGTCAATATTTTGTTAATTTTATGGAATTGTAGATTATTATCCAGTCTCTGCCAAAATACACAAACAAAACGTATCAAGAATCGTCGACGATCCATGCTTGAACTAGAAACTCTCTAAAAACATAATCGGAACATTCTCGGAAGTGTATAAAAATTGCGGCATATTATCTGGAGGCTTTGCACAGAAATGCTGCTGACATCTAGCGATCAACGTGAACACTTGTCACCAAACGACCGCTATATCGGGTTTTGGTCCCCTTGAGGTAAGCGCTGATCGAAATTCATTTGACATTGATGTAAACAAAACATTTGCTACACCGCATAGCTAAGTATCTTGGCTAAGTATATGCACAGTATCATTAGTGTATCTTAATAAATATAATACGCCAGGCTTGTTTTAAAAAGATACCCATTTTATTACTTTGCAAAATGTGGAGGTCAAAGTGGGCCCCGTCAAGAAGCCATTTAAGCGTCGGTGCAAATCTCGCACATAAACCCGCCGCGCTCATACCCGGGACAAGAACGGTGTGCCCACCGGCCACACCCCCCACACTGCACCCAGCTTTCGTCTTTTCTACTGTTGGAATACAATTCCCAACAATACAGGCAAGGCGTAGTGTCACTGTTTTCCTTTCGTGTTTTATTTTTCTTTGACGTTTTCTCAATGTTTGGGTGCCCTCGTTTCTTTGAACCGGTTGTTGAACCGCACGTTGCCGGTCTTGCCATGACTTCGACTTCTATCTAATGAGGGCTGCGTGTAATGACGCAGGTCTTCCCTCTCTTTATAGCTTTTCGCACTGTCGCCTGGTTGATACTGGGTACCGGCGAAACTACCTTCACCGATATGTGCGCTGCCTGCCGGTGTGTTGACCCGACATTATGCTTTCTTGCTGTCGTAGTGGCGCATCGGTGTCTCGGTCACGGGATGGCGCATCGGTGTCTCGGTCACGGGGTGGCGCATCGGTGTCTCGGTCACGGGATGGCGCATCGGTGTCTCGGCCACGGGGTGGCGCATCGGTGTCTCGGTCACGGGATGGCGCATCGGTGTCTCGGTCACGGGGTGACGCAATGGTATCTCGGTCACGGGGTGGCGCATCGGTGTCTCGGTCACGGGGTGGCGCATCGGTGTCTCGGTCACGGGGTGGCGCATCGGTGTCTCGGTCACGGGATGGCGCATCGGTGTCTCGGCCACGGGGTGGCGCATCGGTGTCTCGGTCACGGGATGGCGCATCGGTGTCTCGGTCACGGGGTGGCGCATCGGTGTCTCGGCCACGGGGTGGCGCAATGGTGTCTCGGTCACGGGGTGGCGCATCGGTGTCTCGGTCACGGGGTGGCGCATCGGTATCTCGGTCACGGGATGGCGCATCGGTGTCTCGGCCACGGGGTGGCGCATCGGTGTCTCGGTCACGGGATGGCGCATCGATGTCTCGGTCACGGGGTGGCGCATCGGTGTCTCGGTCACGGGATGGCGCATCGGTGTCTCGGTCACGGGGTGGCGCATCGGTGTCTCGGTCACGGGATGGCGCATCGGTGTCTCAGTCACGGGGTGGCGCATCGGTGTCTCGGCCACGGGATGGCGCAATGGTGTCTCGGTCACGGGGTGGCGCATCGGTATCTCGGTCACGGGGTGGCGCATCGATGTCTGGGTCACGGGTGGCGCATCGGTGTCTCGGTCACGGGGTGGCGCATCGGTGTCTCGGTCACGGGATGGCGCATCGGTGTCTCGGCCACGGGGTGGCGCATCGGTGTCTCGGTCACGGGATGGCGCACCGGTGTCTCGGTCACGGGGTGGCGCATCGCTGTCTCGGCCACCGGGTGGCGCATTAGTGTCTCGGCCACGGGATGGCGCATCGGTGTCTCGGTCACGGGGTGGCGCATCGGTGTCTCGGTCACGGGATGGCGCATCGGTGTCTCGGTCACGGGGTGGCGCATTAGTGTCTCGGCCACCGGGTGGCGCATCGATGTCTCGGTCACGGGGTGGCGCATCGGTGTCTCGGCCACCGGGTGGCGCATCGATGTCTCGGTCACGGGATGGCGCATCGGTGTCTCGGTCACGGGGTGGCGCATATCGGTGTCTCGGCCACCGGGTGGCGCATTAGTGTCTCGGCCACGGGATGGCGCATCGGTGTCTTGGTCACGGGGTGGCGCATCGGTGTCCCGGTCACGGGTGGCGCATCGGTGTCTCGGCCACCGGGTGGCGCATCGATGTCTCGGTCACGGGGTGGCGCATCGGTGTCTCGGTCACGGGTGGCGCATCGGTGTCTCGGTCACGGGGTGGTGCATCGATGTCTCGGTCACGGGGTGGCGCATCGATGTCTCGGTCACGGGGTGGCGCATCGGTGTCCGGCGTACGAGTTCAGTCGGCTCTGCAGCAGCAACGTCATCCCCATCGAAGACAGTGCGATCGACCGGCCATATTCCCGTCTTCCGGAAGCCGTCCACTGCTGTTGCGATTATAGCAGCACGGACGTATCCGATTCCGAACAATTCGGCGATACGAAACGTTGCCACAACTCGACGTGGGTGTCACCGTAGCCAGGATTCCACCGCTTGTGTGTAATATGTCATCAGTGGCTTCATGAAGCTGACATCGCGTGCCTTGAATGCGGTGGCAGGCAGATGACGGTCATAAAATTGGCTCGAGCCATTTCGATGAACGGCAGGTTGTTGGTGTGTCTTGTAACCATCTGAGATAAGAAGAACACGTCTTGCTTCTGACGGGTTTGCGTGCTTTAGCAAGTGTTTGAACAATGTCATAAAGATGTGTGATTGCATCCACCCTGTCTCGTGCGTCACTGCGATTGACGCTGGGGTGTGCTCGGTCCATCAACTTGTCTTTCATCCTCTTCCTCGGGAAGATGACGAAAGGTGGAATGAAAGACCCGGCAGCACTCATGCAGATTTCTACGATCACAAGTTGGCCTTTCTCTCTCTCAGCAGGCGACAGTGACCCCCACCTGTTTCTTGCCCCAATATGCGATTATTTTGTTGTAGACGCGATCTGGTTCGCGTATTGGACTTGTTCTATTAACTCAAAGAAGGCGTTGACGGTTCCCTGGTTGAATCCACCTGCGAGAGCTGCCGATGTTGGCTCTGGAATTCTGAAAGAAATTGCATCTTTGTGGCGAGCCATGAACTCCAGACACCAGTCCTTTCCAGCTTCACGCTTTCTGTGGTTGAACTTGTGATGGATTCCATTGGCTTCAGCATAACCATAGGCGACATGCTTGAATTGCGTCAATGCAAACACAAACAGCCTGCTCTCGATGCGCTTAATATGTGTTACGAGTTCTAACTCCATCGCTGCAGAAAATACCGGTCGATATCTTCACAGACCCTTTTTTGCCGCAACAGCAGTCTCCCCTGTCTTACAACTTCGCTGCAGGGTGGAGTGGGGCGCCACAAACTACTTAGCGGCACGGTTGAGCTCCATGACTTTGCCCCGCACAGCCTCGGGCGCCAAGTGCGTGCTGGTAGCACTCCGTATTTGTTGGTTCCATTTTCCTGTGTACGCATCCTTGTATCTGTAAAGGAATGAGTTCAAATTGACCTCGCCGCCTTGGTTAATGCATTATAATAATTAATTGATAAACGACTAGCACACGTTTATTACATAACCCATATGATCAAATATACATACAAACATTGTAAGTCTATCATAATGTTAGTATATTATAGCTACGTACATGGTATAAGCACACTAACCATGATATGCACTGCAATGCGGCCAAAGTGGGACCCATAGGTCTCATTTTGGCCTCTGCCATAGATTATCGATTGGACGCCATTGTGGGATTAATGCGTTTCTTCACTTCAAACCAAAATTGCTCATTCAACTATGTACTATTGCTCCATTTACCACATTTACAGTTATGTACTCTGACAATTTATGGAAATATAGTGGTTGCAAGGCACATCAACTATTTAAAGAAAAGTACCTAAAATACAAATTAGCTACTTACCGTTTTTGATGCGCGCCAAACAAACAAATACGATGTTGAGTAGTGTCCCCTGGCGGGTGTGTAAATACTACTACAGTTGCTTTGGCTGCATTGCATACTAGTCATGCTGTGACAGTGGGAACCCGCTTTGACCGCGGGGCCCACTTTACCCGCCCTTCCTCTATTCGTGTCATTTTGTGGATACTGATTTTGACCGCGCCCTGCAATATCGGTTGGGCTTTTGTAAAAATAGCAAGTTGAAAGACGATACATCCATAATCATATCCCAGAATATATATATATATATATATATTATATATTATGTATGTAGTATGTATATATGTATGTATATATATATATATATATATATATATATATATATATATATATATATATATATTATCAAACGTGATAAACTGATGCAGAACAAAACACGAATGTCTGACAAAGCGAAGCGCTGCCCTGGTGAAACTGTCAGCGCACATACCGGGTATGTGCTAATTATAGATATTTTGCCAGACCAGGACTTAGGGCCAACATGCCAAATAGAGGTTCGATATATTTTTAACATGTAGATAATAATACTGAATATGACAACATTTGTGTCATACAAAAGTCCACATATACATATAAAATACAAATTATATAATAAATAAGATGACATATGATATAAGCATATCACATTTGTATTCAAGTGATGTATTTAATGTTTGTACCCAGTACGTGTTTATATACATAGGACATCTCAAATTTCATTATAAAATGCAGATTGTCAGTGGCTTTTGTGGTATTTGCCTAAATAAATATGTTCGGTGGACTTATGTGATTGATGTTGGTCACAAGTTCTGTGTTTTTATCCTTTGCATATATTTGTCAGTTTGTAGTTCACATTTGTTGCAACAACCACAGGAAGGTAGTTTAAAAATTATGAGACGACAATCCGGTGGCAGTCTTTCAAAGTAAAATGTACAATTATACTTTAGTATTTTTACTTTTAAAAACGTCTCATATATCTACATTGAAAAGGAATATTCCTCATTAACAACCGGCATCTCATTGAAAATATAAAACGTACTGCAG
The DNA here is from genome assembly GCA_025642075.2 of Ridgeia piscesae. Taxonomy (NCBI): domain Eukaryota; kingdom Metazoa; phylum Annelida; class Polychaeta; order Sabellida; family Siboglinidae; genus Ridgeia; species Ridgeia piscesae. Next base: position 17,806 of record JAODUO010000696.1, read on the forward strand.
ACCGATGTAAATAAATGACAACATTTAGCAATATAACTATATTTTAAAAACAAAAATTAGATCCAGCATTATTACAAACGATAATATCGTAATCAAAATAAACAACTTGCACTGCATAAGAATAATAAGATATGCCCGCGGCTATAAACCGTGGCCCGCCGCTGTCAGTACAGAAATTTTGTCGTACGCTAAACAACACCACAGCGAGATATTGTGCTAGTCGCCTATGTTTCCAATATTCAAAATAAAGAAACCGCGACTTACATTAAGCTACTGAGATAATTTATATTATACTATACCATACCATTCAGTGTTTCCTAGTCGTTTGGGAAAAACAGCCTCCCTAGGCTATGATCAAAGGCCTGCCTGTCATTGTCGGCTTCAGACTCGTAGACGTAGATAGTCGATGAGTGTTGGCTCGAACTGATAATGTCATGATAAGCGTCAACTACTGCGTCGTCCTGTGCACTACATTGTGGTAAAATGTCACCGTCCGTATAAAACACGTCGCTGTCACCATCAGTATTAATATCACTGCGGAAACTCCCAGATTCGACGCTGGTTTAATCAAACTCCACATCAGCTAACTGTGTCTTTATAACTTTTTATGGGATATGCAGCGCCAGCGCCGCGGTTGTAATCCCGTCTATAGGTCACAGGTCAAAGTTTATCCGAAGACATTTCGAGCGCTTCCGAACTGCACAGCTGGTTCGTTTAACTTCTTAAGCCCTGAGTTTCTGAGGGTCTCAACACTATGACATATGTTCACATAATGCACCATATTGTAAACAAATGTCATCACAATTATATAAAGGTGTACATCATCTGAGCCAGAAAGGAATTTTCTATATATTAGTATAAACACCATCAATTAGCATATCATTTACATTAAAAGAAATCCAAGATGGCCGACAATAAATATGAAAATCAGTTTTGTTTTGTTGATTACCTCACACAATTATAAGTAATTATCTGATCAGTTAGTATATCATTGCAACATATAAAGTATCTTCTGTAAGTAACACAAACATTGGGATTCTATATTATATCAACGTACTAGGTATATAGCTAAGCGAAGACCCCCACAGGACAAATTGAAACACCACGGTCGAATAAACGCATCGTCTTTTTCGTGACCCGTAATTAAAATGCGCATGAAAAATCTCGCGCTCGGCACTGTTTGTTGAACTGCCAACGACGGTAACGGTAATCTCCCCCATAGTCATAGAAATGTTCAAATGTTGACAGCTATGATTTACATTACACAACAATTTATTAACATACACCCTAATTATAAACCTTAATTATTCCTTACAGTTGCGCATTACATGTCCAGTGAATATTACTCAACGTACCTTTTCAGGTTTCTGAATGTGATGGTGATGATTAAATTCTGGTTCAGTTTCTTGGTCTTGGATTTGAAATTGATCTCGGTCTTTGAGTCGGAGAGGATCCTTCTTGCTGATCAATTCGGCAGAAACATTCACTAAGAAAATTAAACCGGCGATGCAGCTAACCGACCACATGGCAGTGGTTGCTAGTTTACCATATGGGTACAAGAAAACACACTGATGTTGGCATGATGTGTGTTTGAACCTGAACAACCAGCGCGGTGATCTTCGTCGTCATGGCGCGCGTCTCGCGTGTTATTGTATGAAGCCACCTAGTGAGTTCGTCGTGGATTCATTTATAATGTTCGCACAATCCGCATTGAAGCGCCACTGTATACCACGCCATGACGCCACGCTAATTTTAAAAATCAGCAGGCGTCTTTAGCGCGTCGTGGGAGAATGTTTGCGGTGTGTGGGGATCCTCAAGACCGTCTCGAGGCATCTTGAGCGAGTCTTGAGGATCGAACATGTTTGATTTTTCAGAAGGTCTTGAGGTGTTTTGACATCGTTTTAACCGCAATTTGCGGTTGAGACGAGACGCAAAAATCCCATTTGCCAATGAGGAGCTTCGTACAAAGCTAAAAAAGGCCTATACTTGGTCAGAAGAAGTTGAGGCTCGCCTAATAACGTCTTGGCAAACATTCCCGCTATTGTATGATGTAGCTGATAAGCATTATCTCAGTCATGCTTTGAAAGAAAGAACGTTTCGGGAGATTGCGTAGATAATAAATATGACCGGTAGCGTATGTATAAAATTTACAATATGTCCTAACTTGAAAATATAAGACGCCGACCGGTATCAAACTGTCGTGGCAGTAATCATGGACCTAGTGGTGTTTTGCCATTTTTACTAAGTATTTTCAAATTCTACAGTAAGGCGATATTTATAAGCAAATCAGTAACATATATTCTCTTTACAGTTACTCCAAGCAATTAGGAAAAAATTGTTTTCAGTGGAGTACTTACGAAAATTTACTGGAAAAATTCAAATTTCGTAGAAGACGGCAGCGCCAAAATTCGTGGAACGTATATCTAAGTTGTGTAAATTGGTTGTGTGTTACGATGAAAAAGTTGGAGAATATAATATAATATTATATATATATATATATATATATATATATATATATATATATATATATATAATTATATATATATATATATATACATATACACACACATATACATATACATAACTATAAAGCTGTTAAAATTTTTTTTTTATGTTTCTCAAATCTTACCCAGAAAGGTATATGAAATGTATTGTTTTCTACACAATGCCATCATTTTGGTTCATTTAATTTTAAAATCACACCACGTTTGTCCAAAAGTTTCGCTATCTCTGTAACATAATATATTCTTTACAATTACTCCTAGCATTTAGCAAAACGTTATTTTGAGTGAAGTAGTTACGAAAATGTGGTGGAAAACTCCAAATTTCGTCCACGTAGACTGCGCAAAAAATCGTGGATCCTATATATAAGTTTCGTAAATTGTTCGTGTGTCAAGATGAAACAGTTGGAGTATATATATATATATATATATATATATATATATATATATATATATATATATATATATATATATATATTTGATCATCAATATGTTTAAATATAAAAATGGATTGTGTTACTTGTGTATCGGTACTTGTAAACTTCTCCTGTATTAAATAATCAATACACCAATAATACCTTTCGTGTAAATGTGCTGCTGCGACTCATACAATAGGATGTGATGGTGAAATACCTCAAGCTCCCCAGTATGTATGAACACTGGAACATAAGGATAGTTCAAGCATTTCACAAAAAACCACATTATAATACTACATTTAATGGTTTATATGGTCAAAGCAAAGAAACAACTTGCCCAGTTCAATATATATATATATATATATATATATATATATATATATATATATATATATATATATATATATATATATATATATAACTTATCAATAAATCTCTATATGCATAATTTATCATATTATTGTTACATTCTTTGCTTGCTGTAATTGTTTATCTTCCATTATTTAGACCATTTCTTAGGGATGCTATTATCTCAAAAGGTTTCTGTAATACCATTAGTTAGTTAAAGACATTAATGTTTAGAGGATATAAATTATGTATACATTACACATACTGTACATAAATCTTGCATACAGTACATTTAAATATGCTATATATGTTTACATTTCATAACTTTCTATATTTATAGTAACTCCTCGTATGTTTACCTTGTTGCTTAAAACGAATTAAACTTTTAAAAGTAACTTTTTATTAAATATGTATACATATTTAAGTATGGCTATACAGTGTTATAGAACTATTTGCCAAGCTATTCCACAGCATAAAATGTATTACCTGACGTTCGTGTAATGAGCTGCACATTTGTTCAGGCATGTCTTATCTAACAGTACTTTCCTCAGTACCACATGTGCAGGGGAGTCTGGAACATGCGAACGCTTGTCGCATTCTTCATTTGGGGGCAGAGGACCATGGTCACACTCTGCTGGGCCGACAACATCACAGTCTGATGGATGGCATCAGCTCATGAAGATACTCATACAACATGAATAGCAACGAGGCTGTAAAACACTCATCTTTATGCAAATAATAATCAGCATTTTTATTTCAAAATAATAAAAACATGTAATTACTAAAACAAATATATTTTTTAAGAAACTGTCCAGTCTAGAAGCAGTATTGCTGCTTTCATCTGACACAATGCCATCTCTCATTCTTATTTGGTTGGTTGCTAGGTGGCGTAAGGTGGTATATGTTTATTTTCTCTGCTCCTTTCAAATTATACATTTGAAATCCAAAATTCTGCATTTCTGTGTTTGACATTGATGCAGCTTAAAGACCAACACTCTACTTTATTTGGATACGCAGGCACTCTTGTAAATTATACCAGTTACGCCGCCGAAATTGAACGTTTATAACATTGTGGGCGATAATACATCCCGATTAAATTTTTCGCGCCAGCACAGTCACCATACAAAGACAGGGTAAACCTTATAAACTGTTGACTAACAGGCCTTTTCAAGACGTTTTTCTTTATATCCAGAATCGCCCTGGGGGTGAAGACCTCTGAACATTTCATTTGCACGGGCACTAAACGTCTTATTACATCGCACTGGCTTGCTGAGCGCGAAAAATTAAACGGTCTGTATTTAGCCTTTTAAATAGATTATTGTATCAACTTGTTTAAGTTACAGTTACAGATACAGATACAGATATGTGATATTTTTCAACGCTTTATTTTATATACATAGCATTTTTATTTAACAACTGGTTATATATAATATTGTTTTATATTTGAGAAGTAGGCTGATTTAAGGTCAACACAATTTTATAATCAGTGTGACCTCTCATCTATTTATTTATAATTGTATTAAGTTTTAGTGCTGTTGACCCATACAGCGCATTGGGACATTTACACTATTTTATAACATCTGATTGTTCTCAAGCTCTTACTATTTTATGATACACTAATTTTACAACTTGAGCAGATTTTGTCAAATGTCACCATTGTTCTTATTCAGTGTTTTACTGTTATGCTGTTCTGCAGCTTCTAGAAGCCATGATTTTACCTTGCGTAGCAAACTGGCGCACTGGTCAGATGTCATCTCAACGCCCTCAAAATATATAAGCACACAAGAATCCTTAACATATTTACATAGTCTGTCATGCCTTAATCTCTGTTTCAACCGAACATTACTGCCAATCCACCGTTCCACGCCAAATTTAAATTGGCATTGATCCTACTGCTAGCTGGTGATGTAAGTATAAATCCTGGACCTGTGGTCAGGCACAATATTCGCCTGGCCACCATTAACATTCTTTCCATTCGTGAGAAAACTGTCTCTCTCACTGATCTTATAATTTCGAAAACAATCGATATCCTTGCTGTCACTGAGACCTGGCTCAGACCCCATGACACAGCCCCATGTATTGCCGGCATTTCCCCTCCCGGTTACGTCTTCCACCATAAACCAACCAGTTGGTCGAGGTGGTGGTGTTGGTTTGCTTGTTTCAAAACAGTTTAAAGTAAACCTTCAGCCCAGCCCTAATTATACCACCTTTGAGTAAATGTGTCTGAACATATCAAATTGTGCAGATAGGTAACTGGTATAACACAAACACTTCCATATTCACTTGCTTCCAGTAACTATCGACGTGTGTGTGTGTGTGTGTGTGTGTGTGTGTGTGTGTGTGTGTGTGTGTGTGTGTGTGTGTGTGTGTGTGTGTGTGTGTGTGTGTGTGTGTGTGTGTGTGTGTGTGTGTGTGTGTGTGTGTGTGTGTGTGTGTGTGCATGCGTGTGTTTGCGGTGCGTGCGTGCGTGCGTGCGTTCATGTGTGTAGCGACCGACATGTTACGAGAGTGAAGAAACAATCCTGACACTGGACGTATGTTGTCAACAAGACATTATTAGCGGTAAGTTCGTATATATTCCATAGCGCTGTATCCAGTCTTTACGACAGCGCTTTACATTTGACTTCCCTGGCAGCCGTACACGTATTCAAACAAATAACACCTCAACTTCCCTCGGAAGGATCCGGCCATGCTGCAATTAATGTGCGAAGGGTGTTCGTAAAATGTCCACCACAGTCTTGCATTTGTTCATGCAGATGAGTGTACTAGAGCAATGCAGAGGTCTCGCACTGCAGCACAGACTTCGAACCCGGGTTCTCTTAGTTGAGAGTCCGAAGCACTATCCACTGTGCTCTAGCTGACACTGAGTGATATAGTTCGCACGCATCAGCCACTACACGCATTCCTGCGCTGTCACCTGGACCTTCGGTGTCGTCGTCTTCGCGTCGTTCGTTGTCCCCACTACAGCCGTTGTCCACGTCACATGTTATGTGTCCTAATTCTGGCCGTCCCGCGACGCTGCCAGAGCCGTCGTCGCCCTCCAGACCTTCGTCAACCTACTCATGCCGATCCTCGTCCACTCCGTTTGATACGCCCGGATACTGACGACGCTACGCATGCGCATCAGCCGCTTGACACCGGAAGACGTCGTCGCGTCCACGCCACACACGGGAAGGACTGGCGTGTCGGATGTAACAGCGACAACGCAAGGCGCCGCTACCCCTGGGAGAGACGGCAATTCTGGTACTATTCTGGATTTCACCATCGACCGCAGACGGGCGGCATCTGTACCAACGTGTTCTGCCGACAGGAAGCGAAGCTCGCTGGAGACACAAAATGAAAACGCAACGAGAAACGTTCGCCATCATCACCGCCTACTACTTCATCTGCAGGATCCCGAACAAGATCTATATCATCCAGTACTTTTGGGGGAACTATACACCTTCAGTGACGTTTACCATGCCGCTGCTGCTCTTGCATTTATCAAATGTTGCGTCAACCCAGTCATCCTCGTTGGCAAATACGAACGGCTGAACTCGCTAACTACCGGACACACGGCAGTAAATAGTGTTCGAAGTAGCTGGTATTAAATACAGACATCAACCAAAGTGTTACTAGCAAATATTTGCGTTCTGCGACTGACGCTGAAATATGGAATTGTTCATGTATGTACATGTCCCGGTCCCTCCTTCCATCCCACTCTGCCTACTTCTGTAATGAGATTATCATGGTGTTAAATACAGCACTTTACGGTAATACAAGACTGAGGTAATAAAGGCACTGTGGACTAGGGTAAAAGTTGATACACGTGTTGTTTTATGATACATGGTACCAGGAATTGGCGTTTAAAATAAAAGAACCGAAAAGATGGACAAACTGAAGCCACCACACTGAAAATAGCCGGTGGTAACCTGGCTGATAGGTGGGAAAGGTTCCTGGAACGTTTTCGATGGTGTTTGGCAGCTGTCGGAGAGGACGGATCGGAAGACAAGAAGAAGGTTGCCATCTTGTTGACAGTTGCAGGAGCCGAGGCACAAGAAGTGTTTCGTACATTCACGTACGAACCTGCCAAAGCGGCAGTAGGTAATCAACCAGCCGTCCCGGCGGAAACAGCAGAACAATTTAACACAGTCGTGCGAAAGCTCACCGAGTTCTGCGTGCCGCGAAAAAACGTCATTTACGAGCGATACGTGTTTCACACCCGAGTACAAGGTGAAGGTGAGACGATAGATAGTTTTACCACGGACTTAAGGCTGAAGTCACAGTCATGTGAATTTGGGTCGCTGCAAGATAGCCTGATACGTGATAAAGTGGTAGTGGGCATCAGATACTCCAAAATAAAGGAAAGGTTACTCAGAGACTCAGAGCTAAAATTAGAGCGGGCAATAGACATTTGCAAAGCAAACGAAGCCGCGCAAGCGCAAATGAAAGTGTTAACAGGCGCAGAAAACAGTGCAAGTGTGAACATGATTCGAAAATTGAAAAAAATGAACCTAAGAAAAAACAAGTCCCTGTAGTGGAACAAGCAACAAGAAACGCCCTGACACCTAAAAAGAAACAATGTAGACGTTGCGGGACAGCCCACAAGTTCCGAGAGTGTCCGGCATGGGGCGCCACTTGTGACAAATGTGGCGGCAGAAATCACTATGCCTCAAAGTGTTTGACACGAAGAGTGCAAGTTGTCGGTGCAGACAATGACAGCACTGGCGACGAAGGAGGTTTCTTTGTGTCAGCTATACACAACAACACACAACAGTGTGAATGGATCGCCTTGTTGACAGTATGTGGCAGTCTTGTGCCGTTGAAAGTAGACAGCGGTGCCCAGGTGAATATACTGAGTCTGAGCAATTATGAGGGGCTTGCCAGTAAGCCAAAACTACTGACAGAGCGACGTCCCAAGCTGAAAACGTACAGTGAAGAAAACATCGAAACTCTTGGAATATGCATTGCTACAGTCAACCACATGGGAAAGAAACTTAGACTACAATTTGTAGTTGTTTCCAAAGGAAGACAGTCACTCATCGGTGCCAGCGACAGTGAGCGACTGGGCTTGGTGACAAGAGAGTGTGGCGTACGGAAAGTTTGCACAGTTAAAGAAAATGGGGTCCTGACAAGTGCAGAAATAAAGAAAGAGTACCCGGATATCTTCAAGGGACTAGGCTGTTTGGAAGGGACATGCAAGATACATCTGCGACAAAACGATGCACCCTCTGTGTATCCGGCGAGGAAAGTCCCGCAGTCTCAGAAGCAGAAGTTGAAGAAAGAGCTTGACAGACTGGTTCAGACAGAGGTGCTGGTCAAAGCCGAAAGACCAACGGATTGGGGCTGCCACTGGTGATAGTGGAGAAGCCCAACGGTGACCTGAGACTGTGTCTGGATCCAAAGGACCTCAATGAGTACATCAGAAGAGAACACTACCACCTGCCACACAGGTCTGAAATCCTCAGTGAGATGGCAGATGCAAGGTACTTCACCAAAATGGACGCATCACAAGGGTTCTACCAAATTCAGCTAGACGAAGAGAGTACACAGCTATGTACAGTCGCTACGCCTTTCGGCCGATACTCCTTCAAAAGACTTCCATATGGGATCAGCTGTGCACCAGAAATATTCCATGCCAAGATTCAGCAACTGGTCTAGAGCGATACAAGAGTCAAAGTCTTCATGGATGACATAGTCGTCTGGGGACGAACAAGAGAAGAGCACGACGCTCGACTGAAGAGGGCGTTGGCCACCATCAGACGCTCTGGACTCAAACTGAACGAGAAAAAGTGCATATTTGGTGTCACAGAATTGACGTACTTAGGAGAAAAACTAACACACCAGGGAATCAAGCCAGATCCGGACAAAATTGCTGGAATTTGCAACATGCCAGTACCCACGACCAAAGAGGAAGTACAGAGAGCACTTGGCAAGGTAAACTACATGGCCACGTTTGTGCCGAACTTGACGGTAACAGCCCTGAGACAACTGCTACTCGAGTAGAACGACTGGCAGTGGGAAGCCGAACAGGCAAATGAATGGCAAGACATAAAAGACTTCTTCACGACGGAACCACTCCTGAAGATCTATGATCCAGCTAGAAGAAGCAAAATATCGAGTGATGCATCAAAGGATGGCTTGGGAGCCGTACTTCTACAGGAGCACGATGGAAATTGGCTTCCAGTTGCGTTCATCTCGCGTGCCATGACCTCTGCAGAAAAGAACTATGCTCAAATTGAGAAGGAGCTTTTAGGGCTAGTCTTTGCATGTGAGAAGTTCCATGAGTATGTGTATGGTGCTACGGTAATAGGAGAAACCGACCACAAGCCCTTGATTTCACTCCACAAGAAGAATCTGTGCGATCTGACGCCTCATCTACAACGAATAATGCTGCGATTGAGAAGGTATGACTTGAAACTCGAGTTCAAACCGGGAAAATACCTGATAGTAGCCGACACTCTGTCACGTGCATTTGGCAGAAGTGTAAAGAAAAGTAACACAGAAGAGGAGATCAAAGCACACGTGGATATGGTCAGACAGAATGCACAAGTGAGTGATCCAATGTGGGAAAAGATTGCCACCCACACAAAGGACGATGAGGAACTGAAAGACGTCCTGAATGCACAATCACTGAAACCATACTACCACTTCAGAGGTGATATCACTGAAATCGATGGGGTGTTGGTGAAAGGACCGAAAGTTATCATACCTAAAACACTACAAGGTGATATGCTGAAGAAGATTCACGAAGGACATCTAGGCATAGAAAAATGCCAGGCCAGAGCAAGACAAGTGATGTACTGGCCCAACATCAACAACGACATTGAAAACCACATAGGACGATGCGGTACATGTCAGAAACACAGGTACAAGCAGGCAAAAGAGCCAATGGAACAACATGAAATACCCGAGAAACCTTGGCGGAAGATAGGAGCAGACTTATTCACGCTGTTTGGCAAGAACTTCTTGGTGGTTGTCGACTATACATCAAACTACCCAGAAGTGGTCAAACTAGAAGATCTGTCGTCCACAAACACCATAAGTCACATGAAATCCATCATGGCAAGACACGGTCTTCCTTCTGTGGTTGTGTCAGATAATGGACCACAGTTCAGCAGCCGTGAGTTCCGACAGTTTGCAATGCAATACGGCTTCAAACATGTGACATCTAGTTCCGAGTACCCACAGAGTAATGGAAAGGCGGAAAAATCGGTACAAATCGTGAAGCGTTTGTTGAAGAAAGCCAAGGAGAATTACGAGGATCCGTACCTGGCATTGCTAAACTACAGATCTTCACCATTGTCGGGAAGTGACCGATCTCCTGGAGATATCTCAATGAATAGGAAACTGAGAACGAAGCTGCCCAGCGCAGAAGAACATGTCACCATGCACAAGTTGCCAGACATCAAACAAAAGCGCTATTGTGATCATGGTAGCAATCAACTCAAGCCACTAGAGACTACTGACACAGTCAGGGTCAGAGGTGATGGTGTGTGGAGTGAGAAAACGCAAGTACTGGCAAGGGTAGCACCCATACTCGTACCTAGTGGAGCTTGAGAGGGGTAAGCGTTTACGAAGAAACAGACGTCATCTGCTAAAGACACAAGAGAGGTTTGTGCCAGTACACGATGATGACGACGACAGAGAGAAAGAGGTTTGTGTAGATCACCCGTCGGGAGGAGCCACAGCCTCAACAAATCAGTCAGCAGTGACTCCGGAGGCAGCACAATCAAGCCACTCCACAGACCAGTCACAGCCTGTGTCAACAATGAGTGATGTGCGCACTACACGTAGTGGCCGGATCAATAAGCTGCCGAGTCGTTATGTACACGACTAAAGTGATAGCAATGGGCAGAATAATTCCATTCATATAACATTAGACAAAACAAAGGGCAGTCTACCCTGGTTTCTAGTTATACATGCAAGTTTCTTTGCGTATAAAGTACATAATCAGGAATAGTCAAACAGGACATTATCATGCCTTTAATTGGACTGATACAAACTGAACAGTTAAGAACAGTGAATGAAGACTTACGAACTTGTGAGATAACATCGAAATGTGCAGAACTAATGTGCATAACACTTATAATGTACTTTAGTAAGAAGGGAAGATGTAATGAGATTATCATGGCGTTAAATACAGCACTTTACAGTAATACAAGACTGAGGTAATAAAGGCTCTGTGGACTAGGGTAAAAGTTGATACACGTGTTGTTTTATGATACAACTTCCACCTCATTCTCCCTCCTTACATCCCACTCTCCCTCCTTACATCCCATTCTCCCTCCTTACATCCCACTCTCCATTCTTCCATCTAGTGCCTGTTCGATACCAGGTTTTGTTCGATACCGATCGATACCTGATTTGTTTTCGATACTCAATACTCAATACTCGATACTTATATTGTGTGTATAATATTCACACAGAACACAGTTCCCAGTAGAAGCACAGTATGCAACAGAAATAGTGCTGGTTCCTGTCGAGTTGTTTACGTTTAGGAACAGCGAGTTTAGGCACAAACATGATTTTTATATGCCACCAACATGGCAAATTAAGCAGAAAAAGACAGCATCAACGCATGATTGGGAAAGAATATGGAACTAAGCAGTGAATAGCATGACTTCGGAACAGTGACAGTCACAGTGCCCTGGCTTTGCAAGCTACGGACACCGTGCCCGTGGGCCGGCGAACTGTCACTGATTACACAGTCAACATGCAGCATTCGCACAAATGTTCTTCCAGATAGGTTGTAATTACGAATTGCTCAGCTATAATCACGTATATATATATATATATATATATATATATATATATATATATATTTAGGCGTATGAGTATACGTCATTGATATTCCTGTTGTTTTTATTAAATTTATGTTATTGTTTACCTTCAACCTTAGCGCTTATTCAGCCAATGCCATGGTACGACAAAATACCAAGTCCAAGGTATGGCTATGCTACGAGTATGACTACGCCAGGCATAGACTATGGCCTATACTTAGATGACTACGACATGTCAGTGTCGTAGTCATCTAAGTATAGGCATTTGATATAATGTATTTATTTTATAAGATAACAAGCAAAGCAGCAATAAAAAAATGAAAACGTGTTAGGTAAATGTAAAAAAGAGTTACTTTTATAAATATTCGTATCAGCATCCAGCAGAGATGGAGTAATCGTACTCGTGTACTCGTACTCGAGTACGAATACTTTTTGTGTACTCGTACTCGAGTACGAAGCAAAGTAATCGTACTCGTACATTACCAAAGTAATTGTACTCACGATTACTTCTCACGATTATTTTTTTTTCATATGAACAGTTGCAATCAAATATATTAGACAGATAAAAATGGCAATATTAGAAGTAATCTAATAAATGTAATAATAATCGAGGTATTCAAAATATTCAGTCAGATTTCCCTAATTAATACCTTCTCTTCCCAGAGAAGCCACATCACATACAAGTTAAATTGTGACAGTCCCTGAGAAGCACTGCAGGAGAAGAGGAGATAAGCATCCCCTAACATCTTGCTTTGTAATTTTAGAAGCCAGGCCACAGCCCCACCTGCCTTGTTTGCTCTGTCAGTATGGTGTGAATGACTGGTCATATTTCCAACATCCAGAATCCTGACTGGGTGTGGGCGGTTAGCTGTTAAATCCCTGTCTATTATGTTCAATTAAGTGCAAACTGTAAACCTGTCTAAATCCACAACTATTGTGTGTTTGTCCCATCCATTTCATACTTTGAAATGTATTTAAATAAAATATTCTTGAGGGAATAAAATACAATTACAAATACTTTTTAAATATAAATGTATTTAAATATGAATACATTGAAAAGTATTTCAAATACTTTTTTTATAATAATTTTCATTTTGTATTACTATGTAGGTAAAACAAGAGCAACACATATATTGAGACATCTAGTTTATAGGCATAATTAGTGTTTTGCTCATATGATGACAGGCAGACCAGTGATAGGGAGTGTTGTTATTGCTAACTGCATCACAATGACAACTGGCTGAAAGAGGGAAAGGCCACAATATATTGTTTGTATATTAAGCCAGGAGGTCCATAATAAAATGCCTATGTTGCCCTCAGAAGAGACACTGCTAATCATTGCTAGGATGTTGTGAGGAAGGCTCAACTTCAAAGTGAGCCAGGAAACCAGAATAGCCTGATGTCAGATTGCAGCCTGACTAAAGAACAAAAGGGGATATTGACTTATGGTCACTGTTAGGTGCTAATCCATCCTCTGGCTCTGAGCAAACAAAAGTTTGGCAGGTCACAGCAGGGTCAGTGGAAGCCTGTTGTTAAGTGTCTTCATCAGTAATTAGCACTGATGGGTGAAGTTGCAGTGCATTAAGGTAATCAGTTTGGCAGGCATTACATGTGACAGTGAAAAAAGAAATGTTGATACTGACAATGTATTTGAAAAAAAAATATTTGAAAAAGTCAAATACTTTAGGAAAGTATTTAAATTCAAATACTTTTAATTCCTAAACATCAAATACAAATACTTAAACAGTATTTAAATACTTTCAAATACAAATGTATTTGACCCCATCTGATATACTACATATTTGAATTGGATACTCTTGAATATGCACCCCTGGTTTTGAAGTGTTGTTATTGTAATGTATTTGATCATGTGTATTTGAAATTTTTAAATGCCTCCTATTTGTATTTGATTCAGAAACCATAAATTAAGTTATTAATCCAGCGTTAAATTATTCATCCAATACCTGAGAAAGTCGTCTAATTATTAATAATAATAACACCTGGATAGTGGATAGCAGTAATTTGTTAGAACATTAGTGACACAACAACAGAACAAGAATGACACCTAGGTATTCCATAAAAGTCGCCTTTATGTTAGAAACAGGATATTCGTTAAAATAATCATGAAAGTAATCATGATTACATTACTCGAGTACATTGTAAAGTAATCGTACTCGTACTCAAGTACATTTGTTTTCTGAGTACTCGTACTCGTACTCATGCATGTTCAAAGTAATCGTACTCGAGTACATTTGTATTGTACTCACTCCATCTCTGGCATCCAGCACATGGTATATGAAATACTAATTAGTTCAAAAACATGAATCCCATTCATTAGTCTTTCAAATTATGCCTTTCACAGAGAATACATTAGCTTTAGCAAACATGTGCTTAGTGATACATGTCATACATGTCATGGAAAATTGTTCAATATTATAATATATATTTAGTCTGGCAATGCCATCATCATCAGAAAGATTATTGTTAATTATATGACCCAGTTATATATATATATATATATATATAATATATATATATATATATATATATATATATATATATATATATATATACATACATATACATATATATAATTTTAAATAGTCCTGACTAGAAAATTACCACTTCTTTATATAAGGGCATACTGTAACCAAATGCTTGGTGTAAGTGTACGTTAATAAAGAAACAGCTAAATCGTATTACTGTTGATATAACAATTGTTTAATAAAATCATAATAGTCAGTACTAAACACCTAAATATCTGGTCATATAATTAACAATAATCTTTCTGATGATGATGACATTGCCAGACAATATATATAATATATATATATATATATATATATATATATATATATATATATATATATATATATATATATATATATATATATATATATATATATATATATATATTGTCTGGCAATGTCATCATCATCAGAAAGATTATTGTTAATTATATGACCCAGATATTTAGGTGTTTGAGGTCACTGACTATTATGGAAATGACTATTGCTCATCTATATCAGTAGTACAATATATGAACAATACAACCAAGATAACCAGTCAGTGTATTTAAAAGTCAAGGGCTTGGAGGCATTCACCAAAGTGCCATATTATATAATAGAGCCATTTGCTATATAGTGGTGAATTTTGTTTTTAAGATAAATAAGCATTACAGTTAGTTGGTGCTTTTAAATATCAAATTATTCGGCATTTGTTGTGAAGAAAACGGTATTACAAAACTACTGCAAGAGCAGCAGTTGTGTGGGGAGCGGTGGTCGCGCGGTAGAGCGCCGGACTGTCAATCGAGATTTCAATCCCACCTACACACCTTTCGAAACTTGCGCGATTTCGTTCACCCCACATCTGCCTGTGTCTTTCGGAAGAGACACTAAAAACCGGTGGTTCCTTCTATCTGGTGTCTATGGCAGGGGGAAATAAAAAATCTCACATTGGGGGTAAATGTGTAACTTGTTGTGGACTCACTAATTCTAGAGAAGGAGAACTCCTGCGTTTGCCCAAGTTTGGGCTGTTTGGAGGAAACCACCTGATATATGAAATCTGTAGTTGTTGTTATCAGTCGAATCAGCTGCTTGTCTTTAAATGTTGGTGCTATAACAAAGTTTATGCCAAACCTAAAACAATTTCTAAAGGCAAGGTTCACTGTCAAGAGCCAAGCCTAGGTCATTCGGTATGATTGCGTATTTGTGCATACATTACGTAGACTTTTCCACGAAAACCTGGTAACTGGTCTAAGCCTATTTCCAATTAATATTATACTTTTATGGTGACACATTTAACATTGTCTGTAAGCCCAAAACAGTGTTCACTATTCTGAAGTTTCTGTTGCACAACATGCTCGGTAGGTAATTAAAATATTTAGTTTAAAACTATTGTGCCCACTGATGACCAACGGTCCAACGTTAAGGACACCTAACGTCATGTTATAAACGTCTATGTGGCTAAATATAAATAGAAGGGCCGTAACCCTCCAATGAAAATCTCTAAATAGGGGTTTGTGTGCAAATTAAGAGGTGAAAATGTTTGGTGGAAAAACGAGTTCTCTGGGGATCAGTTTTGCTTCTTAGACCTATACTGTGTGTGTCTGTTTACATATGTTAACAGTGTTTATATTTATTTTAGACAATGAAGCGCTTTCGAAGATGGATTAGGAACAAATGCGGAAACAACGACGATTATGATGTATGTTATTATATACATACTTTATTTATCTTTGCCTAGAATTCTCTGTCGTAATTAATTTACACACAATTATACATTTCTATTTTGCTACCAATAAAGCATAGTTCGTGATGTTACAAAACATTTCAAAGTACACTGTAATTAATTATACACAACTAGATTAAAATGTGCATGACCATTAGGAAAACATTAATAGTTATATACACCCACACCCACACACACACCCACACCCACACCCACCCACCCCCCCACACACAATTGTCTTGCTTTTTACAATTAGCCAACTTGACACCCACAAAGTCAATGTGGGGGTTGCAAAGCCAATAATATTACAAAGAAAATCCATTTTCGATACATAATTTCTTCAATAAAAATATTAATTAGTTTCCGTTTTTCAGGCATGTTATGATTAAGGCATGCATGGTCTAAAGATACATTAATGCCTTAATTAGCAGTTATATTCTATCAAGGTCGACACTTGTGTAAAATAAAATGTTATACCAAATGTGATGGTTATCGATTCTGGCATGATCATTTGTTTCTCATCCAACAGTCAGTTCAGTATATTTTGGTTGTGTCAATCCTGTAAAGCATATTTTTCAGCATGCACATGCTACAGCAGCTGCATTGTCGTGACATTCATGACACACATTAATTAATTACAAGTAACATGATAATGTTGCTTCAGCAATTGAATTTTCAAAATGGTCCAATATGTCTCTGTTGAGCTTGTTAAGCTATCCGACGAATTTCCAAAATTGTCCAAAATGTATCTGTTCAGCTTGTTCAGCTATCCGACTAGTAGCGTAGTTAATAGAACAGGTAAATACTAAACAATTACGTGACAATGTAGTGTGATTAGAAATCTTTCTATGCATGTCGTTATCTGATATATTATGTTTTGATATTTTCATGTAACAATTGCAATAGGTCAAGCTGTTCATCACCTTATGTACATTAATGACACATTTAATCAAGCGTTGAATATATATATATATATATATATATATATATATATATATATATATATATATATATATATTATATATATATATATAGGTCAATGTTTGATAAAAGACCCTAATGATGGGTGCATGTTGTATAATAGTATGTTTAATATTGATGCTAATATTATTTATATTTGTTTTGTTTGTAGTACAGTGATGATTCATCAGAGGTACGTTACCTGATGCTATAAGTCATGCTCTATATCTATCTATCTATCTACCTATCTATCTATCTATCTGTCTATCTATCTATCTATCTATCTATCTATCTGCCTGCCTGCCTGCCTGCCCGCCCGCCAGCCAGCCCGCCCGCCCGCCCGCCAGCCAGCCAGCCAGCCAGCCAGCCAGCCAGCCAGCCAGCCAGCCAGCCAGCCAGCCCGCCAGCCCGCCCACCCGCCCGCCCGCCCGCTCGCCCATATATATATATATATATATATATATATATATATATATATATATATATATATATATATATATATATATATATTATAATACAAGTAAAGAATACTGTAAATGGCAAAGAGAATAATTGTATCTGAACCCACCCACTTCCTACGCGACTAGTTCGACATTCTACCCTCTGAAGGGAGGTACACAATTACAACTGTAAGAACCCAGTGTGAACTTAATTCATTTATTCCATCCTCCTTCAAGTGTATGAACCAGTGACATAAAGCCAATTGTTCACCGAATTATCTGCCATATTGTGTTTATATAAACATCGCCATATTATGTTATCGTATTTAGTTGTCTATCTTATACCATTCCGCATTGTGTTAACATATGTTTGCAAATACTGTAATATTACAAAGAAAGTAAATTTACGATACCTGAATTCTTCAATAAAAACATTAACTAGTTTCTGTTTTTCCTGGCATGTTATAATTAAGGCATGCGTGTTCTAAAGATACATGGATGCCTTAATTAGCAGTTACATTCTATCAAGGTCGACACTTGTGTAAAATAAAATGTTATACCAAATGTGATGGTTATTGATTCTGGCATGATAATTTGCTTCACATCCAACAGTCAGTTCAGTATATTTTGGTCGTGTCAATCCTGTAAAGCATATTTTTCAGCATGCACATGCTACAGCAGCTGCATTGTCGTGACATTCATGACACACATTACTTCATGACATACAAGTAACATGATAATGTTTCATCGACAGTTGAATTTTCAAAATGGTCCAATATGTCTCTGTTGAGCTTGTTAAGCTATCCGACGAATTTCCAAAATGATCCAAGATGTATCTGTTCAGCTATCCGACTAGTAGCGTAGTTAATAGAACAGGTAAATACTAAACAATTACGTGACAATGTAGTGTGATTAGAAATCTTTCTATGCATGTCGTTATCTGATATATTATGTTTTGATATTTTCATGTAACAATTGCAATAGGTCAAGCTGTTCATCACCTTATGTACATTAATGACACATTTAATCAAGCGTTGAATATATATATATATATATATATATATATATATATATATATATATATATATATAGGTCAATGTTTGATAAAAGACCCTAATGATGGGTGCATGTTGTATAATAGTATGTTTAATATTGATGCTAACATTATTTATAGTTGTTTTGTTTGTAGTACAGTGATGATTCATCAGAGGTACGTTACCTGATGCTATAAGTCATGCTCTGTATCTATCTATCTACCTATCTATCTATCTGTCTATCTATCTATCTATCTATCTGCCTGCCTGCCTGCCTGCCTGCCTGCCTGCCTGCCTGCCCGCCCGCCCGCCCGCCCGCCCGCCCGCCAGCCAGCCCGCCCGCCCGCCCGCCAGCCCGCCAGCCCGTCCACCCGCCCGCCCGCTCGCCCATATATATATATATATATATATATATATATATATATATATATATATATATATATATATATATATATATTATACAAGTAAAGAATACTGTAAATGGCAAAGAGAATAATTGTATCTGAACCCACCCACTTCCTACGCGACTATTTCGACATTCTACCCTCTGAAGGGATGTACACAATTACAACTGTAAGAACCCAGTGTGAACTTAATTCATTTTTTCCATCCTCCTTCAAGTGTATGAACCAGTGACATAAAGCCAATTGTTCACCGAATTATCTGCCATATTGTGTTTATATAAACATCGCCATATTATGTTATCGTATTTAGTTGTCTATCTTATACCATTCCGCATTGTGTTAACATATGTCTGCAAATACTGTAATATTACAAAGAAAGTAAATTTACGATACCTGAATTCTTCAATAAAACATTAACTAGTTTCTGTTTTTCCTGGCATGTTATAATTAAGGCATGCATTTTCTAAAGATACATGGATGCCTTAATTAGCAGTTAAATTCTATCAAGGTCGACACTTGTGTAAAATAAAATGTTATACCAAATGTGATGGTTATTGATTCTGGCATGATAATTTGCTTCACATCCAACAGTCAGTTCAGTATATTTTGGTCGTGTCAATCCTGTAAAGCATATTTTTCAGCATGCACATGCTACAGCAGCTGCATTGTCGTGACATTCATGACACACATTACTTCATGACATACAAGTAACATGATAATGTTTCATCGACAGTTGAATTTTCAAAATGGTCCAATATGTCTCTGTTCAGCTTGTTCAGCTATCCGACGAATTTCCAAAATGATCCAAGATGTACCTGTTCAGCTATCCGACTACTAGCCTAGTTAATAGAACAGGTAAATACTAAACAATTACGTGACAATGTAGTGTGATTAGAAATCTTTCTATGCATGTCGTTATCTGATATATTATGTTTTGATATTTTCATGTAACAATTGCAATAGGTCAAGCTGTTCATCACCTTATGCACATTAATGACACATTTAATCAAGCGTTGAATATATATATATATATATATATATATATATATATATATAGGTCAATGTTTGATAAAAGACCCTAATGATGGGTGCATGTTGTATAATAGTATGTTTAATATTAATGCTAATATTATTTATATTTGTTTTGTTTGTAGTACAGTGGTGATTCATCAGAGGTACGTTACCTGATGTTATAAGTCATGCTCTGTATCTATCTATCTATCTATCTGTCTGTCTGTCTGTCTGTCTGCCTGTCTGCCTGCCTGCCTGCCTGCCTGCCTGCCTGCCTGCCTGCCTGCCTGCCTGCCTGCCTGCCTGCCTGCCTGCCTGCCTGCCTGCCTGCCTGCCTGCCTGCCTGCCTGCCTGCCTGCCTGCCTGCCTGCCTGCCTGCCTGCCTGCCTGCCTGCCTGCCTGCCTGCCTGCCTGCCTGCCTGCCTGCCTGCCTGCCTGCCTGCCTGCCTGCCTGCCTGCCTGCCTGAATATACTATGTACTATTGATTCTATATATATATATATATATATATATATATATAGGTCCATGTTTGATAAAGGACCCTAATGATGGGTGCATGTTGTATAATAGTACGTTTAATATTGATGCTAATATTATTTATATTTATTTTGTTTGTAGTACCGTGATGATTCATCAGAGGTACGTTACCTGATGTTATAAGTCATGCTCTCTATCTATCTATCTATCTGTCTGTCTGTCTGTCTGTCTGTCTGTCTGTCTGTCTGTCCGCCCGCCCGCCCGCCCACCCACCCATCCATCCATCCATCCATCCACCCATCCATCCATCCATCCATCCATCCATCCATCCATCCATCCATCTATCTATATATCTAGCTATCTATCTATCTATATATCTATTTACCTATCAACCTATCTATCTGTCTGCCTGCCTCCCCGCCAGCCATCCGCCCGCCCGCCCGCCCGCCCCCGCCCGCCCGCCCGCCCGCCCATATATATATATATATATATATATATATATATATATATATATATATATATATATATATATATTATACAAGTAAAGAATACTGTAAATGGCAAAGAGAATAATTGTATCTGAACCCTCCCACTTCCTACACGATCAGTTCGACATTCTACCCTCTGAAGGGAGGTACACAATGACAACTGTAAGAACCCAGCGTGAACTTAATTCATTTATTCCATCCTCCTTCAAGTGTATGAACCAGTGACATATCGCCAATTGTTCACATAATTATCTGCCACATTGTATTTATATAGACATCGCCAAATTATGTTATCATATTTATGATATTGCGCATTGTGTTAACATATTTATAAAATTATTTGATCATTAATAGTTTATAGACATTTTGTTTTGCTACTGTAATGGCCGTCCACAATTTTATTTTGTATTGATATACTTACTACTAACAACTACTGTTCACATACTTGATTTTGTTGTACACATATGATTTAGTACGTCAGTAAAACATTATGTTATGCACCCTCCGCAATACAAAGTGTAAATCCGTTTTGTGGATGGCAAATAAAGCTATTATTAGCATTTTTCATATGATCATATTAAATAATCAATGTGGTCCACTCCTATACACATATTTATACATACATTTTCCAACTACATTTTTGTATCTGTCGTGCTATTTTAATAAATGTATGTACACAAAGAAGAAATGGTAGTGTTCCCGATCGTTTGTTTCAAGTATACGTAATTAATACTTTCTTGAAATTTGATGTATATGTGGATCCCCACAAAATGATTCCGTATGTCAAATATGGGTAAACTAGAAAGTAATATGTTGTTTTGACGGCTGAAGCAAAGAATGTAGGTGTTAGTTTTAAAGCATTGGCTATTTAATGTTGCATGCTCTTAAGCATTCTTGCCAAGGAATTCTTTCATCTATAAAAAGACCAATAAATGGTATACTTTTTGAACGCAGTATGATTAATCTATATATTGTTATAGATGATGTCTTGACACTGGGGAGAACGGGATGTGCATTATAACATCCATTGTGTCTTGTTAATCTAAATTAACTTGTAGAATAATTATCAATAAGAACATGGTATACGAAAAAGACCTGCTTGATCTATAGCATATTTTTGTAC
>JAODUO010000696.1:45000-90000 GCA_025642075.2 Ridgeia piscesae
TTGTGTTTGTTTGTTTGCAGGACTATATCAGTTACTATCCATCAGTTAATTAAAAGTATTAATCAACATACAGTGATACGTAAGTGACCTTATTGTACCGCTAAAATCACTCTCTACTGATAAGTATTACAATATACTAACATTAATTATGACTTGCTATGTCAATTAACAAATACAAACTCATTACACAACGTGTTTTGCTTTCTATAACATTTATCTACTGTTGATGCATATGCTTGCATGACCTTTATATAAATTTTTCTGGCACCAAGTTTCACAAAAGAGATATGATCATATAAAATGGTTGTGTTCTAGTCGCATTGTACTGTCGCCTTCAAACAGCATTCCAACCCTTCGTTTATGTTTCTTGCCTTCTGAGTAAATACTTGAAATATGTCTGTCAAAGTTCTCACAATCTTATTTATATAGGTGATCACTGTATTCAAATTTATCAAACATAGCATAACGAATATGGTTGACAAAATGAACTACAATACGTAGATGTATAATATATATATAAATTATATATATATATAAATATATATATATATATATATATATACATTTTATATTGATATTACTGCTATTCCAATTTTGTTTGTAGTGCACAGACAGTGAAGATGCATCTGAGGTAAGATAGCTAATAGTTACACGATGAGGAGACAAAAGTGTTTGGGTAATCAAATTGTGTCCTCTCATTTCGTTTCACTATACCATGTTTTCCAACTTTTTACTTTGATGTTAATCATAAATATTTCAATCCCCTGTGATCTACGACGTTATTTGACAACATTAATATCATTATTAAATTACGCATCCTGCCCGTCATCATGTTAACCTTCAACTGACACATACCCTTGCATGATGTTAATGTTAAATGGATTGCTGCTAAGTTTCAAGAATGTGATGTGATATGAGATGGTCATATATCCTAGTAAACAGTTGCCCTCTCTTTATCAAGTATATGACTGTATGTTGTACCTAGTCATAAGTCATGCGCCTTGGCATCTGTCACACACGTTTCGGAATAACAAATGTTGAACTAGTTTAGCGCAACTCAAGTTGTGCTGAGTTGCCAAGCGTTGTACATTGCACAATTTCTCAACTTGTGTTGACCAAGACCGCTATTTCCAACAACTGTTTGTGGTCCAGTGTAAAACTTCATAATGCTTCCAAAATTAACATGATCATATCACGTTATTATTACAATCCCGTGCTGTATAGAAAGTGATTTGACAAACTCAACCTAACTAAGCTAACGAACTTAGGGCATTCAGGGGTGCAGGTGAAATATGCAACACATTACTTGATATTGTACTTTGTTTAGAAATTACATATTATGTGTTCATTGAATACATTTCGCATATTCTGATGTCTTTTTTCTAAATGCATTGACCAAATTATTTACCATCTTATTTACTTTCAAGTTAACTATAATATAACTTGTAGCATTGTACTATTGCCACCGAACAGTATTCCAACAATTTGTCCATGTTTCTTGCCTTCTGGGTAAATTAACGTGTAGTCTACCTCTTGAAATATGTCTCTCAAAGTTCTCACAATCTTATTTATATATGTGATCACGGTATTCAAATGTCATGCACACAGAACGAATCTGGTTGACAAAATGAACTACATATATATATATATATATATATATATATATATATATATATATATATATATATTATATTATGTTACTGCTATTCCAATTTTGTTTGTAGTGCACAGACAGTGAAGTTGCGTCTGAGGTAAGATAGTTAAAGGTTACATGATGAGGAGACAAAGGTTTTTCTTAAATTTGATTTTACACATAAATATATATATGTCAATTCGACTAAACCAATATCATTATTGCCGGTTTGCCGCTGATTTTCACGAATATGATATGATATGAGATGGTCATATATCCTAGTAAACAATCGCTCTGTCTTTATTAAGTATAATATTGTACTTTTTACCTTAAGTCATAATTCATGCGCCTGTGACGCTCTCTCCCAAGTTTCGGAATAAACAAATATTGAACTTCTTTAACTATACACGCTACTCAAGTTTTGTTGAAATGCGAACTATTGTATATAGCATATTTTTCTAATAGTATTTATATTTTGTTTGTTTGTTTGTTTGCAGTACTATATCAATAATGAAACATCACGTGTAAGTTAACTAAATGTATTAATCAACTTACAGTGACAATTATTTGACCTCGTTTTTCCTTTTCAGTCATTTCTTATCAATAGGCGATACATTCCAAATATGTCTTAACACCTTCCTCTGTATATTGTACCTCTAAAACCACTCTCTACTGATAACTGTTACACAATACTAACATTAACTATGACTTGCTATGTCAACAAATACAAACTCATTACAAGACGTATTTTGCTTTCTATAACATATATCTACTGTTGGTGCATAAGCTTGCATGACCTCTGTATAAATGTGTCTGTCTATGATTGTGTGTTCTAGTCGCATTGTACTATCGCAATATAATAGTATTCCAACACTTCAGTTATGTTTCTTGCTTTTGAGTATATAATCGGCACCTGATGAAATGTGTATCTCGGCACCTGATGAAATGATGGCATCGTTATTTCAATTTTGTTAATTAGATTATACAAATAGCAGTCAACCTACAGTGATGGTTATGTGCCTAGGTTGTCCGTGTCCACTCATTTCGTAGCTATAGGCCATATATTCCAAATATAGTTTCACATCTTGTCCTACATACTGTAACATTAACGTCATTCTTTATCGGAAATTGTGACGTGCTGTGCCATTTAAAAATATAACTGTTTTGCTTTTCAAAACTTTCGTCTACTCTTGGTGCATATGTTTGCATAACCTCAACTTAATTGTGTTTGTCAACATGTATCACAAAAGAGACGTGATTGTTTGAGGTAGTAGACTTCAGAGGGGAAGCCATCATGCGCTAATTTCGAATATCTGACACGGGGCAATAATAAGATGGCTTATCGTATGGACCCACCCTTATCTCAGTTAAACAATGACTCGATGACCTTCACCCGTATTCATACTGGCGTCAGATATGTTCTGAACGTGTGGCAATAGGAGGCCATCCGACATATATCAGACATACGACTGTGTCTGATACACACAGATTGCGCATAGATAGCATGCACTTCTAAATCACCACAATAAGGATGTCTTTCATGAATTCTTTACATAATCAACTATCAAGAAATGTGTTTAAACGATATGAATACTCGACCGCAGTTTTGGTCAACTGCTTCATAGACACGTCATGATATTCGATATGACCTAGCGTTAGATACATCCGATCAAACTGATCACGATGATATTGTTATATTGGATTTGCGGGTAGGTTTAATCAAGCTTTAAATATGCCAGTTTATCTGAGGTTAAGAAAACATCTGCATCACGCAAACAACACAGGTTTATTTTGTATGCTAATACATCCATTTTTAAATTACCGTGCAAATGTATAATATAATATAATTATTATAAGTTAATTACACATAACACGATGAAGAGCAGACGTCGTAGTTGTAGTCAACTTGTGTATCGTATTTCATATTTGAATCACAGGACACGCATTTGAACCTTCAGCTACAAACAACAACAGCAGGTAAAAGGCATTTATTATATGTGTGCATTCCTATATGAATAGATAGCAACAATGTATATGTGTCATTGACAAGCATGGAAATATTTTTTAAGAAGTGTTTATTCTGTGAAAACGAATCGTGTTAAAAGACACCTATTGCAGACTATCGTTATATATATATATATATATATATATATATATATATATATATATATATATATATTTTTATATATAGTGGTTATTGGTACAAATACATGGAATGCTTAAAATTAATATATAAGCAAATCATTTGGTGGAAAAGTTACAATAATGAATCATGAGTGTTTGGTACTGTACATAGGCATCACTCGAAGGCAAGAATGCCTGCAACTGTATTTCCATCGTACCACCAAAACATGTTTGTATAACCTTTTGTTTTGTTAATCCCACATGGCAATTTGTCGTCAAATATATCACTCAAATGCAAATGTGTTTGATTAATATTGTAATACTGACAGTATTAATACTGTTTTGGAATATATATATGTATGAATGAATGAAATCAATGAATGAGTTGTTGTTTTTTAATAGAAATACACATTCCAGTGTGTATGTAAACAAGCAGATATTTGAATATTGTTGTTCTTTGTTCAATGACATTGTCACAGTAGCAATCATACTTGCGTATATTTAATGTTGCCATATTAAATATGCAATGTATTCAAAGATCTGATTTGTAATTGGTGGTTTAAAAATATGAAATCTCATGAGTCTCAGACACTACATGGTACATTTTATTTTGTTGCAGCAATATTCGTTGCAGTAGGCACTAATTCAAATGCATTGAACGTCATGCATCAAGATAACTCGACACACATTGTAGAAAGGGCGATAAAGCTGGCGCTGCATGAAGTTAAGATGATAAAGGCCACACACTTTAAATCAGTGCAAGAAAGGAGATTCCCAGACATGACTATAAATATCGACCCACATAATCTTCAAATAACGTTTCATGGCAAGAAGTCTGATGTCATCGCTGCTGAGAAGGTCATGCATGAGCTCGTGGATAGCATGAAATATACGTACTTAGACATGTCTGTTCCACTTCTCAGACTATTTGGGGGTGACGTCATGGCGGCACAGTTGTTGCGGCAGTTCGGACGAAGGAACATATGTGCGGTGTGTACCACGTTTGAGGACATCAAACTCGGGGTGTTTGCCTTCACTGATGGTGATCTGAAGGAAGCCATTGCAGTGATTAAGAGCGAGCTAGTCGACATACATATCGACATTGCACATACGCCAGAAAAGGAACAATGGACCATGCTGAGAGAGCAACTTCTGTCTCGCAATAAAGGCTTACTCGAAATCACGGTGTCTGACAGCCGCATCACTGTCTCGGGAGCAGTGAAGCCAGTGGAGCAAGCAGCGAGAGAAATAAGGGAAACTGTGGACAGATGGACAGGTTGGTGCAAAGTAGAACGTTTATGTGTTACAACTGTCCTACCTGCATCATGTCTCGATATAATCAGCGTTATAGACAAACTATAATCTGGTTTTTTTAATAATTGGTCATAATATGTTATTGCCAACGACATAAATTGAATTGTCTGTAGGAACGAGTCAAACACATAACTAATGTAACTGTCATAACAGCTTCAAAATAATTTGTTAGGTCAAGCTCAGTTTCATGGTGGAGCATTCCGTGGCGGACCCAAACGATCGTTTGTGGATCGAACGAGTAAGTTATATGTTTTCAACATATACGCAGTGTCTTGCCTCACAGCTGTTCAATAATCATATGTATAATGGTACATTTTATGATACAATCAAATGTCATATATATTTTATTTCTTGTCCTGTCAGAATGGTTACTTTGCAAGAATTAACTTTTTCATAAGCACCTTTTGACTAAGGTAATTAATATATATATTTCATTTATATGATATGTGATGGGCCACTTCAGTCAGTGAACGATATTTACAAAGTTTGAAATATGTGTCATGGTCACACGATACAAGACAAGAGTACAACGATTTACAGATAACAGGATTCTGCTTTATTAATAGGGCGCAATGCTATTGAGAAGAAGCCTATCCGCGTCTGCAATTACGCGAATATATGCCTACATTACTTCAGATCTCTGGGCATATCAGGTAATTTTAATATATCCGCATTATTATTGTCAGAGCAAGATAACATATATCACATTTGCTACGACTTGGTTCGTTAATGTGATACTTCTCTAAAAATGTATATGAATTTAGCCATCCTCTGAATGGTGCTTTCCAGAAACCTCATTGAAACGTTTAATGGTACCACCGGCAAGATTATCTATTTCAATTAGTAATATCAATGTTTTCTGGAATTTCATTTTAAATTATAACTATAAGATAATTGCTTTATGTAGATAGTATATGAAGTATTGGGTAATGAATAGGATTACTAATGTTTACGGCTGGTTAAAATGTTGTGTTACTAGTAGTAGGCGCATTGCAACGTCACATGGTGATTTAACATGCGCTTTGGAATACCGGTTTTGATAAGACTTTGACCGATTCATCTAATATAAACCAGTATGTGGTACACAAGTCTAGTGATTCATGGTACACATGTCTAGTATGAAATGATACACAGGTAGGTCTAGTTGTATATGTTGCAGAGGTTTTACTATTACCCGTTCACATTTGAGTAAAACGTGCAAACTTGGTCAAATTACAAATATTATGTTGCTGATTATTAATTCAACTTAACGTACATTGTAATATTACGTTGCATGGACATTAATTACAAGCCATGTAGTTGTGTGCATTGCGTAGTTTATTTATGATTAGTTACTAAGTACTAAACAAGATTCTTTCGAAAAATCGCACGTGGATATGTTTGTTTGCAGATGAATATGTGAACAGCGAGTTCACGATGTGCTACTGCAGCGATTGCCACGTTGGGAGGGGAGACGACGACTATTACGACCGCGGACAGCCGCACAAGAAGTACGGCACGCCTCTCGGATGGTACCGCATTGGACTGAAGTACGTGTGAATAACATGTAGTACAGATGTAAAACAACATGTTGTTTCAATTGGGGTTTTATTATTTGTTTTATCGGTATGTTTGTCATCATCACTATTACTATCCTGGACATTATGTCGTTGAATACTATTTATGTTTAGTTACCTGTAATGTTGATAACGGAATGTGTGCGCCATTCAGCATACTTACTTGTATTGTTACCAGAACTCCTCCACAAGCGAGGGCGAACAAGTGTTTTGACATCTGGCACCGCGCCTTTCACGGCACTACGGTTGATACAGTGCCTGGCATCATGAGAGTCGGCTACCTGCTTCTACCAGGTGACCGTATTCAAAGACATATAAAGAAAGGCCTGTCCGTCGTTTGTTTGTCAGAATGACTAATGTTGTCCCACTTTTTAGCGAGATGGAAGCCCACCTAATGTTGTATGTGCGTTATATTATACATACGTGATGTACTGAATCAAAGCAAGATACTTTCCCGTTAGTATGTGATATAAGCGTCTGTATTACGCTAGTAACAATAGTGGACATTTGAACAGTTTCGTCGCTCTACACATTTATTTTGTGATCAAAACACCCAGTATCAATGCAGACTTCACTGTTAATACTACCAAGATTAACACAGTTAACAATACCGCCCATTGATGTTCAAAGTTCATACGATCAATGAAGCAGACTTCCTTTTACAACGGCTAAATCAGGGACACAGATGGTGTAATTAAGTTTCAAAGTGACTTAAATATATACGTCTCATTGTCGTTGTTTAACAGGTGACACCGTTATGGGCGGAAAGGTTATTGCTGAAAGACCTGGCCACTTCAACGATGAGAGAAAGCCTCCAGGGTTTAACACAAAACTGATCTATCTGTCACCCAGTATTCGTTATGCCGGTCACGATGTGTACGCCACGCCAGACAGGTAAGGTCACAAATAGTGATTTAGTCGGCTTATTATTTGCCAGGATGGTGTATGTAATATGCGACTTAGCACTTTCCCATTTTCATGTACATATTTGCGCATGCAAAATGTTTCGTTGAGCATATAAACAATATATCAAACACTTCACAAAAGCGTGTATGTATACTCGTGTGTTTATGGCTGCGTGCGTATGTGTGCGGTTCTGTTATGCTGTGACCACTTGCATATATATATATATATATATATATATATATATATATATATATATATATATATATATATATATATATATATATTGGGATGGGATGGACTCGACATTGTGGTTTGCTAGCCTATATTTATTTAGAAGTCGGTACGATGGTACTATGTTGCCATACTCAAATAAATGTTTTAATATTGTTTCACTAAAACAAATCCTTCACACAAAGACAAGATGTTTTCTGATTATTGTCTCTGTTTTGATACAACACCCAATTTGAATTAAGTGAAGTTATATTTTTATATTTTCTGACGTTTCCCCTAGATTGTGTAATTACTATTTAATTATAACTTACTTAGAGGTGTACTTAAGCTGTGTTATCGGAGATAGGGGGCGTTACTTTTATGTGACAATAACGCAAATTAGGTTTGTGAGACCTTGTAAACCATAAAAATTTCCCCAGTTCAGGAAATCATCAATCGATCTACTGGCATCCATTTTGTCACCAAAGTCTGTCAGTGCTCTGACCTGTGCATTTATTTTATTATTCTTTCGACTGTGAGGACTGCATTGTTGCACTGAATCTAAAGAAGTATTACCGCACTCTGACATAATAGGTCGTACGTTTTTTTTATTGGAAAAATTTATATACCAACTCTTTCTGTGGTTCTTTAATCTTAAACATATTTTGCGATATTTTCCACCATGCGGGTATAAAATAAGTTGTAGTTATATTGCCAAAACAAATTTGGCATGGAGTAATATTCTCAATTTTGCAACTAGTAAATAAGATAGAAGGCATTGGTGACGCTAGGTCTTCTAGCACAATAACGATCTTCGTGCATAGTTCGGGACGTTTTGTTCTCATGTGTAAGTGTATTATATTTCCTTTTACGACTGATTTTGATGCAAAGTAGGAACGTATCTTCAAACTGACATTTTGTGTTTCAGATATACAGATACCAACACAGGAAAATGTTACAACAGTCGGGTGGCATTCCAAGTTCTCATTGCGCCCGACTCCTACAAAGAACACACAGAGACCATCGGAGCAACAGACCAAATCGACCCCGAATTCAGTAACGACAAGATCGAGTGGACGACAAACGAACGTGGCAGCACCGTCCTCTACGGTTTGCTGATCCGTTTGGATGCACGCTGATAAACACGCCCGGTCTTCTCTCGATAGGCCGACAACTTGCCGCGGTTACGTGAACTGGGCACGGTTTGCACATCTTACACCGACACCAACACTTTTACAATTACGAAGCGGTTGTATAAAATGTAACACTGGAATGTGTAATAATTTATACGGAAAACCGAAAACGACACCTTTCTGCACATTGCTAAACGTCGTAATAAGAACGTATTTCGTTCCGCCAGATGGAGCGTCTCTCACTATTGTCATTATACAACTGTAATATATTTAACAGGTGTGTGTGTGTGTGTGTGTGTGTGTGTGTGTGTGTGTGTGTGTGTGTGTGTGTGTGTGTGTGTGTGTGTGTGTGTGTGTGTGTATGCGTGCGTGTGTGTATGCGTGCATGGGTGTGTGTGTGCATGTGCGTGCGTGTGCGAGCGTATGCGTGTATATATTTTTATTTTTTATTAATAAGCTTTACGTAACCCTCCAAGGATGAATGCCAAGTTATTTATCATACTTGCTGAAAGATATTTTATTTATATTATTAATTTTTTCCACATAAACACACACTGCAATTCCTTTGAAAACGGACTGCTAGGCTTACGAAGGAAATCACTGATGATCTATGGTATAAAGCTGAACTTCTATCTTTAGACATACCATACTCCTGTAATGTATTTTTATGAAATGCATTTCAGTTTCATTCAAAGTGTGTGCATGTCCCACTTGGATAAATGTATAAACGTGTTATGTTACACCATCACATTTTTACAGATTGCATTTATGTATAAAACATTTCAATAATATATTAATTCATATGTTTACTAATTGAATAACCGTCACATTTAATTAATATTTCGTAACGTAGCTTTTTTGCATTTTTATGTATTTATACGCGTAATGATATTTCATTCATAAGTATGCGTTCTTACTATTATTACTAATTCTTTTGATATAAACATACACTGCCATTCCTTTAAAGATGGACTGGTGTATGTGCAGTCACCTATGAAATCACGATGTTCGTATGTTTTAAAGCGTACGTCAATGTATAATCGTTCTATGTTACACCATGACATGATTGCATATTGCATGTGTGTATAAAGACATGTCTTATTTCAATAATATATTAATTAATATGTTTACTGACTGCCACATTTAATTAACATTTCTTAATGTTGCCTTTCCCATTTAACACACTGGTATTGATATCAATAAATCCACGATGATAATGCATATATATGATGTGTTGTGAACATGACGATCATTAGATTTACATTTTACTTGATGTCACATTCTCAACTTCTATGGCGGACTGGTAAATTAAATCCACTCGTGCCAGGCTTCTGTCAATGTTACTACGTCAATGTCCCTAGAAATGACTAGATCAGCCAACGGTGTAGCTCATTTCCAATGTCATTCTTCCTTCCTAGAAGAAATGTCACTGACCAGTTGTATCTTAAAGTTTTACGTCATTCTTCCTTCCTAGAAGACTTGTCACTGGACACGTTTAATTCAAAATTTATGTCATTGTCTTCTATCCCAGAAGAAACACGTCACCAACCATAGCGATATGGTGGTTTGACTTCACGAGTAGAACGTCGAGTTTCGCGAATTTGATTTGGTGAGCACGGTTCATGATCTGGATGAGCATCAGGTGTAAGGATTGGCGCATTTGCTTCTACAGTTTCACTGGGATCTGCTTGCGAATACTTTGTAGCATCCATTGGGACAGATGGGCAAGGAGCCAGGTCACGAATAGAAACTCTGGATTCCCAAAGAATCTCCGGAGCAGGACGGTTCCTGGGGAATGTAGCCATGAGGGCATCGATGTGCCACAGGATGAGCGACGCTGGAAGCTGAATAATCTCTCATGCGGGGTTGTGTTTTTGATGACGAGAGGAGAGATCGGATGGAATGCAGAGCATCTGGAAGGACAACCTCCCGTTGGGAGTCAGACAGATTCGTGGACTAGAGAGAAAAACGGATAGTTTTCTAGATGATACCATTGTATCTTTCCACCTGCACGTTACCAATAGGGTGGTAGGGTGTGGCTTTGCTTGTTGCTATGCCTCGTTGAGACAGGTATTCCTTGAGTTATTGTGAAAGAAATGATGTACCACGGTCAGAGTTAATGTAGCTAGGCATTAAATATTTTGTCTAGGCATTTGATTACCGTTGCTGAGTGCATGTTTGGGCATGAAAATGCAAAAGGGAAACGTGAATATTCATCCACCACTGTGAGTATGAACGGATTCCGTGATGTTGTAGGCAGCGGTCCTTCGAAGTCAATACTGAGTCGCTCGATTGGCTGTGTAGACTTTGTCAGTGTTCCAGGAGTTGTACGATAGAACTGTGGTTTTAGCTCAGCACAGATTCTGCACGTGGAACAAGTTTTCTTGACATCTTCTGTTGAAAATAGCATGTTCTTTGACCGCACAAAGTGTAACATTCGAGTTACACGTGGGTGACGCAACCCACTGTGGATCTCTGAGAGGCTTGGTGTTGACATAGAAGCAATGAATGCACGTGTGGATGGGTCCGGTGCCACGTTGTCCTTGCCTGGTCGATACTTCACTGTGTAGCTGAATGAAGCCAGTTCCAATCGCCGGGATTGGATCTTGTTGTTCTTAATTTTTGAACGTTTTCTGTTGTCAATCATGAAGGCCACTGAGTGTTGACCTGTCACTAGAGTGAAATGGCGACCCGCAAGGAAATGACGCCATTTACGAACAGCTTCTATGCTAGCTGTTGCTTCCTTTTCAACGGGTGGGTAATGGAGTTCACTTCTATGGAGTGTTCTTGACATGAATGCAACAGGTCGTCCACACTGGTTTAGTGTTGCAGAGACACAAAACTCTGATGCATCACATTCAACCACAAACGGTTGGCTTTCATCAATGGATTGGAGTGTAGCTCTCTCAAGTTCCCTCTTCAGTAGATAGGGCAGATTCATCCAGTGGGAAGGATGTAGCATTCACAAGAGGCTGTATCTTGTCAGAGAAGTTTGGTATCCACTTTGCTTAGTAAGTAAATATGCTCACCATTCTACGGAGAGAGCCGACATTTGTTGGAGGAGGATAGTCCTGGAGGCGGCGAAGTCGCTCCTGATCTGGTTTGATGACACCGCCACCCACACAGTAACCAAGTGTGTTGATAGGTGCCTTAGATTCCACAGACTTGGTTTCGTTGTGGGTAAGACTTCTCCGCTGAATTGCTTCATGGAACCTCTTCCCATTTTCATCATGTTCTTGTTGGTTTCGCCCTGCTACTGTAATGTTGTCCAGATAAGGGAAGGTGTTCTTGAGTCCTTCCTCATCGACCATCTTGTCCATCGCTCTCTGGAACACGGCAACTCCGTTGGTTACACCAAAAGGTATACGACAGAACTGGTAGAGTCTCCCATTGGCTTCAAAACCTGTATACTTCCGATCAGATTCTTTTATTGGCACCTGGTGTTAATGGTGTTAAACAGTTTTGAGGTCACATGTTGTGTACACTTTGTAGGCGGCCAGATCATGTACCATATTGTCAATTCGAGGAAGAGGGTAAGCATCAAGGTATGTGCATTGATTGATGGTCTATGCAAAGTCTCTTTTTGTGCCGATTCAATGGGTCTTTCGCCACAACCACTTGTGCACGCCAAGGCGATGAATTAATCTCAACAATACCCTTGGAGAGAAGCTTAGAAACATCTTGTTTAATTAAATCCTGGTCATCCTTGCTGAAACGCCTGGATTTACTGGCTATAGGCTTGCATTCAAGAAATAAATTAGAGAAGAGACGGCACAGACTGGTGCTCAGCTTGGAATAATCAACTCAGATTTACTTCCTCCAAATTCAATGGTGACCCTCTCGTGTTCTTTCTTCATTACAAAGGTCTTTGAGAACACCAAGGCGTGTGCCTATGTAGACATGTTGATTGAGGTCGATGTCTGCAAAACAGTGGCCAATGACGTGTGTCTTCAGAGAGGTGAGAGCCATGGAAATATCTTGTTTCGACGGATGAATCTTTAGATTCAGTTGGTCGGCCACGAGTCGATGAGTGCTGACAGAGTATTCCATAGACGGATATATTCACAGAAGCCTATGATAGGCTGTTTGGACACACGCAGCTGTGATTAAGCAAATCGTAGGTAAGAACACTGCAGCCGTCGTACTTGCATTGGCTTTCGACATGCATACCTTCCCAAAATGTGCCTTTTTCCACAGTTTCTACAGTTTCACGTGCTGGGCAACTTCTTCTTTCTAATGTGAATGGAATCACCGCAGAAGTAGAATTTCTTCTTAGGCGCATATGTTGCAGCAAGAGAGTGATCCTTCGGCATTGGGATTTCAGTATGCTGATCTGTCGGAGAGCTTGATACCGCTTTTGTTGTGTAATTAAGCCAACATACATTATTTGTGGTCGTGAATGTCATGTTTTATCACTGTTAATTTCTTAAATTAATGGCAGTAGAACATGTTCATATAGGCTGTTATCTAAGCTATATAATATAAATGAGATTCTCAGATGTGGAAAGAGGTGCCAGATCCTGTTTTGTGTCGGTTGGGACAGTTGTATGCTACACAAGATATAACCATATTTGCTATTTCACAATGAATGTTGTAACCAGCAAGCCTCCAAATGGTGTGAAGGTTTAAAACATATTCACATTGCTCACACCTGTGTCAACCACCGAACTGTCCACAGTTTTGGTGAGATAATCCACCTGGGATTATTCCACACAAACTGTTAAACTCATGTCCAGGTCACATTCCTTTCTTCTAATGAGTAATGCGGATGATACATTATTTTATCACCAATCTCTTTGTCAAGGAACACAGTGACAAATGTCCAGATCATTACCCTCAACAAACTCAAATCACTCACTAGCTGTCCGCTGCTGGCCTACTCCAGAAATTAATCAAAATTATTTGTAAACCAACAACACTGTGTTTCCTAGATACCAATGTTATAGAGCTTCTGTAGCAGAATATTATTTTGTTTCTGCAGTATCAAAAACTTATGTCGAGGAACAAGGCACTAAGGACTTTTCCCATGTTGGTTTTGGACATATAGGTAGTCACAGATCCCTAGCAGATCTCTGATTGTTTTAGTGAAAATAGGTCGAAATCCTGATTGGGACGGGTTCGGGATATTGTGTTTAGACACGTAAGCGTACAATTAGCCACAAGTCATCCTCTACAAAATCTTCAAGCAAAGAGGAAGTACACAAATTGGCCTATAGATATATGTACTCTGGCGATCCCCTTAAAAACACACTGGTCACAACTGCTTGCTTCCACTCCCTTTGAATTGCGCCTGTCAGTTGAGAAGAAAAAAGGAAAGATAGTCGGAAATGGGAAAAGGAGATCCTTGGCTTCAACTTTAAGGGATCTAGCCATAATTCTATTAGTGTCATGCGCTTTTGAGATGCTGAGTGCAGCGAGTGTTGTCATAATCTCAGAAGCAGTTACTGTTTCAGACATATAAATTACATAACTGTAGTTCAAAACAAATCGGATCGAAAAACAATTAGCACAGTGTGTGCTCTAAGACCTTAGTTTTAAGAACATTGCTCGCTTATAATAGCAATGCGATCTATATAGGAGTCAGCTTCCCGGAACCATAAATGAACTTAGTGTAGTTTATGCTGGTTCTGATCAACAATATACATTCGACCTATGGAAGACAAGTGTCAAACTCTTTTATAAATATAATCTACCTGTAATCATAATATTATTATGCTCAATGATACATGTTATGGTTTCCTCCAATTTTGCCTAGATTGTGAGTGCATTAATTGAGTACAAGTGAACATCACATTGTCACACAGTTTATTCAACGAAATTCCACAAATTGCATGTGCATCTTCTTCGGCCAGACCGAGGGCCTCCAGAGTCTGTGCTAACAGGAACGGTTCAATGACAAGCCTCTTGTACGATGCTCTGCAACGAGCTGTATAACATATCTAAAGTGAAGTCATTTACATCCTCATACAGATAATACATATAAACTGCACTACTATAATCGATCCAGTAGTTTTCCAAGGAATCATTGTACTAGTACTTTACACTGTACTAAATTATACTGTAAAGGAAGAGGACCTAGGGTTAACTATTAGTGCTGGTATGAAGGTGTCAGAGCAGTATGGAATTACAGCAGCGAAGGAAAACCAACTTTTTTGGATTAATTAGGGCAAATATAGTGTAAAAGGAAAAGAACTAATAATACTGCTGTACAAAACAATAGTTAGGCCTCATTTAAAATATTGCATACAGGCATGGAGGCGATATCGCAAGAAGGATATTGATATACTAGAAAGAGTATAAAGGAGAGCAGCCAAAATGATACAAAAACTCAGGAATATTAGTTACGAAATGCGTCTAAAAGAATGTGGATTAACAACAGTAGAAACCAGGAGACTGAGAGGAGATCAGATAGATGTTTTTAAAATATTGAATGGGTATGAAAATATTGACAGTAAATATTTTTGTCTCGCTTAAGAAAGAGAGAAGGACTAGGGGACATGGAATTACAATAGCAAAGAAACAACGTAGACTATATATTCGAAAATTCTCATTTTAACAAAGAACAGTAAATGAATGGAACACATGATCAGCTGATTGTGTAAGTGCTAGTAGTGTTAATATGTTTTAAAATAAAATCGACATATACCTAGGAAGGGCATGGTACATTTAGATAGATAGGTTGGACTCTCGATAAGTCAAAGGGCTTCCTTGTTCATCTGCCATCTAGAGTTGATTCTCTAGGGGGCAATATTGTTAAATAATGAAACTAATGATACAAATCACGCACCGTGTGGCTCCACTAAGCTCTCTACACGAATCAACCTGTTCAGTTTATAAACTCAGATGACAATGCCAGTCCAACCCAGCTATATGACACGGAGGTACCCCACCATACTATTATCATCCACTATTCTCATCTGCTCAAAAGTACTGTTAACAAACAAACTTTTACCAAAACTACTACCCAATAGATGTCTAATACTACTTTATGAATAAACTTCACATAAGAATAATACGTTTCAATCAATATTTCCTTGTTTTTCAACTTTTATGTTCAACTTTGAAAATAATCTGCATAGGTCAACTACATGATTACACATACCTTTCAAGCAAAATATTTTTGCTGAT
The DNA here is from genome assembly GCA_025642075.2 of Ridgeia piscesae. NCBI lineage: Eukaryota > Metazoa > Annelida > Polychaeta > Sabellida > Siboglinidae > Ridgeia > Ridgeia piscesae. The sequence goes on from JAODUO010000696.1 coordinate 61,005, forward strand.
CGTAGCACACTGGCCCGAAGAGTAGAATTCACAGAATTGTGGCAGAATCCATTATCCAGAAGAAAAAATATTGCTCGAAACGTGGCGAGTCCGCAGTAAGACCCACCAGGGTAGTCATTGTTCAAAACTGAAAATAATACAGAACTGATTAAGAAACATGACTGACCAAATGAAACACATATTACATAGCTTTTTATTTTATTGTACAGCGCTTTGAGCATATTTGGATATTGCGCTTTATAAATAATAAATATTAATATTATTATTATATTTATAACTATAATATATATATTATATATATATATATATATATATATATATATATATATATATATATATATATATTATCGTCCAATAATTTATGGTAGCCATCTGTTTGACATGTATGTGGAATTTCTTGTTCTATTTGAAGATTTATTGCATTCCATGTAGGCACCTCCTGGGATGTTCCACATTCACATAAGTATAGATAACGGATATATAATAGTGTCACATTTTCAATACATAGAAATAGATAATAGCCATAGACAAAACACTCTTTTAGAGAATTTGTCTTATTATAGAATACTTGTACTTTACAGATATCCCATAGTAGCCTTTTTATAAATAAATTGAAATTACATTTTATTTTAAAATATTTGTTAAACCATTTTTCCATCATTTCAATTCATTTTCTATAGTAACCACATGTTACCTATTTGTAGACACCAGAGTCACATTGTTTTACAGATAATTGAACAAACATTAAGACATGCAGGCAGGCAACTGTCCAGTTTAAGAAGGATCTACTGTGTTATTGATACAATGTCTGCCACTGCTGCCAGAGAGCCCAAGCCAAGTATGGAATACACAGTGGCATGCACTGGTAACCAGCAGGAATTGCAGCTTGGCTTCCTGCAGAAGTGGAGATGGTGTTCAAGGGAACAGGTCAGCCAGGGGAGAATAGCAACTAGGTTTATGCAGAGACCAGTCATCAGTCATTTGGACAGGTAAAACGCAATGTAGTGGATGGGTAGACATTTCAGTGGGCAGGTAAAACGCAATGTAGTGGATGGGACATTTCAGTGGCAGGTAAACATAAGAAGGTACTCCAACATAATATAATGTATATTGTAAAGTATGCTTGAATTTGGACGTTACACGTGTTCATAGTTACTTCAGGTCAAAAAACACCTCAGTTGGTTTGTACATAATTAAACATATACGTGTCCACCAAAAAGTGTGACCGGCAAAAATGTAATCCTGCATAAATTCATGAACTAAAAAGAGAAAAGTGTCTTGATCAGTATGAATACTGGACACAGGGCTAAATAAAAACGTACCTTCACTTTTATGTAGTGTACATGTTAAACTTTATAGACTTAGATCTTAATTGCATAATTTAGATATAACCAATATATATATATATATATATATATATATATATATATATATATATATTTTATTTATTTTTATATATTTATTTATTTATTTATTTATTTATTTATTTATTTATTTATTTATTTATTTATTTGTATGTTGTTATGTGTATGTTATGTATGTATGTATGTATGTATGTATGTATGTATGTATGTATGTATGTATGTATGTATGTATGTATGTATGTGTATGTATGTATGTATGTATACCGTATCTTGTACTGTAATCATGTTACTTGTATGTATGCTTGTCTATGCCTTACTTGCTACTTGTTCTTTTCATTTACTTACTTACTTGTCTTATTGCTCTGTCCTTTTCTTGCTCTTCTTCTTGCATTCTTGCTTGTTGCTTACTATGCTCTTGCCTCACTTGCTTCTTGTCTTCTTACCTTGTTCTTTTTTATTATTTTACAACCTTGCTTCTTGGGGGGCACTTGCTTCTTGCTTTGCTTGCTTACTTCTTACTTACTTACTTACTTATTTACTTACTTATTACTTACTTACTTACTTACTTACTTACTTACTTACTTATTTATTTATTTATTTATTTATTTATTTATTTATTTAACTGGTAGACACCAGTCACATTATTTTTAAGAGAATTAAACAAACATAAAAAACACAAGTTGCATTTATATCAAATAAGTTATATTGAATATATACCTTAAAATATGCATGAAGTGAAGTGCCCAGTTTAACAAGGATCTACTGTGTTATTGATACAGCCCCCTGCCATAGTTATTAGCACTCTCTTTGCTGTCCATCGTGTCCGATGATGACATCAGTGTAGGGGTTCGTCCGTTACGTGCTTTGCTCGTTGGTGAGAGAATAGTCCAATTTGAGATTTAAACCCTCTCCCGCAGTTGACACAGAAGACGACAGGGGCAGAAGGATCAGGAAGGCCATGGCGGAGATTGTGATCGTGTTGGTATTTTTGTTGTATCTTTTCTTCAATGTGGCTTTTTCCTGTTTGTATGGCCTGCCTCCATTGTTGTCGATCTTTTGCAAGGGTCTCCCAGTGGTCTACGGTGATGTGTGTAGCCTTTAGGTGTCCTTTGACTACATCTTTGTATCGCAGCCGTTGTCCACCACGAAGACGTTTCCCTTCGGTTAATTCTCCATAGAATACAGCCTTTGGTAATCTGCTGTCATTCATACGGATGATATGTCCAGTCCATCGGAGTTGGGAAGTCGCTAGAGTGGCTTCTATGCTGGACATATTAGCCCGTCTCAAGACTTCTGCTGAATACAGTAGTGTTGGAAGCACAATTGCCTTGTACACCTTGCACTTTGTGGAGACTGAAATACCATGTTGTGACCATACACGCTTCCACAGTCCTCCAAAGGCTCCAGAGGCAGCTTGAATACGGTTGTTAATTTCCACATCAATGGTGCAGTGCTGGCCAGGTATGTGACGTTCTTAACTGCTTTTAGTGGCGTGCCATAGATTTCAACATGTGGATCGATTTAGGTTTGACCGGGTGGTGGTTGGTAGAGCGTCACAGTTTTCTTTGTGTTGATTGTAAGTCCAAACATGGTTGCAGCTTGTTCAAACTGCTTGCGTATCTCTCAGATGTCTTCTAGTGTATGGGCAACGATAGCAGCATCATCTGCAAATAGTAATTCACGAATGCAGAGTTCTCGAGTTGTTGTGCTTGCATTTAGTCTAGCCAATTTGAATAGTTTTCCATCGGATCTAGTGCGGATGAAAACTCCTGTACTAAGATGCTCGGACACTGTAGACAGTAGTGCTGCCAGAAAGAGAGTGAACAAGGTAGGTGCCAAGACACATCCTTGCTTTAGTCCATGGCTAATTTCAAAAGGATCAGTAGTTGATCCACCGATAGACACTGCTCCAGCCATACCATCATGGAATTCTTGAATTATCTTGACAAAAGTCTCGGGACATCCATATCTCCTTAGTAAAGTCCACAAGGTTGACCTGTCCACTATGTCAAAAGCTTTCGACAGGTCAATGAAGACCATGTAAAGGCTTTGCTGTTGTTCAACTGCTTTTTCCTGTAGTTGTCGTAAGGTGAATATCATGTCGATTGTAGAGCGTGAGCGACGAAATCCACATTGGCTTTCTGGGAGGATCATCTCTGCAATGTTCTGTAGTCTTTTCAGAAGGATTTTTGCCAGAATTTTCCCCGCAGTTGAGAGTAGCGAAATGCCTCGATAGTTTCCACAGTCACTACGGTCACCCGTTTTTTGTATATTGCAGTTATCAAGGCATCTTTAAATTGTTGTGGTAGTTCTTTAGCTGTCCAACAAATGTGGTAGAATTTCAGCAATTGAGCATGAAGAGCTGCACCAATTATTAGCTATTAGCTAATGGCTTGGAATTAGAAAAGGGGCCCAGACAACTGTGGAATACACAGTGAAATTATACAGCGTAACAGAGAACCAATTGCTGCTTGGCCTGATCCTTTCTACAGAAGTGGGGAGGGGTGTTCAAATTGAACAGGGAAAAAGAGTAAAGTGCGTTGACCAGTCCTGAATACTGGACACTGGCTTATAAGAACTTACCTACACTTTTATGCTGTGTACATACTAAACTTTATAAACTTAGATCTTAATTGCAACAATTGAGGTACAACTTGTATATACAAAAACACAATGAAGGCTAGAACTGCCTACTAGTCCTTACACTTGAAAAGATAAGGGCGGATTAGACTAGTAAACCTGCCTGAAAAGTAGTCCGGTGTTCCGGTAACGGTCAATGTCATCCACCCTACAGTAGTCAACCAAGCTTTGTAGTCACAACCTTAACCCATCCACATGCCCAACTGGGATGTACGTGAATCCCAAGTCATTAAAATATTGCTAAATCTTTGCTAAGAAACAACAGGCTGCATCAATGACAGCTTCATACTGGGGAATTACTGATAAATTATGACATTTTCTTTGACCACTTTGAACTTCGCTGTTATCTGTAAAATACACAGATAACAGCGCACCAATTGGCAAGTGCTTTCGAACAGTCCTGAGTACTGGACACTGAGCTATAATTATAAGAACTTACCTTCAATTTATGTAGTGTATATGCTAAACTGTATAGATTTACATCTTTTGGTTTGGCGGGAAAATTGGCGGATGTAGAGGTGGTGTATAAAATTTGAAAAACAAGCGGAAATATTGATTGATAAGTATTATTCTTGTGTTAAGGTTATTCATAAAGTGGTACTGGACATATATTGAGTAGTAGTTTTGGTTAAAGTTTGTTAGTTAACAGTATTTTTGAACAGATTAGTATAGTGGGTGATAATAGGGTAATCTAGGCTTCGACAAATTGTAAACAATATTGAGCAAATCTCTTTATTTGATATAGTATATAAGAGATAAAGCAATAAGAGTAACAACTACATATGTAAGATAAAACTGTGAATAGGTATCATTGTTATTAAAAATAAACAGGCGTTTTAGTAGGAAACCCTTGTTTGTTTATATAGGTGGTGTCCAATGTTTCTGCTAGGGAACGGTACCAGTACAGACTAAACTTATTGTTCATGGTAGCATAGGTAGTAAGTTGTTTATAACATAAAGTGTGCTGCAGTTGCTGTACACAATAGACAAACAGTCTTTCTAAAGACTAAGTTGGTTTAAACTAATATGGCACCTGGCAAGCGGCAAGTGAAGGCAAGGAGGCACTTGGTGTGTAACCACTGCCACAGCTTGGTGGATTTTGCCGTATCGGGGTGTGGAAAAACTTGGTCAGAGACAACGGAGGAAGGGTTTACGTTCCAATGTTTAGGGTGTTGGAAAGTGGACTGTCTGACAGCAGAGTTAGCTAGGCTAACGGATATTGTGAAGGGGATGCAGAGTGGAGGGAGGGTGATTGCAAGGACAACAAATGGAGAAAGAACAACAGGAAACATGACATGCAGGAAGGTGACAGGGGAAAAGGTGACAGTAGAGAAGGAGGGAGGGACAAGGGGACAGGAGACGAGAGAAGTAGATGCGACAGGAGGAAAGACGAATGGACGAAAGGAAATGACCAAACGGATGTCAATAACAAGGACGATGACAGGAAGAAAAGAGACCGGAAAGAAAGGAACAACAGAGAAAGCGGCAGGGGGAAAAGTCAGCAACCAGGGAGATGCAAAACGGAGGAGCTACTCTGAAGCAGTGATCAAGGGGGCATTGAGAACAGAAAGGGTATTTATGGGAGACTCCATTTTGAGAAAGACAGACAGGACATTAAGCAAAGGGGAAGAAGTTGTTGTTTGTCTTCCGGGGGCTAGGATAGAGCATGTGACTGAACGGGTAGAGAACGTATTGGGGCATGGCCAAGGGGGGTCTATATTAGTACATGTAGGGACGAACAATGCAGACAGGGATGGAACAACCAGGATAATAAAGAGATACAGAGAGTTGGTAGAGACACTGAAGAAGACGAGAGTTGCACAGATCATACTCTCAGGAATCTTGCCAGTGATGAGGGGAAGGGGAACAACATTTAGAAACTGCAAGAGGATGGCAATTAACACACTATTAGAGCAGATGTGTGAAGAAGAAGGAGTTGGATTTGAAGATTTGTGGGGATATTTTGTTGGGAAAGAAGACATGTATATGAGAGATGGCCTCCATCTAAGCGGAAAGGGCGCAGCAGTATTCTACGAGAACCTTCTTCGATCAGTGGAACAGGTTGCAACTTTTAAAACTAGTTTCGCAGGGGGGATACACAGAGAAGCCAAATACTAGAGGCATAGATAAAGATAGCAAAAGGACATCAGCAAAGAACAGCCTGGAAAGCCCTACGGAATTTGGTTATAAATGTGTTTGTTTAAATGCAAGGAGCATAGTAAACAAAAGAAATGAACTAAACATTATGGTAGAAGATACTGACCCTCACATAATAGGTATAACTGAATCTTGGGCCACACCCGATATATCAGATGCCGATTTAGGAATGACAGGGTATGTAATGTTCAGGGTATGTAATGTTTAGGAAACATAGATTAGGAAGAAGGGGAGGCGGAGTTATGTTATAAATTAAAGAATCCATCCAAGCTTATGAAATAAAATTAGAAAAAGAAGCAGAATGTGAAGAAGCTGTCTGGTGTAACATAGTTACAGGAAAGGCAACATTAACTTTTGGGTTAGTGTATCGAAGTCCAAACATAAGCATGGAAGAGAATGAAAAAATACATAACGCTATCAAAGAAGTGAGTAAACGGGACTGTATTATTATGGGGGATTTTAACCATGGGCATATACAGTGGACATCTCTACAGAGTACCGGGAGAGAGGTTCAAGAGTTTTTAAATTTAGTATAAGATAGTTTCCTTTCTCAACATGTGTTAGAAGTAACCAGAGGAGAGAACGTGTTAGACAATGTATTGAGCTCACAGAAGGAATTTGTTGATAATGTCAAGATATGTGAGCCACTGGGGTATTGTGATCACAACCAGATACATTTTAACATCAAAGTAAAGGGAGAACGGAATGGAAAAATAAGATACAGGAAAATATTTCACAAAGGAAGATATAAGGACATGAGGGAATATTTAGCAAAGATAGACTGGAATAACACACTGAAGAATAAGACAGCAACAGAATGCTATAATATTTTAAAGAGTGAAATAGACTGCGTCGTTGACCAATTTGTCCCCTTGAAAAAACAGGGGAAACGGTCAAAGAAGAAACACTTATCGAAGGAAGCCATTAGAAAAATCAAGTACAAGCAAATGATGTGGAAGACATATAGACATACCGGAAGTGAAGAAGACTATATCATTTATAAAGAAGCACTTAATCAAGCTACAGCTGAAATTAGAAATTCAAAGAGAAGCTTCGAAAAAAAAATAGCTTTAAAATAAAACATGACAGCAAGAGTTTTTAAGCGTATGTTCGAAGTAAACAGAAAGTTCAGGATAAGGTCGGTCCTCTAGAAGGTAGTGATGGAAACATAATAACAGAGGGATTCTTAATGGCAGAAAACCTAAATTAGTACTTTAGTTCGGTGTTTACCAGGGAAGATATTAGTATATTACCAGTACTTGAGACTAAGTTCGAAGGGGGAGAGTTTGACTATTTAGGACAACTAATTGTAACCCCAACAATGGTAGCTATGAAAATAAGAGATATGAAGGATAATAAATCACCTGGAGTGGATGGGATTCCTCCCAAATTACTATTGGAAATTGTAGAACAAATCAGCATACCTCTTGCAGCAGTGTTCAATTTGTCATTAGAGGAGGGAATAGTTCCGTTAGAATCGAAAGAAGCAAACATTATACCATTATTTAAAAATGGTTCGAGAAAATAGTCAGAGAACTATAGACCAGTGAGTTTAACATCGGTGATTTGCAAACTATTAGAAAGACTAATCAAAGATCACCTGGTTGATTTTCTTGTTAAAAATAAATTGATAAACCCATCTCAACATGGGTTTTTAAAAGCGAGGTCATGCTTAACAAATATGTTATGTTTTTTGGAAGATGTCACAAAGTGGTTAGATGAGGGATCACCAGTAGATATAATCTACTTAGATTTTTAAAAAGCCTTTGACAAAGGGCCACACCAAAGACTACTACTTAAACTAAAGGCCCATGGCATAGGAAATGGAATGATCAACTGGATAGAAAAATGGCTTTGAGTGGAGTACCGCATGGATCAGTACTGGGACCTATTTTATTCTTAATATATATCAATGATTTGGATGATGACATAACAAGCAAGGTGTTGAAGTTTGCGGACGACACAAACGTGTTTAGGAAAATTAAAAGTGATGCAGATAGACAGCATTTACAAGATGATCTTAATAAGTTGATAGAATGGTCTGAGAAGTGGCAAATGCTGTTTAATTTTGGAAAGTGTAAACGCCTTCACACAGGACATGGGAATGAAGATGCACAATATACAATGGGTGGTACTGTACTAAATACTACCTTAAAGGAAAAGGACTTAGGGTTAACTATTAGTGCTGACATGAAGGTATCAGAGCAGTGTGGAATTGCAGCAGCGAAGGGAAACCAAATTCTTGGATTAATTAGGCGAAATATAGTGTACAAAGAAAAAGAACTAATAATACCGCTGTATTAAACAATAGTTAGGCCTCACTTAGAATATTGTATACAAGCATGGAGGCCATATCGCAAGAAGGATATTGATATGCTAGAAAGAGTACAAAGGAGAGCAACCAAAATGATACCAAAACTGAGGAATATTAGTTATGAAATGCGTCTAAAAGAATCTGGTTTAACAACACTAGAAACCAGAAGATTGAGAGGAGATCAGATTGAGGTGTTTAAAATATTGAATGGATATGAAAACATTGACAGAAATATTTTTTTCACAGTCAAGGAAGAGAGAATGACTAGAGGACATGGAGTTACATTAGCAAAGAAGCAGTGTAGACTAGATATTAGAAAATTTTAATTTTCACAAAGAACAGTAAACGAATGGAACAGATTATCAGCTGATTGTTTAGGTGCTAGTAGTGTTAATATATTTAAAAATAAAATCGACATATACCTAAGACGGGCGGGGTATACTTAGATAGATAGGTTGGACTCTCGATAAGCCAAATGGCTTCCTAGTCCACCTGCCATCTAGAGTTGAATCTCTAGGTGGCAATCTTGTTAAATCTTGTAAAAAAAATCTTAATAATGTAGTTATAACCTTGCATTGGCATTGCCATCAGCGCACGTGGTCTAGGCTAGAGCGTCTGCAATGGCTATCCGTGTGTGGACCACAGAATTACAAATCAGATGGATACAACGACAACGTCGAACCACAGGCATATCCAATATCACCCTGAACTTACCGTCACTTGCTCAAATTACATTCAACGACCGAATATTTCAGCTATGTTTGCCGGGTAATTTGCACGTGACGATATATGACCCATATGTGGTCACGTGCAAATTGTGCGCATGCGCACAAATAAAAAATGACCAGATTTTTGAAGAACAGAAATGTCGCTACAGCGTGACTCCGCGCGACTGGAGCTTATTGGGGACTAAGCGAGACTAATTGGGGACTGGACAGAAGAATACTATTCTACCGATGGATGACAGTTGTAGCTTCCGACTGATGAATACTAGGAAACTCAGTTTATAAATATCTTGTGTTATACGTTTCTTATCTTAAATGTCCGATTTAATATTGAGTTTATCACACTATCATAGACTCTAGCGATTTACGTACTGCAGATAATAGACACGATGTTAGGCCGTATGTATCTTTTCCTGGATTTGCGTTATACATTGCTGTACGTTGTGGTTTCGATAAGCACTTATATCTGACAAGTTGTCTAAATGTACATAACCATAACACATGTATACGTTTGCCCCAAACAGCGCGAAAACTGGCACTCTTGATTATTAGTCAAGATCGCTAAATACAAGTACTTGCCGCTATTGCCATGGCAACCACCAAAATAATCGATTAAAATTCATGATTTCCGTGATCGTTGTCACCAGCAAAGTGTTCCACTGGTTCTGCTCGTAATAATTCTTTGGATAATATAACTGAAATACGCTATTTCGGAACAGTTCGATTATTACGACCAAAAACAAAACACAGTCCTATATGTTAACATGGAGTATATGGATCTCCTGCCCCAACTGCCCCCAGCCTCGTTTTTGCGCGCGAGACTTGCACGCTCTATGGGCAGCCAGTGGAGTTCGCGTAACAAGGGTGTGGCACTGTCACTACGCGGGCTACGCATAATCAACCTTGCAGCCGTGTTATGTATTCGCTGTAGACGGGCGATGGTAACTGCAGCAGACATACCGTATAAGAGCGCGTTCCAGTAATCAAGCCGCGATGTGATAATGGCATTGCCAACGCGTTCCTTTGTCGGTCTGGGAAGAAAGCGGCTAATTTCATTAATGTTGCACAGGTAGAAAGAGCAAGCAATGATAGTTTGCGACACATGCTTCTTTATGTCAAGATGGCTATCAATGCAAACACCAAGACACTGAACACAACGCGAAGTCGTAATTGTAACCAAACCAACGCGACTCACACTTTTGTCAATGACTGAATCTGCAGACTTTCGTCAATGATTGCATCTGCAGTCTTTGTCTGCAGACTTAGGCACAATCGGAAGATATTGTGTCTTGCCATCGTTCATGAACATAGCATTCCGTGCCATCCAGACTTTTACCTCATCTAAACAATCGTCAATGTGCTTAATTGCAGCCACTAGTGCAGAATAGTTCAAGTCAAAATGAACATAAATAAATTATACCTGTAAATCGTCGGCATATTGATGGACTCGTGTGATGTCATCGATAGGTTAGATGTATAATGAAAAGAGCAGTGGCTCAAGGACAGAGCCTTGCGGGAAACCTGTCGTTATAATAGTCATATTCAACGACTGGTCACCAATTACTACTCGCTGCGTCCTCTCTTTCAGATAAGATATCACAAAGTCCAGTGCTTTGCCAACAAAGCCGTAGCGCAAACGTAACCACCTAATCAAGATGTTATGGTTGATCGTATCGAAGGCGGAACTGATATCAGCACGCTGTTTTGACGGCACTTGTAACATACAGCAGCGCAATTTCAGTCGAATGGTTTTTCCGATATGCCGACTGAAAGCCCTCAATCATTTGCTGATCAGAGACATGCGTCTTTCTAGATGCAACTAGAATAGTGTCGCTTAACCGTCTTTCGCTCGACTACTTAACTTTGCTGAGAAGATAGTCTGGTCACCTATATAACTTTAATGTAGTATCCGTGAAATTGCATCACTTCAGGGAACTTGTGTGATCAAGAATAACCTGTAACAATTCCTCCATTATAAACAACTGCAATATTGCATTTCCGTTGATTTCTGTGTGACTATACGTATAATAAGTATAATGTTGAATATGTTTTTATATTATAGTATTAGCTGACAAAATGTATACTTATTTAATTAACCAATCGGCGTCGAACCCTATTCTGGGGTAACGCCGCCCTGTCAGTGACATCGGCATACCGTAAATCTACCAGGCGGATTTGAGTTGCTGAAAGGTGCTGCCACCTGACGGAGCCTGGTTAATCGAGGCTACCATTAGAGCTAAAACCACTTAAGGTGGCGCCATGTGTGTTGTCGACGCCGTATAAGGACTGCAGCATTTCTGGAAGTAAGACAGTCGAGATTATTCTAAGAAAACGTTTGTAATTATTTGGTTCTGGCAAAACATTGCACACCGTCAGATTACATTTAAATTATTTCTAAGTATTTTGATTTAATAACAAATCAGATTACACATGTATTACAGTTATAGTTGTTGGTGTTAATATTTTACCATATGTTTATATCAAAAGAACAAGGTGTGCGGCGCATCCCAGTACTGACGACTACCTGGACATATTGCCAGGCAGCAGGTCACTTGGTGGACTGGAATGTTATCTTATCGGTAAGTGAATATCGAATTAAAACAGTCACTTTTTTATTAGAATAATGGCGTATGGTATGATGTATTTATGTAGCCGAGAATGGCGTATTCATATTTCCACGAACTGCTAACCTTTATACGGCTTACGGTGTAGACACTTTATTTGTGACTGTAGTCAAATTGCAAGAAGCTAAAATATGGTCACGCGCTTGACTCTCAAAGTGTACCGCTGAAATCAAAAAGCAAACACTTTGTCACTACTCACAATACATCACCTTACCAACTGAATTATGCTTTCACCTATCAAAGACGCCGAGTAGTATTTTGTTGTTGGCTAAATATGAAGGCGTGTGGGACAGAAACGACACCATATGCCTCTCTCGTGTATTTAGATGCCATCTATTCGGGTTCTCTGTAAAAACAATGTATCTGTATTTTACATACAGGACAAATTATTCGTATTTTTTGCTGACTGTCTAATACAAGGATACTGACTTCAAAAATACTGTGCACCGGAAAACATCATTAGATTCTTTTTTTCATAATGAATCGCTTCAATGTCCACATAATTACATACACATATCACGGAAGGGTGAGTAACATCTAAATATATATATATAGCTCGTACTATGTCTCAGTTACGAGATATAACTGACTACAAATGGTTTTATGTGACTTCCGTAGAGGTGTTACTACCATGTAATATCCGAAGTTCCGAACACAATGGCTCTTCAAATGCCCATACTAATTTTCAGTAACTCCAAGTCACGTGTTATTTGACGGCGTCATATAAAACATAATTTCATCCGTAACACAATAATTATCTTGTAGTAAGCATCTGGATCTATTTGAATAACGTTTGTTTGAGACCGCAGTTTTTTCTAATGCTTGCCCAGCTGCTGTACTACAATACCTATTAAAACACATTTTGAGTTGTCTTGTCCCCTTTGTTGTTGAAATTGCAGGAGTGGCTGCTATTGTGGTGCAGTTAATAATAATAATAGTAATAGTAATAGTAATAATAATAATAATAATAATAATAATAATAATAATAATAATAATAATAATAATAATAATAATAATAATAATAATAATAATAATAATAATAATAATAATAATAATATTATTATTATTATTATTATTATTATTATTATTATTATAATTATTATTATTATTATTATTATTATTATTATTATTATTATTATTATTATTATTATTATTATTATTATAATTATAATTATAATTATAATTATAATTATAATTATAATTATAATTATAATTATAATTATAATTATAATTATAATTATAATTATAATTATAATTATAATTATAATTATAATAATAATTATAATTATAATTATAATTATAATTATAATTATAATTATAATTATAATTATAATTATAATTATAATTATAATTATAATTATAATTATAATTATAATTATAATTATAATTATAATTATTATTATAATACAATAATATAATACAATTTATTTGTATAGCGCCCGAATCAATAGTATTGCTCTCAGGCGCTTTACATAAATATACAAACTGTAGCTAAAATTGGAAGATAAATTATTACTAAAATAGATATATGTATATATGGATGATAAATTATTATTAAAATAAATATATGCATATGTATATATATATATATATATATATATATATATATATATATATATGTGTAAATATTATAAATATAAGCTGATACATTACTGTTGATTACCATTGTTGCTTGGCTGGTTGACGTCGGTGGTGCTGCTGCTGTTGCCGGTGTGACAGCTGTCGATTTTGGACGACGTTGTTGTTGGTAGAATAGTTGCTTCTGCTTCTGCTGTTATTCCACGTGTGACTACTGCGTGCACGATCGTTGGTGGCGTAGCTGCTCTTGATGCTGCTATTGGTGCTGTTGCAGGTGCTGCTTTTGGTGCTGCTATTGACGCTGCTAGTGGTGCAGCTGTTGGTTATGCTGTTGATGGTGCTGTTGGTGCTGCGTCGGGCTACTATGCCCCCACTGCTGCTGCTAGTGTTGTAGTCTGAGTAACACCGCGGTGCCGCCACAATAACAACAAACCGTCTCCTTACCAAACGTGTTCTCTAGATGACGTTCTCTTCTCATCGTGAGAATAGGCTACCGGTCTTCACTACAGACTTAGTCATATGTGTGTGGAGCCGAGCCAATGAATACGTTCAAAGAAGGAGCTATGGTAGATTCCTAGCCAATCAAATAGGTACGTCTGGCATTTAGTTTTAATTAACATTTACAGTAAACCAAGGTCTGTCCAGAAACACGTTGTAGCTATCGTTGTTATTGTTCATATGTTCTTCGAGTTGTTATTACTTTTGTTATTGTGACTATCGTTGTTGTTGAGGGTGTTCATGTTGTAGTAGTTACTCCTGTATATTTGCTCAAATTAAATGAAAATGATATATATAGTAGTTATTTTGACTCCTTAATATCACATAGTCTTTTCCCACAGATTACCTTTCCTACTAGATTTACTAGAACAAATAGTACTTTAATTGATAATTTCTTTTGCAAACTCAGTCAATCTATGTTGGAAAGTACTGCCGGGATTCTCATTAAAAAACTCTCTGACCATCAACCGTACTTTATGCTTATAAACACCTCATTAAAGACAGAACAGCCACCTAAATTTGTAAAAAGAAAATAATGTATTAAACGACGACGCAATGCATAAACTTAAAAATTAAATTAAGCCGTATGATACTTAGAACAAGCTAAATAAAAACCCAAATGCAGATACAAATTTAAATTATGACATAATATTTAATGATATTGTGAGGGCAAAGGACAAGCATATTCCAACTAAGATGGTGAAATTTAATAAGTATAAACATAAAAATCTATGTGGATTACACAAGGAATACTAAGATCAATACAATATCGAGACAGATTGTAAAAACAACTACAATTGACACATCCAAATTCTTCTAACTATGAAATTATTAACATAAACCTAAAAACATATAATACAATATTAAAACATACTATTCGTGCAGCCAAAAAAGTGTATTTTGAAAACACACATAAAAATACCATTATTTTTTTATAGACAATGATACCAAAATAACTGATAAAAAGGATATTGCAAATAAATTTAATAATTATTTTACAAATATAGGACAATCCATTACACAAGGGATTAAATACAAAGGTAGAAAACAAATACAGTTATTATTTAAATCAAAATGTAACTTCTACATTTACTTTTGACCATATTGATGAAGAAACTGTGAGGAAAACTATAAACAACCTTCCCACAATAAACAGCTGTGGATTTGATGGTATCTCAACAAAATTACTCAAAGTAATTGAACCTGTAATCTTAAAATCATTAACACTGATAATAAACCAAGTTTTATACTCTGGTGTATTCCCTGATAAACTGAAAATTGCAAAGGTTATTCCTATTTTTAAGAAAGATGATCCATCCTTATTTGAAAACTATAGACCAATCTCTCTTCTTCCTACCATTTCTAAAGTATTAGAAAAACAAATTTTTATACAATTATATTCATATCTCAACGAAAAGAAGTTTCTAAATGATAATCAGTATGGCTTTAGAGCTAAAAATTCAACAGAATACGCTGCGATTGAACTAATTGATAGAATTGTGATTAAAATGGATAAAAATGATATACCAATTAATGTATTTCTTGACATATCAAAGGCATTTGACACTATTGACCATAACATTTTACAAAACAAATTAGCATACTATGGCCTTAATGGCTCAGCTTTGCATTTGTTCAAAAGTTACTTACAAAATAGAAAAAATTTACTGAAATTGAACAAATAAACTCAGACATCTTACCTATAACAATCGGTGTCCCACAAGGTTCAATCTTAGGACCACTATTATTTATTATTTATATAAACGATTTTTCACAAGCTAGTCAATTATTTAATTTCGTTATGTATGCCGATGACACTACATTATCTACCTCTTTAAATTCTATGCGCGAAACGACACTCGAAAATAAAAGTACAGAAACCGTAATAAATGAAGTACTCTGTAAAATTAATGAATGGCTAAATATTAATAAATTATTATTAAATAAAAGCAAAACTAAATATATGGTTTTCCATATGCCTAATAAACGTATACAAGCACTTACACTTAACATAGACGATGCATGTATTGAAAGAGTAGATAAATTAAACCGATTAAAATATGTATTACCATTAGACATAAAAGTGTTATTATATAACACCTTAATATTATCACATATAAATTATTGTATTATGATTTGGGGATATCAAAGAAATAGAATTACAAGCATCCAAAAAAAGGTTATGCGAATAATAACCTTAAGTACATATAATTCACATACAAAACCACTTTTCAAAAATCTTAAACTATTGAAAATAGAAGATATGTTAAAGTTACAAGAATTACAATTTTATTTTAAATACATTCATAAACAATTACCTTCGTATTTACTAAACTGGCAAATTATACAAAGTATTAATATACACAATTATAATACTCGTGCAAAAGAGAATATGCATACTTTTAGAACTAAGCATAAATTTGCAATGAAATGTCTCAGACACAGCCTCCCACATACTATAAATGAGACTCCTGATGCAATTAAAAACAAAATATACACTCACAGCTTGCATGGCTTTATCATTAATATAAAAACATGTTTGCTAAACAACTACAGTGACATATGTACTCTATCACATTGTTATATATGTCAACAAAATTAATAAATACAATATATGTTAATGTTCATTAGCCCATCTCCACACCACATCACATTTTCTTACTAAAAGCTAACACTTCCAAATAAACATTTGAGTCTTGTATACTAAGGACCATACTACTTTATTCCATGTAATTATGGTGGCTGCTATGAGAGCGACATTATTGTATTAATAGAAGCTACCGACCCCAGTTTGTAAATGTTATATGTTTGTATGTATTGTAACCCTTAACGTATAGACTTATAATAGTATGTGAACTTGATATAATATGTGTGTATGTATGCTTGTATAAATGTACTAACGAAATTGATGTATTTTCAACAAATTCTATACCTACTTGGGGTCAATAAATATTATGGTTATGGTTATGGTTATGGTTCTAGTTGATACGCTGTACCCACCAGCTCGTCCATAATACCTTTCATGTTTTCCGCCGTACCCTCCACCTAGTCCGCCGTACCCTCCACCTAGTCCGCCGTACCCTCCACCAATTCCGCCGTACCCTCCACCTAGTCCGCCGTATCCTCCACCTAGTCCGCAGTGCCATTCACCTAGTCCGGCGTACCCTCCACCTATTCCGCCGTACCCTTCACCTACTCCGCAGTAACATCCACCTAGTCCGCCGTACCCTCCACCTAGTCCGCAGTAACCTCCACCTAGTCCGCAGTAACCTCCATCTAGTCCGCAGTAACCTCCACCTAGTCCGCAGTAACCTCCACCTAGTCCGCCGTATCCTCCACCTAGTCTGCAGTACCCTTCACCTAGTCTGGCGTACCCTCCACCAGTTCCGCCGTACCTTCCACCTAGTCTGCAATACCCTTGACCTAGTCTGGCGTACCCTCCACCAATTCCGCCGAATCCTCCACCCAGTCTGCAGTACCCTTCACCTAGTCCGCCGTACACACCACCTAGTCCGCCGTATCCTTCACCTAGTCCGCCGTACCCTCCACCTAGTCCGGCGTACCCTCCACCTATTCCGCCGTACCTTCCACCTAGTCCGCAGTGCCCTTCACCTAGTCCGTCGTACCCTCCACCTATTCCGCCGTACCTTCCACCTAGTCCACCGTACCCTCCACCTAGTCCGGCGTACCCTCCACCTATTCCGCCGTACCTTCCACCTAGTCCACCGTACCCTCCACCTAGTCCGCCGTTTCCTCCACCTAGTCCGCCGTACCCTCCACCTAGTCCACCGTACCCTCCACCTAGTCCACCCTACCCTCCACCTAGTCCACCGTACCATCCACCTAGTGCGCCGTACCCTCCACCTTGTCCGCAGTACCCTTCACCTAGTCCGCCGTACCCTCCACCTATTCCGCTGTACCCTTCACCTAATCCGCAGAACCCTTCACCTAGTCCGCCGTACCCTCCACCTATTCCGCTGTACCCTTCACCTAATCCGCAGAACCCTTCACCTAGTCCGCCGTATCCTCCACCTATTCCGCTGTACCCTTCACCTAATCCGCAGAACCCTTCACCTAGTCCGCCGTATCCTCCACCTATTCCGCTGTACCCTTCACCTAATCCGCAGCACCCTTCACCTAGTCCGCCGTATCCTCCACCTATTCCGCTGTACCCTTCACCCCTGGCCTGGTACCTTCACCTGGTCCATGCCCTCCACCTAGTATGTCTCTGTGTCTGTGAGAAGATTATATTTGTCTCACTGTGTCTCTGTGTCAGTAGGAAGATTATATTTGTCTCACTGTGTCTCTGTGTCCGTAGGAAGACTATATTTGTCTCACTGTGTCTCTGTGTCCGTAGGAAGACTATATTTGTCTCACTGTGTCTCTGCGTCTGTAGGAAGATTATATTTGTCTCACTGTGTCTCTGTGTCTGTAGGAAGATTATATTTGTCTCACTGTGTCTCTGTGTCAGTAGGAAGATTATATTTGTCACACTGTGTCTCTGTGTCAGTAGGAAGATTATATTTGTCTCACTGTGTCTCTGTCAGTAGGAAGATTATATTTGTCTCACTGTGTCTCTGTGTCAGTAGGAAGATTATATTTGTCTCACTGTGTCTCTGTGTCAGTAGGAAGATTATATTTGTCTCACTGTGTCTCTGTGTCAGTAGGAAGATTATATTTGTCTCACTGTGTCTCTGCGTCAGTAGGAAGATTATATTTGTCTCACTGTGTCTCTGTGTCAGTAGGAAGATTATATTTGTCTCACTGTGTCTCTGTGTCAGTAGGAAGATTATATTTGTCTCACTGTGTCTCTGCGTCAGTAGGAAGATTATATTTGTCTCACTGTGTCTCTGTGTCAGTAGGAAGATTATATTTGTCTCACTGTGTCTCTGTGTCAGTAGGAAGATTATATTTGTCTCACTGTGTCTCTGTGTCAGTAGGAAGATTATATTTGTCTCACTGTGTCTCTACGTCAGTAGGAAGATTATATTTGTCTCACTGTGTCTCTGTGTCCGTAGGAAGATTATATTTGTCTCACTATGTCTCTGTGTCCGTAGGAAGATTATATTTGTCTCACTGTGTCTCTGCGTCAGTAGGAAGATTATATTTGTCTCACTGTGTCTCTGCGTCAGTAGGAAGATTATATTTGTCTCACTGTGTCTCTGCGTCAGTAGGAAGATTATATTTGTCTCACTGTGTCAGTAGGAAGATTATATTTGTCTCACTGTGTCTCTGTGTCAGTAGGAAGATTATATTTGTCTCACTGTGTCTCTGTGTCAGTAGGAAGATTATATTTGTCTCACTGTGTCTCTACGTCAGTAGGAAGATTATATTTGTCTCACTGTGTCTCTACGTCAGTAGGAAGATTATATTTGTCTCACTGTGTCTCTGTGTCAGTAGGAAGATTATATTTGTCTCACTGTGTCTCTCTGTCAGTAGGAAGATTATATTTGTCTCACTGTGTCTCTGCGTCAGTAGGAAGATTATATTTGTCTCACTGTGTCTCTGCGTCAGTAGGAAGATTATATTTGTCTCACTGTGTCTCTGTGTCAGTAGGAAGATTATATTTGTCTCACTGTGTCTCTGCGTCAGTAGGAAGATTATATTTGTCTCACTGTGTCTCTACGTCAGTAGGAAGATTATATTTGTCTCACTATGTCTCTGTGTCCGTAGGAAGATTATATTTGTCTCACTGTGTCTCTGCGTCAGTAGGAAGATTATATTTGTCTCACTGTGTCTCTGCGTCAGTAGGAAGATTACATTTGTCTCACTGTGTCTCTGTGTCCGTAGGAAGATTATATTTGTCTCACTGTGTCTCTGCGTCAGTAGGAAGATTATATTTGTCTCACTGTGTCTCTGTGTTAGTAGGAAGATTATATTTGTCTCACTGTGTCTCTGTGTCAGTAGGAAGATTATATTTGTCTCACTGTGTCTCTGTGTCAGTAGGAAGATTATATTTGTCTCACTGTGTCTCTGTGTCAGTAGGAAGATTATATTTGTCTCACTGTGTCTCTGTGTCAGTAGGAAGATTATATTTGTCTCACTGTGTCTCTGCGTCAGTAGGAAGATTATATTTGTCTCACTGTGTCTCTGCGTCCGTAGGAAGATTATATTTGTCTCACTGTGTCTCTGTGTCAGTAGGAAGATTATATTTGTCTCACTGTGTCTCTGTGTCAGTAGGAAGATTATATTTGTCTCACAGTGTCTCTGCGTCAGTAGGAAGATTATATTTGTCTCACTGTGTCTCTCTGTCAGTAGGAAGATTATATTTGTCTCACTGTGTCTCTGCGTCCGTAGGAAGATTATATTTGTCTCACTGTGTCTCTGTGTCAGTAGGAAGATTATATTTGTCTCACTGTGTCTCTGCGTCAGTAGGAAGATTATATTTGTCTCACTGTGTCTCTGCGTCAGTAGGAAGATTATATTTGTCTCACTGTGTCTCTGTGTCAGTAGGAAGATTATATTTGTCTCACTGTGTCTCTGTGTCCGTAGGAAGATTATATTTGTCTCACTGTGTCTCTGTGTCATTAGGAAGATTATATTTGTCTCACTGTGTCTCTGCGTCAGTAGGAAGATTATATTTGTCTCACTGTGTCTCTGCGTCAGTAGGAAGATTATATTTGTCTCACTGTGTCTCTGTGTCAGTAGGAAGATTATATTTGTCTCACTGTGTCTCTGTGTCATTAGGAAGATTATATTTGTCTCACTGTGTCTCTGCGTCAGTAGGAAGATTATATTTGTCTCACTGTGTCTCTGTGTCAGTAGGAAGATTATATTTGTCTCACTGTGTCTCTGTGTCAGTAGGAAGATTATATTTGTCTCACTGTGTCTCTGTGTCAGTAGGAAGATTATATTTGTCTCACTGTGTCTCTGCGTCAGTAGGAAGATTATATTTGTCTCACTGTGTCTCTACGTCAGTAGGAAGATTATATTTGTCTCACTGTGTCTCTGTGTCAGTAGGAAGATTATATTTGTCTCACTGTGTCTCTGCGTCAGTAGGAAGATTATATTTGTCTCACTGTGTCTCTGTGTCAGTAGGAAGATTATATTTTATATATACGCACGCATGTATGCATATATGTATGTATGTATGTACGCATGTATGTATGTATGTATGTATGTATGTATGTATGTATGTATGTATGTATGTATGTATGTATGTATGTATGTATGTATGTCAGGAGTTATAATATAAATATATATGTATATATATTTATTTTTATATTTTATCACACACACACACATATATATATATATATATATATATATATATATATATATATATATATATATATATATATATATGCACATACATATGATGACATACAGTGCGTACATACAAACGTACATACATACATAAATGCATATGTTTTGCTCACCAACATACGTAGTTTAAGTTCCTTCCCGCTGAACACTATATTCTTATATATCGACATTGTTGCTGGCAAAAAAGTAATTCATCACATATTAATAGTACAGTATATATATATATATATAGGTCTACAATTAAACATTAACGTTAAAACAAATTACACTTACCGAGTTGGTTTGTTGCAGTGCTTGTTTGAGTAGGCGTAAGGCGGTTTGAATTTAAGGCATTTCTTAAACAGGCGATAATTAATCTTTTTACACAGTCCACACTGGGCAACTCTGCAAGATAATCCATGTCGTTTATGTAAGGTTTCATACGAATAATGTGCTAAAATGCTATTGTGGAGTGCATGATTGCGTAAATTTAGGTTACGTTTCTCCTATCCGCCTTATCTGGCTGTTTACAATATAATCTATCTATCTATCTATCTATCTATCTATCTATCTATCTATCTATCTATCTATCTATCTATCTATCTATCTATCTATCTATCTATCTATCTATCTATCTATCTATCTATCTATCTATCTATCTATCTATCTATCTATCTATCTATCTATCTATCTATCTATCTATCTATCTATCTATCTATCTATCTATCTATCTATCTATCTATCTATCTATCTATCTATCTATCTCTATCTCTCTATCTTATCTTTCTTCTATATATATATATATATATATATATATATATATATATATATATGTATATATTATATATATATATATAAATTGATGAATAACAATATTACAATATACAAGCGCGCGCGCACGCGCGTGTGTGTGCGTCCGAGCGTGCGTGTAATCTTAAACCAGTTTACATTTTAACATAGAATAACTAGAAAGATTTTGGTAAACGTGAACATTAATTATAGTCACACAGCATATTGTTATATACTCACGGACTGGGAAGTGTGCGGGCTAAGTATTTCTCTAACCAATCAGGCTTTATGGCTTTCTTGGGAAGGGTGGGTGGATTTGGGAACCTATGGTGAAATTTTAATGAGCCAGTGAAACATAATTAGACATGTAGGAATGGTGAATTTAAAAGGTAATAATTACTAAAAGCAGTTTTACATGAATTGGAATGACGATTCAAGTAGAGCTGTATATGGAATAATGTCACAGTGTATTGAAATGTCATTATGATGAAGATTGACATATTCTACATATAATGCATTACCTATATATCGATAGTGAAATTATTACAACAAAATGAGTACCTGTTTAACAAACGCTTGAGAAAAAGAGTAGAATAAGTACTCATCAAGAGCGAGCTAGGAAACATTCAAATCAACGTAGATGTTACAGTAGCAAGGCAACGCTGGGCTGGGATATACAATCTAGGCACGGAAGAGAAGCCAAGCTGATACGTGATTGAGGAATTTCTATTTTCATTGTTATGTCTAATGTATAAAACATACACTTCATGTTGAAACATGAGCTATTCATTTCATACCGGCTGACGATCAATCAATCAATCAATCAATCATTCATCAATCATTCAATCAATCAATCAATCATTCAATCAATCAATCAATCAATCATTCAATCAATCAATCAATCAATCAATCAATCAATCAATCAATCAATCAATCAATCAATCAATCAATCAATCAATCAATAATCAATAATCAATAATCAGTCAATCATCATCATCAATCATCAATGTCATATCAATCAATCAATCAATCAATCAATCAATCAATCAATCAATCAATCATTCATTCATTCAATATCAATCAATCAATCAATCAATCAATCAATCAATCAATCAATCAATCAATCAATCAATCAATCAATCAATCAATCAATCAATCAATCATTCATTCATTCATTCATTCATTCATTCATTCATTCATTCATTCAATCAATCAATCAATCAATCACTCGATCGATTGATCGATCGATCAGTCAATCAATAGATAAATTGATCAATAGATCAATAGAACAACCAATCAATGAATCATTCAATCCATCAAGCATTCATTCATTCAATCAGCCATTCGTTCATTCATTGAAGCTTCTTCTAGGAACAGGCGGAAAGCGGGAAGACGGGACACACCTGGAAGCAACTAGAGAGAGGGAAAAGGAATACGATGGTCATAATAGCCAATGAATAATGACTTTACACACCAAATATATTCATTTACATAAGTCGTGAACAATTCTGAGACGCAGATTTGCATTGTGGACTGGGAACTAAGAAATTAGTCCGTATTAATGGATTCCTGTTTAACTAATTCTGCAATTAAACAACAATAATAGTTACATAGTGTTTCCACTTACATAACGAATTCGTGGCAGTTCATCTTTGTATAGTCACACGCCGGTTTAGAGATTAGGCATTTGTTATATGTGCCACGATCGACACTTTTATAGGGTTTAACGTTCTCGAAATGTGCAAGACAAATCAGGTGAAACGTGAGTCATTAAGTAGTGTTATGCGACGATGTTAACCACCCCGTGTACCTACATCGTGGACCCGCTCTTCATACAAACTCACTTCCTCAACGCAGTTACCCTAAGACTACGAATCTACATAAAAGATGTAATACTGCAAAACAATGTAGGTAGCGCCCGGTGGAAAATAATAAAATTGTTCAAAAACGCATAAGTATACCAGTTTTGTAAGCAGCTATGAAACATTGATTCTTTCACTGTAGCGATTCAAGCGTATTCGCACAAGAATCTGGTGGGAAATTCCCTATCGTAACGTCACGCAGAGGTGTTTCCCATTTCGCATCCCGCATACGTAGTCATTGATCCTCAAACTCTAGCAACGACATTTCTCAGACCTCTCCGGCTACTGCAACCCTTCCGTACCCTATAGAAGAAAGCTTATCTCTGTCTCACTATGTCGTTGGCAGACGGAAGCTGCTCCCTGTGTCATCATGTCTCTGAGTCAGAAGAATGTTATTCCCTATCTCACAATATCTCTGTCTCTGTCTGTCTGTCTGTCTGTCTCTCTCTGTATGTATGTCTGTCTGCCTGTCTGTCTCTTTCTCTCTCTCTCTCTCTCTCTCTCTCTCTCTCTCTCTCTCTCTCTCACACACACACACACACACAATGTCTCTGAGTCAGAAGTAAGTTACTCCCAGTGTCACTATGTCTTTGTGTGATAAAGAAGTTCCTCCTTGTCTCACTATGTCTCTGTGCCAGAAGGAAGCTGCTCCCTGTGTAATTATGTATCTGAGTCAGAAGTAAGTTACTCCCTATGTCACATAGTCTTTGTGTGAAAACGAAGTTCCTCCTTGTCTCACTATGTCTCTGTGTCAGAAGGAAGCAGCTCCCTGTGTAATTATGTATCTGAGTCAGAAGAAAGTTACTCCCTGTGTCACTATGTCTTTGTGTGATAAGGAAGTTCCTTCTTGTCTCACTATGTTTCTGTGTTAGACGGAAGCTCATCTCTGTCTCACTATGTCTCTGCGTCAGAATGAAGTCAAATGTTAGAAAGAAACTAATTCTTGTCTGACTGTGACTCTGTGTTAGAAAGAAACTCATTCCTGTCTCATTGTGTCTCTCTCTCTCTGTTAGAAATGAAACTCATCCAGGTCTCACTGTGTCTCTGTGTTAGAAGGAAACTCATTCATGTCTCACTGTGTCTCTGTGTTAGAAAGAAACTCATTCCTGTCTCACTGTGTCTCTGTGTCAAAAGGAAACTTATTCCTGTCTCATTTTGTCTCTGTGTCAGAAGGAAACTCATTCCTGTCTCACTATGTCAGAAGGAAACTCATTCCTGCATCACTGTGTCTCTCTGTCAGAAGGAAACTCATTCCAGTCTCACTGTGTCTCTGTTTTAGAAGGAAACTCATTCCTGTCTCACTGTGTCTCTGTGTCAGAAGGAAACTCATTCCAGTCTCACTGTGTCTCTGTGTCAGAAGGAAACTCATTCCTGTCTCACTGTGTCTGTGTTAGAAGGAAACTCAGTCCTGTCTCACTGTGTCTCTGTGTTAGAAGGAAACTCATTCCTGTCTCACTGTGTCTCTGTGTTAGAAGGAAACTCATTCATGTCTCAGTGTGTCTCTGTGTTAGAAGGAAACTCATTCCTGTCTCACTGTGTCTCTGTGTTAGAAGGAAACTCATTCCTGTCTCATTGTGTCTCTCTGTTAGAAAGAAACTCATTCCTGTCTCACTATGTCTCTGTGTTAGAAAGAAACGCATTCCTGTCTCACTATGTCTCTGTGTTAGAAGGAAACTCATTCCTGACTCACTATGTATCTGTGTTAGAAGAAAACTCATTCCTTTCTCACAGTATCTCTGTGTTAGAAGGAAACTCATTCCTGTCTCACTGTGTCTCTGTGTTAGAAGGAAACTCATTCCTGTCTCATTGTGTCTCTGTGTTAGAAAGAAACTCATTCCTGTCTCACTATGTCTCTGTGTTAGAAAGAAACTCATTCCTGTCTCACTATGTCTCTGTGTTAGAAGGAAACTCATTCCTGACTCACTATGTCTCTGTGTTAGAAGGAAACTCATTCCTGACTCACTATGTATCTGTGTTAGAAGGAAACTCATTCCTGACTCACTATGTCTCTGTGTTAGAAGGAAACTCATTCCTGACTCACTATGTATCTGTGTTAGAAAGAAACTCATTCCTATCTCACTGTATACATACATACATACATACATATATACATTCATACATACATACATACATTCATACATTAACACATTCATACATACGTACATACATACACACGTACATACATACATACGTACAAAAATGCATATGTTATGCTCGCCGTATACATATCAAATTAAAATATTGAACGTCTTCATAAAACGATCTCACCACCATACGTAGTTTAAGTTCCCTCCCGCTGTCCACCTGTCTATATTTCTATTCTAGACACGGTCAGAATTTGTTACTTTGTCGAAGACGTCTTTAGTCATGTAGCGACACTAGTAGGGCGCTCACGATCACTTCTTCTTCTTCTTCTTCTCACGATCACGACAAGGCTAAATTACGTTAATAGCGAGGTGACCCTATTAGCGAGAATACGTTACGGTACATCATGTTTACAAATACTATCGCCATTTGACATTGTTGCTGGCAAAAAAGTAATTCATCACATATTAATAGTACAGTATATATCTAGGTCTACAATTAAACATTAACGTTAAAACAAATTACACTTACCGAGTTTGTTTGTTGCAGTGCTTGTTTGAGTAGGCGTAAGGCGGTTTGAATTTAAGGCATTTCTTAAACAGGCGATAACTAATCTTTCTACACAGTCCACACTGGACAACTCTGCAATATAATCCAGGTCGTTTATGTAAGGTTTCATACGAATAATGTGCCCTGTCCCAATCTAAATAGGCTTACATGCGCTATTATGGAGTGCATGGTTGCATAAATTTAGATTACGTTTCTCCTAAAATATACGCTTTATCTAATCACCGATCGGTTTAATTGTGATATCAACAACCCCGTGTATCTCCTCCCTGTGTTCTCTCTCTCTCCCTCTCTCCCCCCTCGTTCTCTGTTTCTTTTTTGGAATCGTTCGATTCGGTGATTCGAAATGTAACCGCACAGGAATGGCATAGGAAATACCCTAACATGACGTCACTAAGTGGTATTTCCGATTTATCTAGCTCTGCGCAGACATTTCTGTCCAACATCTTTACTGCGACATTTCCGTACCCTATCCGGTGTCCTCTCCCGCCTCCTCCTCCCTCCCCTGTCTCACTGCCCTTTCTGTGTGAAACTGAATATCGCTCGTATGTTAGTCAATTTATGTCAGTAAGATGAACAACAACAACATAACTCTACATGCGATTATTATCATATTAGCGTGTGTGTGTGTGTGTGTGTGTGTGTGTGTGAGCGTGCGTGTTTGCGTGAGTGCGTGTGCGTGCGTGCGTGCGTGGATAATCTTAAATCATTGTACATTCCAATATAGAATTACTAGAAAGGTTCTGGTAAAACATGTACATTTATTTAAGTCAAACAGCATATAGGATATACTCACGGACTGGGAAGTGCGCGTTCTACAAATTTATAAAACCACCCAGGCTTCACGGGTTTCTTGGGAGGGGTAGCTGTAGGTGGATTTGGGAACCTAGGGTGAAATTGTAAAGAGCCAGTGAAATATAATTAGACATGTAGGAATGATGATTTTAACTGCAAACTGAATTTAACTGCTTAGTCCGTCAGGAGACAATTGTTTTCACTTTCACTTTATTGTCCTTAAAAGGATATGCATTTTACAACTCATGATCACATCTAAAATATATGGGATGGTCTCAACAAAATGCAAATGAATTTCCAGATGTATACACTACAAGAACAATTCAACCGGGTGACATCAATATGACTCATTTAGCATTCAACATTCTAATGGCCACCGGCACAAAACTCCTGCTATAGCGACATGTTTTACATTTTATACAACGGTATCTTCTTTGAGACGGAAGTACATGGAAGAACGTAGAGAGCGGGTGATCAGACTCAGTAGCGACAGCTCGAGCTTTCTTCAAAATTGCATGGTCGATTATTTCGGAGAGCTTTGGTGTAGGTAAACCAATGATCTTGGCAGAAACATGTGAGATTTTCAGAAGCCTGTTACGGTTTTTCACAGAAAGAGCAGGGTAGTAACAAATGCTGCAGTAGGTTAAGAGAGGCTCAATTATGCTACGGTAAAGGCGTAGAAGAAGTAGTGGATCAACATAGAAAGCTCGTAACTTTCGAAGAACGTGCAGTCGCTGCTGAGACTTCTTTTGCACGGCTGTAACATGCTCTGTAAATGACAATTTTTCATCTAATATAACACCGAGGTATTTGAATGAATCAACCTGTTCCACAGGTTCACCGTTGATGACAATAGGACTAATGACAGTTCTATTACGACGGAAGTCGATGCACATTTCTTTCGTTTTGGAAACATTCAGATGCAGAAAATTGTTACTGCACCAACTAGAGAAACGTACCACTGAAGAAAGATATGACACCACTGAAGAAAGATATGTTACATGCTGGACGTGAGTCAATGTGAAGAGCGAGGAAGAGACAGACTTGTAAGGACCATCGTCAGCAATAACAGTACTTTATAATACCACACATCATAATACTAACACAAAACGCTGCAAATCACGTCGTGATTGATTTATGACAAATAAATACATGGAGGTGTCGACCTCTTATTAACTGGAATTATACTTCGTATATTGGATAATTTAGGACAGTTTTGAGGTTGAACCCGAATGCCGTGTCATCTTTATTGTAATAATAATATCAGATGTAAGTGGTATTAAAATAGCCAGAGTAACATGTATATTGTTCAACATGCTTTGAAGCTCAACATGCTGTTATCACACCTCAGGACACAGCTGTTTACATAGAACAACAAGCCCCTCCAAATGTTTAGAACAGACACGTAACTGACACCAAATACCACCATCAACAAAGAGCCTACTTTTATATTCAACTGCTTAAGAAGATCAGCAGATCAGCTGCTGCATGGCCAGACACCATCAGCGACTTTGCCATATATAGGAGACTGCATTAACTGACTGCCGATGAAGAACTCAGAAATAGGAAAAATTAAGGGAAAGTATACTCTGGGAATCATCCTCAGTTATTAATCATTCGTCCGTCCGTCCGTCCGTCCGCCCGGTCGTTCAATTCAGTTTAATGTAGTCAATCAATCAATCAATCAATCAATCAATCAATCAATCAATCAATCAATCATTCATTCAATAATTCATTCAATCACGGTTCATCC
>JAODUO010000696.1:100000-155000 GCA_025642075.2 Ridgeia piscesae
CATTTGAGCAGGCAGGCATTTAGGCAGGCAGGCTGGTTGGCTGGCTGGCAGGCACACACGCACGCACGGACGCATACGGACAGACAGACGGACACACGGGAGAATCAAATACCATATATTAGAATTATAACTGGATAGAAAAATTACTTTTAGGTAGTCTGATAGGCATTTAGGTAGGCAGGTATTTAGACAGACATTTCGGGAGGCTGGTATTTAGGCAGGCACGAATTTAGGCAGGCAGGCATTTATGCAGGCATTTATGCAGGCATTTAGGAGGGCATTTATGAGGCATTTAGGCAGGCATTTAGGCAGACATTTTCGCAGGCATTTAGGCACAGGCATTTGAGCAGGCAGGCATTTAGGCAGGCAGGCTGGTTGGCTGGCTGGCAGGCACACACGCACGCACGGACGCATACGGACAGACAGACGGACACACGGGAGAATCAAATACCATATATTAGAATTATAACTGGATAAAAAAAATTACTTTAAAATTGGTTACATCTTGTGTGGCATCTATTAAATACTGACCTCTCGATTTCTTTCTCGCTTCTGCACGTCACCAAATGGCGTCAGTTTGAAAAGAAAAGAAAAACATTAGCATACATTGGTACTTGTCTTTAGTTAACTCACCCCTCCCTACACTCACGCATGCACGCATTCAATCTGAAACATTATTGTAAAAGTGTTATAGGCAGAAACAGTACATTGACAAAATACACGATCAACACAGTATTTCAGTTCTAGAGAATTGGGTTTACTCACGAACAGGAAGAAGATATTCGGACACAACCGTCAATAGAACCACCAGAACCAATAAGCGCCTGCATATCTTCTGAAAATGAACAGTGCAACTTTCCAAAAGTTACTAACTCAGTAGAATTACCATGGCGATTATCAAAGCGAGATTACAACTACAACTTTGTTTTGTTAGCTGCGATCATTCTTCACAGCTACTTATTGCAGCGTCCCTTGTCCCCTGTCCCCTGTCCCCTGACCCCTGTCCCCTGTTCACGCGGCTGCGGTCGCAAGCAGTCCACTGAATAAGTTGTATTTGTTTTTACAGTGTGCTGATTGTTCTGAGTGTAGAAATCAGATTCGTGGACTTTCACCTCATTACAGTTGACATTTAGTAAATGAATACTTCCTCATACCTTTACGGTTAGTATCGAACAATGCATGTGCCTTAAGACCTACTCAATGCAACAGGACGCTGGCAGGATACTGTAAACATATGCATTTTAATACTGACCAAACAAGATGCACGCTTAGCGAGAGAAATAGTGATGTCAACGGTTGCATGAATTTGAGACACAATGAAATATCACATGGCATCTCAAATTGACAGGAAATGTTGCTAGTTTATTATTATTATAATTATAGGGTAATTCCAGAAATGTGTTGCCCTCATCTCTTTTTGAATAAATCACATGAATAGCCTATAGCAAGATAAGCGTGGATCTTAAATGTGAACGTTCTAACTTATATAATTTTCGGGTTATGGTGGTTTGAAATTTGGTACGTTATCTGACGCAGAGCTATTTGATAGGAGTTGGGGCACTCCCCCCGATGAAACCAAACGCGCACAGAGCTCGCTCAATCTCTGACGTCTCGTCGTCTAGTACGGTATCTGTTTTAAGTTTAGATTTTTGACTCCATGTGCGTGAGGGCGCTGTATGTTGAAAGAGCCCCAGCTCGGATGTATTAGCTCTGCCTGAAGTCTTCTTAATATTAACCAATTGGTGAACCTACAATTTAAGAATTCATTTTTTGTAAAAACAATAGCCGACTGGAACCAACTAAACGAGTCGCAGGTCCAGGCTGAAACCATAACTGATTTCAGTCGCCTGACCTGCGGCTCAAACACTCAATAACATGCGCACACACCCCCGTCGTATATAATAGCCACTATTGGCTTCTTTACGACGTATCCCATTCAGATTCAGATTCAGATCGCTAGCCTCGGGTCTGTGATGTATTCGCGTTCTGTATGCGCGCGCGCTGTTTAATTTATTTCAGTTCATCTTTGAGGTCTTTTAGTAACCACACACACACGCACGCACGCACGCACGCACGCACGCACGCACGCACGCACGCACGCACGCACACACACACACACACACACACACACACACTAGTGCTGGTTCGATACCAGGTTTTGTTCGATACCGATCGATACCTGAATTTTGTTCGATACTCGATACTCGATACTTACGTTATAAGTATAATATTCACATAGAACACAGTTCCCAGTAGAAGCACAGTATGCAACATAAGTAGTGCTGGTCTGATACCAGAATTCTTCGGAATCAATCGATACCAGATTTTTATTCGATACTCGAAATTTACCTTGTAAGTCTAATTTAGTACAGTAGAGATCTCCAAAGAAACACACTATCTACTTAGACTAATGCCACAGAAACACACACAATTGTTCACTTGTAGGGAAATATGTGATAATCTTATAGTCATGCAAAAACTGATTACTATGCAATTTTCATTTTATTTAAGTAAACAAACAACAGTTTCAATATAATAGATTACTGTTGTAAAACTAAAAAGTAATTGTAATATAATATTAAAATAATAAAGACAACTGCAATCAGGGTTGGCACGTTTTTCCCACCCTGATAAAATACTGGCTGGTAAATACCGGTAAATACCGTCCTGGGAGAACCGTCAAATAGTGTAAATACAGGGCTACCTGGGAAATATTCTTAAAAGGATTAAATTTGAATCATTTTTGCCATACAATTTATTCTACCATCACCATAATGATACCTGTGTAAATATACATCAGTACTGGTTGTTTTTGCACAATTATAATTATAGTAAGACTGAAAACAGCAATACTACCACTAAATATTACATTCCCAAATATATTCAATGGCAGTGTTATAGGTTCATCTCTATGTGTTGCCACTTCACTATCCGATTTCAAGGAAAACAAATATTTCAGGTATGTTAATATTGTGTTACTGAAACACTGCCAAATATAACATAGTGCATAAATTGCATTTATCATCAAACTGTAGTATACAATGCCCACAGAAGAGTTGATCAATTACCAATCTGTTATAATGTTACTGTGTCACAGTGTCATCAGGGATCTGCTCTATCCACTTTACCAGTCCAACTCGGTGCTATTCTAAACACACGTTTCTGGTTATAGTTTATCCCAATTATGACATTGATTAAACACAAATACATAACAAATAACATAAAAAAATATAGTGGATATATATTGATGGGCATTCTTTCAATAGATATTGAATGGATTAAATGTGTGATTGCGCCATGGGTAATCCATGCCATGCACCACGTGGCTTACGGTGGGCGATAATAGGGAACAATGCTTATGTAGGTAGGTACAGAGTGATGAGTAAGGGAACCCATGAGTAAGAAAGACAACATAGAAATATCTTCATGATTATCATAATATAACTTGATAATTATATGCTTTTGTAACAGAATGTCTGACAGAAAATACACTACCCTGGTCTACTGATTCTGAGATACATGGCTTCCTAGCAGAGGATCCTAGCAGATTACAAATTCAAATATTAAGCTGGAGATGATTTGGGGCTCACAGAGACAATGACTACAGATGTTTACAGGCCCTTAGCCAGTTGGCTTGTATTTTTCCCTAAGTCTGAGTATCAAGATATGGTAACTAATGTTTGCTGAGTGGGTACAGTCAAGCCCACCAATGTCCAGAGCCCTACATTTTTTGTTCCTTAAACAGAATACCAACTGGCACCTGACAGTACTATACTTTAGTCTAGTACTTGGCATTGTCCTGTATGAGAATGACAATGGCATTTGTTACTAAATGATCAATTTTCTTTTGAACATCTTGTTGACTTTATGCTTTAAACAAATACAAGGATACACCTGAACAAGTAACTAGTGAACTTGTTAGCTTTAGATGAGTATCAACTAAATTTTAAATGGACAGGAACTAGCCAGTGGTAATATAAATTAAGGAGTTATTCCCACATATTTCCCGGTAAATATCACTTTTTCCGGTAAATACCGGTAATTACCAAGTTATTCACACTGCCCTGTCTAAAACCAGTTTTTCCCGGAAACGTGCCAACCCTGACTGCAATAAAATACCTAGTGACAAATAAATTTATTAATTGCACTGAATTATTTTTAATTAATAACAGTACTTCACCCCAGCTGTTTGCAAATACATTATATAACACCTAAATTTCAAGTCACCGTGTTTCCTAAAGTTACCATCTGAAACATAACATACAAATAATATCTTATTGTCAAACACACATATCACTTATAATAGTGCCAGCACAGCTGAACACTCACTGTTATACCTGTTTTTTATTTTATTAATTGTATCGTAAAGATAATTGTGATTTAACATCAAAACTGTATAGACGATTATAATAAAATAACACTATTTAATAATAGAAAAAATATTAATTAAAATTACAATTGTCCTTCCCAGTTCACACCAATATTGTTTAATATACAACTTAAATTACCATGTTATCAAGTACACATAACAAGCCCCATAATGATTTTGCAAGTGTTTTCAAGAACAAGTCGGTTTCTTCCTCTACCTCTGCCTCTGCCAGTGGTGAACGTTTTCGCCAGTGCAGTAACAGTAAATGCAGTAAGCTTATCGTCATCGTCAATCAGTCACACCGTGTATGTCACTTCTTGACGCTGTGGCCGCAGTAGTAGATTCGGCAACCGATGATGATTCGCTTCGACTGTAACTAGATGTCCACTACTTGCTCATTGACGAATATTTCGATAGAACACGTTCTATAGTCGTTGTGACGTTGTCCACGACGGCGTCGACGTGTCCTTCGATGAAAGTTGAACATCACGTTTTGATAGTTTATTGAATGGTGGACAGTGACTTGTTTCGTCAAATTCGATGTATTTCCCCCGCTATCTTTTTAGCAGACACTTTTTGTTGGAAAAACTGCCAAATTAGCGATGAACATTGCGACTTGTTGTCATTCGTCTTGGTTGAAGGAGTCGTATACGGCAAACGGTGGCGCCACCAAACAGCAAATCAGCTCCACCAAACGGAACCCAGATAAACAATGCTTGCGCATCGCCCTCGAATAATTATTTATATTAATACTAATATTATTAAACTAGTTTCATAAATACTAGTGCGTGCAATAAACACTCTATTAAAAATACTATAGGATGTGTGTTTTTGTACGCGTAACCATAAAAAAGTAGGGAGACAGAGAGAGTCACGAACCTTGGTTTGGATAACCGAGGCTAAGCCAAGTCTGACCAAGACGAAGATCGCGCACAGTATATTATATTATTATACAGACTAACTCTACAATAACGTTTTACAAAACAATTCACATTTGATGTTATTTGTTTAAACAACCACGCCTAAGTTAGGCAGCGAAGCGCTGTGTATGAATATTGTAGCTCCCGTAAACAACGAAACAACGTCATCGACAACGATGTTGCGCCTTCGCATCGACGTCGTCGAATGACTCGATGTCGAAGTATCGAAGGTATCGAAGGTATCGAAGGTATCGAAGGTATCGAAGGTATCGAAGGTATCGAAGGTATCGAAGGTATCGAAGGTATCGAAGGTATCGAAGGTATCGAAGGTATCGAAGGTATCGAAGGTATCGAACAGTGAGCGTTCGAGACCAAAAAGATCGAAGTATCGCGATGCCACTAAGTATCGGCGTCGAACATTTCGTAAATATCGCGATACTTCGATATATCGAACCAGCACACACACGCACACACACACACACACCACACACACACACACACACACACACACACACACACACACACACACACACAAACACAAACACAAACACACACACGCACCACGCACGCACACACGCACGCACGCACGCACGCACGCACGCACACGCACGCACGCACGCACGCACGCACGCACGCACGCACGCACGCACGCACGCACGCACGCACGCACGCACACACGCACGCACGCACCATACGCACGCATGCACCACGCACGCACACCACACACCACCACACACACACACACACACACACACACACACACAGCACCACGCACACCACCACCACGCACACACGCACGCACGCACGCACGCACGCACGCACGCACGCACGCACGCACGCACGCACGCACGCACAGCACGCACCACGCACGCACACACACGCACCAGCCTGCAGGGACGCACACACCCTCGAACAAAGCACGCCAGCACAGCCACATTATCCAGCATGCACATATATGAAGAAACATTTGCAAAGAATACAGATATTCAAAATATATAACACTTATTTTATTCCACTTGTAAAAATAAATTACAAAAAAGGCTAAATACTTACAAATTTCCGTGCCGCGATTCTAAATGGTAACGAGGTAGTGGTAATAATTACAAGATTTCATCAAATTTAACAAGATTGTCATCCGAGAGTGAACTCCAGATGGCAAGTGGACAAGGAAGCATTCGGCATATTGAGAATCCAACCCATATTATTTATGTATATTCCGCCCTTTTGGTTTATTTGTAGATGTTGTTTTTAAACACGCTGTTGCGCTTACATTTTTCCGCGTTAGAAACGTTCCGGTTGACGTTTCTGCGCATGCGCGATATATGTAAAATCATCAATGTGCAGCGAAAAGACAAAGCATTTATGGTATAAATATTACGGGTTGTTCGTTAGGATGTATATAACCTCTCAGCAAAGTTATTTGTCGCAAATTAACACGAGGCAAACAAGTTTTGAGGCATATTTTGATAGCAAGCTTAAATCACGTGACTCCAGTGCGCCATAATCCGTGACAATGATTCATAAAAAACGTAATATTTTATTGCATTGAACGACATTTTAAGAAACTCTTCACAGTAATCATAACAGGAAAGTTAATGAACAGCTCGTGGCATTTATACCGAAAATGCTTTGTTGTTTCGCTGGACATTGATGATTTTACATTTATGCGCAGAAATGTCAACCGGAACGTTTTTAACGACCGGAAAAATGTAAGCGCGACCACACTCCCCACAGGCACAGGGACCATTTCGCAACGGGGACCAAAGCGTCTTTCCTGTAATATAAGTTATTTATTTTGAAAGTGTATGTTCACAAACCTTATTTTACATCTTTGACAATCATATTGTTTGTGTAGGTGCCAAATGTACCCGTTTTGCGCATTCTATGTTACATCTGGCGGTAATTACAAATGATATCGCTTAAGTGTTCGACTCGTGGGCGTGTTCGACTGGAGTGTCATTGTCATTGTCATTGACAAGATATTATGATATATATACATATATATATATATATATATATATATATATATATGTAACCATAATTATGTGTTACGCTATTGTTGTAATTGTAGTAGTTTTTGACAAAGCGGGCTGCTCTATTTTGTATTTTGTCGAGTGTGTGTGTGTGTGTGTATCTGTTTGTTTGTTTGCAAGTGTGCGTCTCATACAGTGTAGCAGTATTAAAAAATATTGGGGTCAAGAGTGACATAAGCTCTTTTAGAACCCGTGGACAAGATTTCATATTTTTCTTTAACAACGAAAATCGTTTTTTATAGTTTAAACAAACCGATAAGAGTCCTCCATAAGGATGGCTTGAATCCACATATTCTGACTGTCTGCTACACATGTGTACAATGCCGTTGGCGTTGTGGAAACAAATTATGAGAAATGTTCTTTTATATTGAGATACTAGCATTAACTAATGTATACTTACATGCAGTAGAGCCATTGTTCTAAACAGTGAAATGCTGTGCCACTTACGCTCTATCTAGATATAAAACAATAAGAACACTACAGACTATATTGTCTACCAACTAGAGCAAAAACTCCAGGACCAAGTACTTTTCAAAACAATACTGCCTAGCAACGACATATGACGTCACAATCACATACCGCGGTTGTAAATAAAACTTTAGTCAGTTTAGATAAATCTACTTGTCGCACGGACATATCCTACCTTCACCAGGAAATCGATACAAGATGTCACAGTTTAGCCTTATAAGGACGTTTTGGCAATATGCTGGCCAGGCGACTTTTTAATTGAATTGATTCAAGTAAAACACATTTATATATGAAGCTTCTAAATAGGCTACAATGGGGTCAATGTGAATTTTTAAGTAGCACATATAAAATTAATATGGGCACAGCTTCTAATTGCGGTTCCTACATAAACACTATACCAGAATAACAATAATCTATAGTTGAGTTTAACAGAAATTCAAAAAATTTAACACTCATTATTTGCATTCCGTAATAGATTTCTAAACTAATTTCTTATATTAGCATATCTGAATTCGACGCTCTCTCCAGCAAGAAATTCCAGACATCTGCGATCAATCAGCAGTAACCCACTTTACATTCCTCGTCCGAAAACGAAAACTGGAACTCGACCTTTCTTTTTTGCTGCCAGTGTTAAATTAAAAGGAAACATAACCTCATCCAGGCAGCGCCTAAAACCTATCTCTTTAAAGCTGTTTATCCTCCTCAGATTCCTAGCACCTTCATCCACTTGTCGACGACTCGCGCATTGCTATACGATTACGAGATTGCTTAATCCCTCGGTTTCGTTGCGCCCCTGAGCTCGATCTTCGAGGATATTGGCGCATAACAAGTCATTATTATATTATGTAAATACAGTGTTGACTAGAATAGTACACACACTTTATCCTATGCGTTTTGGACCTAAAACAAAACGCTTGTTTACTAAGGATACGTTTGTGGAGTTGCACAACAGTTAATTCTGGTTTTCTTCAATAATGCTTCAATCATTCATTTGAAACATGTCAAGCAGAATCTAAGAGCATCGCATCGTCTAATACATTTAGTTAAGTTACTTGGGTTTTGGGACTTAACCACAGTCGCACATTTCGTAAATGGACGCGTGATATAATACCGTTCAATGCATTGTTTTATCGATTTGTTTCTTGTGATGTTTTGAGTTAGTCATCAAAGAGGAGATCGTCTTTCTGTGTCAGGTCGTTGTCTAGTACACGACCATCGTGGTCAGCTTATACAAACTGACAATTGGCACAATAGTTCAACGTGGTGGGCGACCCTGCTGGCCAGTTCCTTAGGTTACCTACTGTCCCACCTGACGTCGAGTGTTTTCTACCTGACGTCGCCCAGCAATGCGTCCATAAACATGTACCACGACAACACGCTGACCCATTACATGACGATGCTATCGCATTGACTGAAGTTGTCAGGTCGGTGGGAATGCGGTCTGGTGGAGATGCTCTACCCACGTAGTTGGTACAACGTGAGAGAGGAGCGTGGTCCGGAGTACAGCTAACAAGTGCGGACGAATACGGGGAGAGCGATCACTATAAAGAAAACCACGATCGAAGCCAAACATCGGAATCATCGTCAACATGATGAGTCATCCCCACGTGGAACTGCTCCTCCAAGATAAATATCTCATCAACGGTGTCGAGGGCAAGATGAGAATGGTATCAGACAAGAATGCGTTCGCGCTGGTGGCTGGAGGATACAATTGCGATTACAAGATCAAGACCGTCAACGCCACCTTATTCGTAGAGAATGCCACACTGAACCTGGGCACACATTTAAATCCCTCGAGAAGAACACGGCCAAGTATCCCATACGTCACGTCGGGTGCAAGTTCTACTGATTCTGGTGCATGTTAGGGGAGACCGGGGCTAGTTGTAACATGGGTAAGTTGTAACAGACGGCTTGCGGACAAAACTGCTAATGCAAAATTGTTCTGCAAGACGAGAGCATGTTCATCAATATATTTGAGCATGTCGTGTGTAATATCACGTGAATCCGTCGACACGCCACAAAGGTACGCCTTTTTAAAAGAAAAGAGGTCTTATGCCTCACTCCTGGTATAATAACAAATATAAGTTTAGGAGTTGTTTCATTTGTTTGCACGTTAATGCCAATATGTGCCAAATAACTGTCACGGAAATAACGATGACTCTAATTCTTTCAGGTGTACCGTCAGCTGGTGATAATCGTTTAGATAACGAAGTGTTTGCGCTAATGTCCTACAAACGGGAATACTAAAGCCCATAATCGCAGCGCATGCTGCATCTAACAACCAACTGCTTTATGAATGGCTAACATTTTCCAACCTACTTGACGTAACCCCTCGAATTATATGCCAACCAAAACCAAGATGGTTTGGGTATCCATATTGCAGTAGTATAGACCACGGGTGAGTTTTTGCAGAAGTTAGTGACGAGTATGGTCCGTACGCGTCCCGTGTACACATTCCGTGCAGTTGATTCAATATTTTGCAATTTGGACTGTTTCAGTCCTGTGAGTGTGTGTGAGGTCAGATTTGGAGGGATTGGCAGAGGGGGTGGAAAAGGAGGGTGGAAGACAAAGTAATAGAAACGGTTTGTGGAGACAACAATATACGAAAAAAGTGGAACAACAACTAAAAAATCACGGAATGTTACATGCAAGACAAGGGAAATCAATACTTAAAATGAGTGTCTTTGAAGATCGAAGGAGAGGCAGACTTGTAAGATACAACAAAAGCCATAGCAAATGCAACAAATTAGGTGGTATGGTTAGGTTAAATGTTGATTTTAGACATATACAAACATGAAGCTGCTGTTCTCTTGTTCAGAATGGTCTATTTCCACTGAATATAGTGGATCGTCGACTTTGCGGTGTAAGAGTTGAAATGTACACCAATTTGGATTACACTGAACACGCACAGAAAGTTGTACTATTGCTTTTGCTTTTGACAGCACATCCGTACTTTCATTTGCAGGATAGGATGTCATAAAACGAACAAACGTTTTCCATTTAACATAGTGGATCGTCGACATTGAGGCTTGAATAGACAAGTCTACATCCATACTTCTAGCAATGACATTCGGTCCGGAAATATGGGCACTCGTCAGAACAAGCACAGCCTCTGCGCAAATAAATATGGAACACGGTGATGGCGTGGTCAGATAGACAAGGCACGCGCGAAGCACTCAATGCAGTGTGAAGCTGTTGCAATGTGGCAATCAT
Source organism: Ridgeia piscesae (assembly GCA_025642075.2). Classification (NCBI taxonomy): domain Eukaryota; kingdom Metazoa; phylum Annelida; class Polychaeta; order Sabellida; family Siboglinidae; genus Ridgeia; species Ridgeia piscesae. The sequence goes on from JAODUO010000696.1 coordinate 111,004, forward strand.
GCATCGACTGTCGCCTCGCCAGATTCGCACCACGACATTGGCCGCTGAAATTTGCACCACGGCAAGAGACGGTCGGAGATACCATACATAATAACATTCCCGTGGTCGAGCCGTGTTGTAAGTGTTGTAACGAGGGACTGAACGTGAGTCTTGCATGCTGTAATTGTTAGACTTGTTCGTATTTTAGCAATACGAAATAGAATCCAGAACCAGGTGGACACCGGCAAGACCGGAAACTCCTGGAAGCAGGTAGAGGAAGGCGACCAGGAGAGACGATTGTCACAATGGCGCTTGACCAGTGACTTTACACACCAAGTATGTCTACTTACACCAGTCGAGATCAAATTAGACAAGCACATTTACATTGAGGATGGGGGAAACAAGCAATTAATCTGAATTAACTGCTTCCTGTATCTCTAATTCTGCAATTAAAGCACAATAATACTTACAAAGTGTTTACACTTACATCAATTGTTTGTTGCAGTTTATCTTTGCATAGACACGCGCCTGTATAGCGCTTAGGCATTTCTTATATGTCTCACGATCGAAACTTTTACAGGGTTTACATTCGCCAACTCTGCAAGATAAACCAGGTGAAACCTGAGTCATTACGTGTGGACTCCCTCATCCTCCGAACTCACCTCCTCATCGCAGATACCCTAAAACTACGATTCCATGTGTAAATGTGGTATACGTATGCGGCAAAGCAATGCAGATAATGCCCAGTAGAAATTAATATAAGTAGTTCCAAACATACATAAGCTACGATTTTGTCAAGCAGCTGTGGCAAATTTAATCACTCACTGAAGCGATTCGAACATATCCGCACAGGATTCGGATGAAGAATTCCCTACCGTGACGTCACGCAGAGGTGTTTCCCATTCCGCATCCCGCCTCGTCCCTTATCCTCAAACACCAGCAACAGCACTGCTCAGACCTCTCCAGCAACTCTACTGCGTCCTCTCCCGTCTCCTACTGCCTCCCCTGTTTCACTACCATTTCTATGTGAAACTGAAGATCGCTCACTCTCCATACATGTCTGTGTCAGAAGGAAGCTCTCCTTTGTCTCACTACATCTCTGTGTGAGAAGGATGCTCCACCCTGTATCACTACGTCGCTATGTCATAAGGAAGCTCCACCCTGTCTCACTATGTCTCTGTGTCAGAAGGAAGCTCCACCCGTCTCAATATGTCTCTGTGTCAGAAGGAAGCTCCACCCTGTTTCACTATGTCTCTGTGTCAGAAGGAAGCTCCACCCTGTTTCACTATGTCTCTGTGTCAGAAGGAAGCTTCACCCTGTCTCGCAATGTCTCTGCGTCAGAAGAAATCTCCACATTGTCTCACTATGTCTCTGTGTCAGAAGGAAGCTCCATCCTCTCTCACTACGTCTCTGTGTCAGAAGGAAGGTCCACCCTGTCTCACAACGTCTCTGTGTCATAAGGAAGCTCCATCCTGTCTCAATATGTCTCTGTGTCAGAAGGAAGCTCCACATTGTCTCACTATGTCTCTGTGTCAGAATGAAGGTCCACCCTGTCTCACTACGTCTCTGTGTCAGAAGGAAGCTCTACATTGTCTCACTATGTCTCTGTGTCAGAAGGAAGCTCCACCCTGTCTCACTACGTCTCTGTGTCAGAAGGAAGCTCCACATTGTCTCACTATGTCTCTCTGTCAGAAGGAAGCTCCCCTTGTCTCACTATATATATATATATATATATATATATATATATATATATATATATATATATATATTTTATAGTTTCATTTTATAGGCTTATGATATATATATATATATATATATATATATATATATATATGACTTTATTGAGCTACCATAAAATCTTGGACTACTGTCCCGTCCACGCAATAATACAAAATCGGTAAATTGAAACAGATGTTTAATTGATATGTTAGTCTAATTATGTCTGTCTTTTATGAATAAGATGAACAACAATATAACTCAGAATAGGTGATACATTGCACAATTATATGGCTTATGGGGACGATATTACCTTATTCTCAACAATTATTCTAGATCTGCAAAACCTAATTGATGTAAGTGTGGTATACAGTAAAAGGTGATGATTCAAATTTTGGGTTAAGTAATCGAAATGCATGATTGTTGGAAAATGTCCATTATTAAATCGTTAAAGTGGGACAGTGATTTCTCATAGAAAGCTCCATGTCCTGCAATGGTATAACACATTTTTCATATCCAAAAATCACTATAAGCATTCATCCCTAAAAATGTACCCCTTACCCAAATGTTGGCGTCTGGCTCATGGCCTATTACACCAAGACCCAAAGTGGAGGTTTAGTGACAAATGTCTAAACAATGAAGAATCACTTAATATACTTGGTAATGTCTTTAATCGTGATGGTAATAATGTCAGCCATGACACCAACACACTGACACCTTGCAGACAGTCATTTTATGGGCTTGTTAGTACCGGTAAGTGATACACAGGAGCCACTTCAGGAGTATATTTACAAATGCGCATGACAACCCACGTCAACATACGGTTTAGAATGCATGAGCAGCAACGCCATCCAAATACGTCCACTTGAATATGTACAGCCAGGGTATATTAATTAAACAGTCTTGGATTAAGTAAACGATTACATAATATGACTTTATTAAATATTGAAAGAGTCGAAAATATTGTAAATAGAAACGTGTCATCCTTGTACAATAGACTATTTAAAGTAGACAGTCCATCGCCTCGACTGATACAGCATTTGTTGTCTCATTTTATTCTTTTTGATGTAACGGTGCCTGGGACCTTGCTGGATAGGGTGGTACCAATGGACTAAGCGAGCATTTAATTCTCAATACATATCCAAACAATATGCCAAACAATGATGGTCTTGTTGACTCAATTAGACACATTTTGTTTACCCAGAATTACCCATATTTTAGTTCACGTCTTAACCACTGCATTCTAATATATATATATATATATATATATATATATATATATATATATATATATATATATATATATATATATGTTTTTTAACTGATATACAGTATATACATTGAGTGTTACGTATTATGTCACGCCACTGTATGTATTGTTGCTGTCTATTTTATTATACATTTTGTTATTCACCGTGTGTCTTTTAAATGTGAATGTATGTATGATATGTGTATAATATTTATTGTTTTCTGTTAATAATAATAATAATTCAACCTGTAACTAAAACCTTGATAGTGTGTGTGTATGTGTGACTGTGTGTGTGTGTGTGTGTGTGTGTGTGTGTGTGTGTGTGTGTGTGTGTGTGTGTGTGTGTGTGTGTGTGTGTGTATATGTTTGTGTGTGTTGTTATTGTTTTGTGTTTGTGTTTGTGTTTGTGTTTGTTAATATGTTGTGTGTGTGTGTTTGTGTTTGTGTTTGTGTTTGTGTGTGTGTGTGTGTGCGCGTGCATGCGCGTGTATGTAGAAACCTTTACGTGAGGTTTTTTATTCTCCTAGATGCCTACCTAGTCGATTTAAAAAAAACTGAATATTCATTATTGTGTTGTGTATAATATATATTATATTTATTTGCTGTTTTTGTTAATTCCATCAAGCTGGGATAAACACAGGCACGCAAAACAAAGACAGACACATACATACACACAAACTTACACATGCACATGCACACACACACACGAACGAACGCAGCGTACTCTCCCATCTCACAGTAGCTCGCTCATTTACTCAGTAAGGTACAACCATGCACACGCATGGCAATCTGATTGTGATTGGTCTTTGCCATTGTTTAAAAAAATCCAGATCGTTAATAAACAATCCCATATGGCAGCACCTTGATTTCAACGTTTCTGGTACAATTATATTATAATTAATTGTTTATTAACGATCTTTGTGCACAATTACTATGCACAACCAATATATTATACAGAATAATATACGTGAATCCCTCACTGATTGGAGTATCCCTTTAAGCATATATGGTATACCCACACATATTTAAAATTGGCATCCCTACGAACAGATGGTGCATTTGTGTCTGAAAGAAACAATAAGAGGTTTTTATTTAACCGGCTGATCTCTTTGTAACCACATCCGTCTATGGCGACTATGACAACATTTTGTGTTCTGTTAGCCAGAGTCATTATTCCAAGCTAGTCTTTCGTATACAACGTTATTCCACCGTAGGCGAATCATCTTTCAAACTACAAGCAATACATCAAGCTCACGGCCTATTAATCACGTACCACGATTGGACAAACCCTATGCCACCAGTACAAATTATTTACAATAACAGCGAGATCTAGCTGAGTAATCAAGCAATGCTTGAGGAAACAAGACAGTTACCGCCTGAAATGTTTGGTAATTGCGATCCATATGTTCCGTTACACACACACGCCCGCACGCACGCTCACCCGCCCGCCCGCACGCACGCACGCACAGACAGATCCATATGTGAGTATGAAATACGTCACAAGGTCGAGTTGTCTCAAGCTGTGTAAACCAAGGATACCTGGCCCCTCGGTGTCGACTAGGAAGAACTTTGTGTCGTACCAGCGGCCATGGCTGTACTGGCAGGGAATCGTCACAACACCAAACTGCTCAATTCCTGTTCCGTTGTACGCAGTATGGTGTTTTGATGTTTCACAATCCCTCCAGGTCTTGGGTAACCGTCTGCTGTTAGACATTTTATATGCATTCGACGATAGATGCGAAGAGGGAGTGTATAGCCCTGTGCACCAGTGTCTACTTTCAGCTTGAGTGTGTGATTTCCAGGTTTTGAACCAAGTTTGATGTTCAGTGTGTCACACTTCATCGCGTGTATCAACACTGCTGATCTTTGTTTCAGCGAACGACATGTGCTGAAAATGTTCATCCATGCACTCTGTTGACCCTTATAGAATGTACAGTACCTTTCTGGCGGCCATACTGTCCACGTCTAGTCATTGACTGATGTTAAGGTTTAAGCTACCTTTTCTACTGCCTATCTCTTGACTTCGATCTTCTCTGTTTTGTTAGTCTACATACTTTGCCCCAATGGTTGGGCTTACCAAATTTATGGCATATTGTCCCATATGCTGGACACTGTTCCCGTGGGTCATTCTGATGGTTGCCGCCACAGTTGTGGCATTTCCTTATAGGAAATGTTCTCATAGCATTGACGTTTGTTAATTGTTTCATATGAGCTATTGAAGCTTCAAATGTTGTACCTCGTTCCAATGCTTGTACTGTTGTAAAGTCTTGGGCTGTGCTCAACAGCTCTTTTTGCAATTCCATGTGTCTTATTACCGCAAAGAATTGCTCCAGCACACGTTCGTTTGATTCACGGTCATCGTGAAAGTAACATTTTGTGCCTGTAACTTAAGTCGGGTCATGAAATCATCCATGGACTCACATTCCTGTTGCATGTAGCTCTGCAGATGCAAACGAGCGACACAAAAGTAATTTTTTGGCTCAATTTGTTGTTCGAATCTTTTCCAGATATGATCTGGATCATTCTTTTCAGTGTCAGACAGAGTCCAAGAGTTGAACTATTTCAGTCCTTCTTCGCCTGACAACAATAGAATATGATCGAACTGTTTCGCTTATTTAACGTCTTTTACGCTAAAATAGAGTTGACCTTGTTGCTTAAATAGTTTAAATGTCTTAGCCAGGTCCGCGCTGGTCCAGTCCATGTGTGGCATGCATTCCGCCATATATTCACGAAAATTCGATGATGCCTCCTTATACTACTTTTACGCGCATTGACCTTATCATTACATTTAGGTTTCGTTTGATCAGCCCGAGTGTTCTATTTGTTTTTGAGATAATGTTATCTATGTGGGTTTTCCAGTTGAGGTCTCACTGGAGTCTAACTCCATGATAGGGGATGATGACTTTAGAGTGACTTCTTCATTGTAAGATGTTCATAGGGACATCTTACTTAGGTCATTTTGTAAGGCTAGTCATCGGCAGAGTTTTACATGAAAAGATATATCTTCATCAATGCCATCTATGTACAGTAGAAAAACAAGGGGCACTCTTGTACCCTGTAGTACGCCTCATGACACGTGTACCTTTTTTGACGCATCCATCTGCATCTACCTGTTGAGTTCTATTTGGCAGCCAAGTACCGAGCCATTGCCAGGTATATCCTTGTATACCGTAATGTCATAGCTTGTGAAAACGTCTTAGTTGGGGGACAGCGTCATAAGCTTTGGAGAAGTCTACGATGAGAACGTTTCTTTGTTATTGTATAAAGCTTCAGCTAAGAAGTCAACAGTTGTGATTAGTTGGCTTTCAGATGAGTGCTTTGCTTGCTCGGAAACCGTGTTGACGGTTGCTAGGGATGTTCCGTGATGGTGTGGCATAAAACGTGTTCCATTAGTTTAGAAACTATTGACGTCATAGATATAGGTCTGTAGTTATTAGGTTGGCTTATATCATCTTATTAACATTGCACATATATCAGCAGATTTCTGCTTTATTGAATGATATATTAAAGATGACCTGAAGAATTGGTGCTATTTCGTTAGAATACGCCTTGAGAATTCTGAACGGAATTCGGAATTGACCTGGAACTTGGTGGGTTTGAAATGTTATCAAGAAGGATCTTGATCCCTTTGCATGTAAAGTCAACATCGTTTAGGTTTAGCTTGTACATCAATATCTAGTAGATTTTTGACACAGTTATCATGGGCTTCTAGTTCTACTTGTAAATGCCTAATTTCGTTTCTGATATGTCCAATATTCAGCTTTTTGATTTTTTTCTGGCGCGGTATATAGCGATGTCTTTTCCGTTCTGTCGTTTACTTTTTATGGTTGCATTGATCCAAAGAAGTTTGGTTCTACCAGATAGTCGTTTCTGAAGGATGCGAGTATACATGTATATTGGTTTAAATACTGTCCATGCTGTTTCCACTGTGGTATATGAATTCGTTTGCCAGATTTGAGAAATATGTTTTGATGTGTTAATCACCTTATGTGAAAAGGTATGCAACGTACCTGTATTGGTTTCTGGTTGTTAGCCTTAAGCTTGGTGTTTATGTTGGCAAAAGCAATGTTCCTGGTCACTCATCCCTGGGGCCATTGCTATATTTTGAACCATGTCAGGATTGATAGAAAATATAAAGTCAATAATGATGTTTCTTCGTGTGGGCTTGTGGACGTGTTGTGTGTGAGAGAAATCGTTTGTAATGTCTATCATTGTATTATTGATGCCCTCTCTATATTTGGGAGATATACTGAGGGAGTTGTGGTACCGGTTTATGAAGTCACCCCCAAGAAGAATATTTGGGAGGGTGTTATTCATGCAAGTGTGTTGTAGTTTCAATAACGCTGAATATATATGTGATATAGCATGTCCCCATTGTTGGTTGACGGGAGAAAACTCCAATATGTAGAGGTTTACTATTAGTAAATTGTAATTTAACCCGTATCATTTCAGTTTCCAAAGAAAGTGTATGTTGGAGAGAGGCTCTCTTATTATATCTTATTACGATTAAGACTCCGCCACCAGTATATTTCTATCTTGTTTTGAACGTCTCGTAGTTGTGTGGGAAGATTTCGTTTGAATGCTGGCTTTCAGTAATTATAATGCTTTCGAAAAAGTGTCTTTTCGTGCTCCTGCTATGTATACTTCTGATGTTTTTAATCATTACTTTCAGTTTCTTTGTTGATTTACGCCTGTTGTGGGTTGTGCTATCTGAGATGTTGATTGGTTCTGTGTACAAGGATTACATTTTCCTTATCTTGATCTGTGTCATTTCGACTATTATATAAGTTGTGGGAATATTCTATCGATTGGTCTTCAAATCTGACCTTCCCAACTTCAGGGACGCCTCCTCCTTGTTCGGAAGTTCAGAAATCATACAGAACCAAGAGCATGAGCAGTTTGGTAGATGATATTGATTAGGATTTATGCCACAACATTTGATGTGAATCCGTTGGTTGCATTCGTCACAACAGACAGCTCTATGGTTGGATGCAACGGCTGTTTTGTAGAAGCCAAGAGGACGTTATATTGGTTCAGAGCTTGGATTCAAATCACCGGCTTGCATGAGTAATAGTAGAATGTATGGCAAAATATGTTAAGTGTTTCTGATGTATTGGTGTGATAGATGTTTTTGTGTGTCCATCCTGTTATGATCTTCGATGACGCTGGGAGATATTTATATTCAAAGTTTGGGATGATGAGTAGGGGGGTTGAGAACTGTCATTTTGATTTGATGAACATGGTTTCATAGTTAATGTTATCTTGGTGGTTTCTGTACTTGTTCAGTCCTTCCCTGTGTTAATCCACGCAACATTAATGCAAGGATTTGACAATGGTTCATCTTAATTATATAGAAATTGTTCCAGTAATAAAGACTCACGCACACCCAGTCAATGTAAGAAAACTAATTATAATCCCTCCAACAAACACAACAATAATCACTGTTCATAGAAACAAAAGACGAAAAACAGAAATGTGTACACTGTCACTGATTCAATTTTACTGTTATTATTTCAAAGACGAATAATAGATGCAGGGAATGGCCGAGTTACTATGATATTGTATGACGAGAATGATAAAACTTTTGTTAATTAACTACTGGGACTAGGGCCAACTCAAGTCGGTAAATTGTAACTCCATGCCTGTTAGATTGAATAAAACGCAGATTTGCCAAAAGAGAAAAACAGTCAATATTCAATAAGTAAGAATAAGTATAATTCTATGACAGTGTCAGTGTAGTGTATATCTGAAGGATTTACATATTAAAATTGCATTCTGACTTCCGCCATGTTTAAAATAATGCATGCTGCCTGGGTGTATGTACAGAGGGATGTCAACTTAGCCCGTGCAGAATGTTGTACATCATAGTGATCCTGTGTTCAGTGAGCCTAGTTGTGTGTCTGTGTGTCTTTGGGTTGTTGGACTACTGTGGCATCGCCAGTCACTGTTTACAGTTATACACGTTATGTACATATCTGGCAGGTCGCCTCTGCACCGTTATCCTCAGGTTTGTTGATGGTTTGTTTGGTGGTGGGGTCCTAGATGATAGAAGCGTACTCAAGTGTTGGTCTAACAACGGTTTGATACACGGTATGATTTGACTAGTCTTCAGGTCTTGGGCATTTGCTGGTGATATGGGTGCTATTGGCTTTCTACTTGGTAGTTCCAGGACAGTTTGCTATTGATATTTATGCCTAGGTGCTTTGCAGTGTTCCAGGATTGGCCGCCTTTTATCAATGTCTTGTTTTCTCTTACTTCGATTTAGGCTTATAGTCTATGGCTAGGGATAATATGTGATCATGAATATACTAATCAGGGTTGTTGTGTTTAACTTCATTTGTAATCTTTAGAATTTCACAGTTATCTGGGTGGACATCTATTAGCCAGGTCTTCTCCCACTCCTGGAGCCTGTTAAGGTCCTACTGCAGGTGCACTGCATCTTTCTTACCACCGATTCTATGATACACCAGACTGCCATCTGCAACATGCTTTCATAGATATCCCTGCTATATATATACACACCCAGCAAGCATGCACCCACTGTGCCAAATAATATGTAACTGCTAGGGACAGAAGGCATCTCATAAAACTAATGACATGGCATTCTTGGATACATGCCTACACAGTACCACTGCTTATTTATAGCCGCACTAGAACCTCGGAGCAAACTAACAGTAGAAGCACTCATACACAAAATCAGCATATAATGATGGTACTGGATTACCCAAAGAAGATGATGAACATACTTATTAATATGAATTATGAGACTTAACGAATACAACACAATGGTGTCAGTGTAATGGACCCTGATTCACTTATCTCCAAGCCAGGATTCCTCAAAATGTATACTGCAGGTCATGGACATTGTTAAAGTATGTATAAAATGGATATTACCATATTGGTAAAGTGATTTTTTAATGATTTAGATACTGTCACTTGATATTTCTCTCACTGCATTTTTTATGTGTGCCTGATAGTTTAGTGTGTGCATTGAGAAAGCACAAATTTCATGCAAATTGATCTGACAAATTTAGGTTCCTGCAAATGTTATATATCCATAATGCACTGTACTATTTTGTGAATGTTTTGATTTTACTAACTGATATTTATCTGTCTGATGGAATTAGTCCTCAGAACACTTATTAATTTGTTTCCACATTATCGAAGCGATATGTTATCAGTCAGTAATACTGTTACACTACCCCAGGCAATGCCTGGGCCAAGAGAGAAGTTACCATAGTCTTACAACAATAATCAGCTTGCCTTTTGGAGTAATTGATTAAATGTATCAAACACATTGTATGTTTGTAACAATGTAGCTGCTAATGTCTCAGTTTTAGTTGTTGGTTCAATCCCAATAGGTATTGCACTCCGTGCAAAATTACCCCTGGCATGGACTTATTGATCGAAACATTGCATATCGTCTTATCACTTGATTGATAACGATATTTAATACAAATTCCTCCTATATAATATTTTTGACATTTAATTAGTTGAATATTAATATGTTTCATCATGTAATAGTAACAGGAAGGAAAATAAGTATGTACAAACTTACTTTTACCATTATGCCATTAATGTATATGTTTGTGTTCTTTTGCTACATACTTTCTAACTGGGCGGCAGAAGTACCGTTCTATCCTAGTTTCTGCAGAAACTTCCAAAATGTAAAACAAGTCAATATTGATATTCCTGTTTGTCAAAACTGGTTACTTTTGAACACTGCAAATCACCTTTCACCACACCGATTGTTTTCAACCTTCAAAATACCCACTGATCCCAACTTCAATATCTTTTACCCAACAGTGCTAATTACTGAAGAATACACTTTGCAGCAGGTGTCCTTCTGGGCTCTGACAGTGACCACAACTTTTGTTTGCACAGAGCCATAGGTTGGATTAGCACCTGATAGTGAGTGACCACAGGTTTTTAGTCAGGCTCACAACTGGCACTAAGCCACAGTAATGTCCAGACTGTCTTGAGTTGAATTTGTCACATTTCTTCACAAAATCCTAGCAGTCATTAGCATTGTCTCTTCTGAGGAGAGCATAGACATTTTGTTATGGATTTGCTGGCTTAGTTTAACAAACAAAATATTATGGCCTTTACCTCTAACTGACCGGGAAAGTATGCACCTTGAGCGGAAGTCTTTAAAATCATCAAATATTTTGAAACAGCCCGGTTATGTAGACAAGTAAAGAAAAAGACCGACAACATATGCTATAAAATATCAGTGGCATGTATTATTGTCGTTTCTGCCAGGCAGAACTACTTTCTGCCCTATTTTTGCATTGGCAGGGCAGAAATACCTTTCAGCCTGCCAGAAAACCAACCTTGCCCATAAGCTCCTCTATTTTTCAGACTTGTCAGTTTTAATGTCATCAGTGTGCAAACATTTTAGGAATGGTTAAGTAGACAGGTACAGAAGGAGACTAACAACATATTCTAAAAAAATTACAAATTTGCCTATCCATGGTATGTATTTTCTATGGCAGTGACCACAACTGTCTGCCCTACTTTTGTCCAGCAGAAAACCAACCGTGTGAAATGAAAGTGTTATTGAGTATTGACAAATGACAACTATAATTGGCTACCTGCACAAAATTAATTATCTAGCTAGAAAAATGTGTTGTGCAATCAAGTACAACGTAGGCCTATGCAAGGTGAAAAATCATGCACGGAAACTAGTCAACTATTTATACATAACTGTAGTGTGTGTGTGTGTGTGTGTGTGTGTGTGTGTGTGTGTGTGTGTGTGTGTGTGTGTGTGTGTGTGTGTGTGTGTGTGTGCGTGCGTGCGTCTGTGCGTGCGTGCGTGTGTGTGTATGCGCATCCACACATGCACTTGTGTGTTGAACATTCATGTTGTTTGGAATGATTCATCACCACCCAATTCCTTTTCTTCCATCTGTCTACCAAACTAAATTAAAGAATGAAAGCAGAAGAATAATGGGACTTGGCAGCTACATTACTCAGCCCGAAAAACATCATATATTGCCAACGTTTAACCTAGTTCTGGGCTTGATCTTCTTGTCTGTTTTTGTTTTGCAACACAACCACGTCTGATTTATGTTCTGGAAACATAGTGTTTACTAATTGAAAATATATAATTTTAAATTATTGGCTTTGCCTTTGATTTGCCACCCATATTCCAAACCATTTACTTTGTCTTAATGGCGAGTGCATTAGAATATATAATGAAGTTAGCAGAGTTTGTTGTAATTCTCCGCATAGTTAATGTTATATGAGAGACGCCCGAACATTGAACGCGGCAAAAAATACGACGCCAAATATTGTTGAAAAAGCGTCGAGAGATGTTAAGTACTCGTACCTTCATGGCGGCAGGCGCCCCGTATGATTCGGCCCACACCGACGGACGATTCGGTCCACTCCGACCCACCCAGATGGTTGATTCGGCCGACTTCATTAAAACATGGGTGCCATGTCAGATATTTTGACCCACCCTCTTTGTACGCAGCGCGCTCAAAACATGTGTTTTGTTTGTTTAATGTATAATGTATTAACAAATTTATGTAATATAATGATTCTTAATAATTTACAGAGATGTATACAAAATATGTTCCGTGCAATATCTGCAGTCAGCACTCTGCAGAAGACGTGATAAATGTAAGTAATTGTTTGATTATATAGTGCAATTTGAATCGAGACATTTATCTGTATTAATGATATATATAAGGCAGCTTGCAGTAAGTTAAGGCCACATAGACCTCTCTACTAATATTTAACAGTATAATTGCAGATTTAGAATGTGGTGTTGCAATTGTATTTAGGCAAGTCAGCCATTAGCATGTTCCATGTATACAACTTGTGTACTATTTTATGTTCATTGTATAGAATATACATGAGAACAATGCTATGATCACATGTTTTTGGTAAAGAGCTGTGTGAAGAAACTGGTTTATATTTTTATTTACACCTGTATACATGTTTTATGTTTGGTGAGTTCGATGGAGATATGTATCTACTACTGCTTCATACTGTATATAAATTAATAAAACTAATGTTTTACTACAGTACTGCCTTCCATTTAATCATATGTTATATCATATTATATATCATTATATATTCGATATATATATATATATATATATATATATATATAATATATATGATATATATAATATGATATAACATTGATTAAATGGAAGGCAGTACTGTAGTAAAACATTATATCAAATATATATATATATAATATATATAATATATATATATATATATATATATATATATATATATATATATATATATATATATACCAATATATATATACATGTACACTAGTGCTGGTTCGATACCAGGTTTTGTTTGATACCGATCGATACCTGATACTCGATACTTACGTTGTAGTATAATATTCACATAGAACACAGTTCCCAGTAGAAGCACAGTATGCAACAGAAATAGTGCTGATTCGATACCAGAATTCTTCGATATAAATCTATACCAATTCAGTACAATAGAGATATCCAAAGAAAAACACTATCCACTTAGAGTAATTGCACAGAAACACATACAATGTTCCACTTGTAGGGAAATATATGATAAATTTAGTTATGCAAACAATGATCAATATGCAATTTTCATTTTATTTAAGTAAACAAACAACAGTTTCAATATAATTGATTACTGTTGTAAAACAAAAAGGTAATTGTAATATAATATTAAAACAATAAAGACAACTGCAATAAAATACCTAGTGACAAATACATTAATTAATTGCACTGAATTATTTTAAATTGATAACAGTACTTCACCCCAGTTGTTTGCAAATACACTATAAAGCAGCTTAATTTCAAATCAACGTGTCCTCTAAAGTTACCATCAACAATTAAGTACAGCTGAAACATATGAGATATACAAATAATAAGTTATTGTTAAACACATTTATCACTTATATAATAGTGCCAGCACAGTTGCACATTCACTGTTATAACTGGTTTTATTACGTGTATCGTAGAGATAATTATGATTTAACAGCAAAACTGTATATAGACGATTACAATAAAATAACATTAATTAATAATAGAAAAAATATTAATTAAAATTACAATTGTACTTTCCAGTTCACAGCAATATTTTTGAATATAAAACTTAAATTACCATGTTATCAAGTACACATAACAAGCCCCATAATGATTTGCACATGTTTCCAAGAACAGGTCGCTTTCTTCCTCTACCTCTGCCTCTGCCAGTGGTGAACGTTTTCGCCAGTGCAGTAACAGTAAATGCAGTAAGCTTATCGTCATCGTCAATCAGTCACACCGTGTATGTCACTTCTTGACGCTGTGGCCGCAGTAGTAGATTCGCCAACCGATGGTGATTCGCTTCGACTGTAACTAGATGTCTACTGCTTGCTCATTGGCGAATATTTCGATAGAACACGTTCTCGAGTCGTTGCGACGTTGTCCACGACGACGTCGACGTGTCGTCGACGTGTCCTTTGATGAAAGTTGACAGTGACTTGTTTCGTCAAATTCGATGTATTTCCCCCGCAATCTTTGGGGCGCTTTTGGCATAGCAGACACTCTTTGTTGGAAAACTGCCAAATTAGCGATGAAAGTTGCGACTCGTTGTCGTTCGCCTTGGTTGAGTGGTTGAGGGAGTCGTATACGGCAAACGGTAGCGCCACCAAACAGCAAAATAGCGCCACCAAACGGAACCCGGATCAATAAAGCTTGCATCGCGCTCGAATCATTATTTATATTAATAATATTATTATTAAATTAGTTTCATAAATACTAGTGCGTGCAATAAACACTCTATACAAATACTATAGGATGTGTTTTTGTGCGCGTAACTGTAAGCAAAGTAGGGAGACAGACGGCATGGTAATGCTACCAAGCGAAAGGGTCACGAACCTTCGTTTGAATAACCGAAGCTAAGCGAAGTATGACCTAGTCTAAGATCGCGCACAGAAAACAGTTATTATACATACTAACTGTACAATAAAGTTTTAGAAAACAATTCACTTTTGATTTTATATATTTTTTTAATAACCACGCCTTAGTCAAGCAGCGAAGCGCTGTAGTGGTAGCTCCCGTAAACAACGACGTCATCGACAACGATGTTGCGCCTTCGCATCGACATCGTCGAATGGACTCGATGTCGAAGGTATCGAAGGTATCGAAGGTATCGAAGGTATCGAAGGTATCGAAGGTATCGAAGGTATCGAAGGTATCGAAGGTATCGAAGGTATCGAAGGTATCGAAGGTATCGAAGGTATCGAAGGTATCGAAGGTATCGAAGGTATCGAAGGTATCGAAGGTATCGAAGGTATCGAAGGTATCGAAAGATTTGAAGGTATCGAACAATGGGCGTTCGATACCAAACATTTTGAAGTATCGCGATACCATTAAGTATCGGTATCGCATTTTCGCAAGTATCGCGATACTTCGATATATCGAATATCGAACTAGCAATAATATACACAAATATATTCAGAAAACTATATACCTGAGATCAAAGAAGTCATCGTAACCAAATTCCAGATACACCTATTTTATTAATCACGGAAACGTGATTTTAATCTACCTTACTTCAAATGAAGTATCTAGCATGTAAACTAGTACACACAATTATACAGTTGATTTGGTAATGAAAAGACTAAGTTGCTCCATACAGTAGATAACAGATTGGTTACATGCACTAGGCGCAGACGCCAAGGGCTGTTGCTATGGCACGGTCACGAGGCCTGGGCTCACGGACGCCTGGTGTCACGTTAAACACCCCCGCAGACAACTATAATTTTACATCATCAGCAGACAATCCTTAAAATGGTTAAATAGACAAGAAATGGAGTGATCCATTATAGCTCGTTTACTATTTAGCTCTGCCGTGGAGCAGAGATCACTATAATAATTATTATTATATTTATTAACGTAACATTGTTAATCATGCATTATCGCCCAGCTATTTGCAATTTACTAATTAGCGCGCACTTAATCAATTATCGATACACTACTTAATACTCAATGAGCCATATAGTCTGTCAACATGGACCATGGTCATGGTGTATAATAAGTGCAAGAAAACTACAAAGAACAACCAACAACCATGAAGGGCCATGGCATGCCATGATCTCCGACGACTGGAACAGACACCTACATTCAACAAGAAAAAATTACGCTGTGTTCATGTGTTGTGTGTAAATTGTTCGCGTGTCATTTCTTCAAACATTAACTAATTCATACTTACATGCTGTAGAGCCGTTGTTCCAAATAGTGACTGCAGTGCCACTTATAATCTCTCTAGAGTCTAAGTATCAAGAAATAATAACACTACCAATATTTTACAATATTCAAACCAAGCAAACACAAATCACGTGATTGCAGTGCGCCATAATCTGTGACAGTTATTTAAACCAATGTAATATTTTAATGTATTCAACAAATGTTTAAGCATCTCTTCACAATTTGGTTCCACAAATCCACGTTAGTCGCTAGAGGCGCTGATACACAACTAGACCCTAGTTGCGTATCAGCGCCTCCAGCGACTAACGTGGATTTGTTTGCATGTTTTCGTATATATGAAGGGTAAGCTATTGACTGTGTAGTAGCCAGCGGTAGTTTGTATGTGAGGGCATCCCGTATGTGTGGTCAATAGACAGAACAGCATGCCTTATGTGTGGTCAATAGACAGAACAGCCACAACAACGCCATCTTGACACTGAATTCGATCGAACATCTCGCGATGTTTCATCGTCTGTAAATGTACATTTATGTAGACATTATGCTTTCATATTGACGGACAGGTTATATGATATCAATATTTAACTATGTGTGAAGACATAGCAGGCTCGTATGATGCATACGGCGAGCAATAGATGATTTTAAACATCCTTTCCGGCATCGAGCCAGCACACCTGTCATCGGGCCAACAGTCGACGTTCCATCGGCTGTAAATGTACATTAATGTACATATTATGCCTTCACATTGACGGACATGTCAGACTGTATCCATATTTAGCAATGTGTGAGGCTTCGGAGGCATGCGAGGTCAACAGCTGATTGTAGGATGATTTAAACAAGCGTTCCGCAAAACATTCCACAAAACCGTGCCGCATTTTACACACGTCAAGAATACGTAAAAGACGTCACGAAGACCCTAGTTGCGTTAGAGCCACTCGGTCGGATTAGTTATTGTGGTACCTCATTATCACCACAGATGAATTAACGAACAGCCCGTCGTATTTATACCATAAATGCTTTGCGTTTCGCTGCACACTGATGATCGCGAAAACGTCACAATCACATAACGCGCATAAATAAAGACTGCGTTAAAATACCAGGATATCTTTATATGTATCTGTACATGCGACTGGTAAATGTCCCAAGCCTATGCCATGGCCCATGGCCATGCGTGGCCATAGCCATATGATACCTGTTTGGCAATCTGCGGGCCTAACGATGACCCAAAACGCTTCTTTACCATGCCAATGGATACACGTGTTTGTTGAGTTGCAGAACAGTTACATTTCGCTTTTCTTCAATAATGTTTCGATCGTGAACGTGAAACATGTCCAGTTTGATTAAACATGCAAGTTAGGAAAGCATCGCAATGCCATTTCATGCATTTAGCTTAAGTTACTTGGGGTTTTGGACATAAATTCAAAATCACATTGTTTGTTCCGGTTGTCTTTATGCTGTTTTATTAGTCGTCAATGTAAGGTTCCAATATACTAATACTTGTTTAATGTTGGCAATCTGACTGGTAGTATGTGGGCTAAGACACTTATTTGCGATCAAATTTTCCCCATGAGATGCTCCCCCAGAGAGACTGGCGATATCACCTACATTAATAGGACGCACGGTTTTGGGCCAAATAAGGCGTCAGCACAGATACGAAGCTTTTGTTTGCAGAAATGTGACGGAGTACGAATAAGAGATTTAACACACACACACACACACACACACACACACACACACACACACACACACACACACACACACACACACACACACACACACACACACACACACACACACACACACACACACAAAACACACACAACACACACACACACACACACACATACACACACACACACACACACACACACACACACACACACACACACACACACACACACACACACACACACACACACACACACACACACACACACACACACACAAACACAAAATTGTCTATTGGTCGTTATGGCATAAGCATGTAGTAGTGCCAATTCAACACTCTACCAATTTGTGCGTGTATTAAGACACTGTTATAGGTGAAGATGTCAGTTAACATATTATTTTCACACGTCAAGCTAATCATAATAGGCATGCTTTATGGGTAAATGCATGTAATTATAAAAAGTAACGGGATTATAATTAACATGTCCATTCAATACTACTTCACCATACAGCAATTTTTGTTTATGTTATTCGGGAAACTAACAACATTACTTGTAAAACAAACATGTTGTCCAGTAGATGTGTGCTTAGGTGTTCTTATTGTATGTGTGTACTATACTATACTGTACTGTTTTTGATACGTACTAGGAAAACCAACTCTGCCCCCAAAGAAACTTGTCCTGGCTTTCCAGCTTCACCTGAAAAGAAATACTGCTGGCAGAAAAGTATATAAAATCTAAGGCCTGTTACATTGAAGACAGTGTCAGTAAAATTCAAAATATAACCAAACACGTGCCGACCATTGGTTGTGTGTTGCAAGTGATGTATACATGGTGACTTAACATGTCATCGGGATGACAATAAATATTTGCAGACAACAATAGCAGGTAAAAGGAAATACATTTTTATTGTTCACTGTACATGTTGCAGCCATGAATAATTACGATGACAAAGTGACAGTACCTCTATTTGTGTAGCTTCACACAACAGGTCGACAGTAATGACTCAAATGAGTAAGACAAAAAATCTGAAGAAACGTAATCCCTAGATACTAGATACCCTTTCTGCCAGCTCATCCTCCTTGTCCTTTATCGCAGGGATCTTGGTTACCGGGTCGGCATTGTGACGCTTCTTGGCCACCTCCGGCACCACCTCCCCCAACATCTCATGCTGTTGCTGCTCTGCCTCCTGCTCCTGCTCAGCCCCCTGCTCCTGCTCAGCCCCCTCCTGAGTGTCCTCCTCCATCTCCGGGGTGGGCACCGTCTTCTTTCATTTCGTGGCTGCTGCATTCCTTCGTGGCATATTATCAGTTCAAATTCCGAGCGTCGTTTGACATTATCCCGCTATTTTTACCATTCGTGGAGACGTCGGCGTAGACTCAAGCTAATCGAAAAGCGTTCGGAAAGCGAACGGAAAGGAAACTAGTCATTCGGGAAACATTCGACCTATGCTGAAGGGTTTCGGGATGCGGAGAGTGTTCAAGAAGAATACGGTGTGATATTAAGCCAAACGAACCGTTCGAGCTGCATTCGGAAAGGACTCGGTAAGGAATCCAGGAGGATGCAAGACGTATGCCGAAAGCATTCGCCCGAAATATATCACTCTTTCGGGCTATTCTGAACCAAAATAAGAAATATTCTAGAAACATTCGAAAGCCTATATTTTCAAGTGAGACAGCGGTATAAGTCACCATTCTAACCAGAGTCGGTTAAGCGGAACTAGCAGCTGTAGTGCACATACAACG
Source organism: Ridgeia piscesae (assembly GCA_025642075.2). Classification (NCBI taxonomy): domain Eukaryota; kingdom Metazoa; phylum Annelida; class Polychaeta; order Sabellida; family Siboglinidae; genus Ridgeia; species Ridgeia piscesae. The sequence continues at coordinate 130,568 of JAODUO010000696.1, forward strand.
CCACCTGGTGCACTAATTCCATTAGCGCGATATTGCGGATCAAGTATGTGTATGTGAATAGTACCGAATTAGTTGATCAGCATAGTAAAACCTGCTGACAAATATCAACATGTACAGTCACTTACTATATTTAAACAATAAGTATAAACATTCCTGGCGTTTAACCAGTAACTTCACATCATGTAACATTGCTGCTTATTAAAAGTTATACATTTATTATAGGAAATTTCAATTACCCAGTGCAAAATCAACTAGACAATTTGTTTTGGTTATAATGAGCATTACAGCAGGGGCAAACGCTTGGAGGAAAGCGAAGGGGTGATGAGAGATAGATGCATATTACGGAAACTTAAAGGAAATGTGCTCAGCTCGTGTGTTATTCCGGTATACATGAATGCACTAGAGACGATAGCACTAACAGAGAAACAACAGGAGAAGCTCCAGGTTTGCGAACTCAACCTGGTAAGAAGAACTGTGGGAGTTAAGAGAGTTGAAAAGAATGGATAAAGTGAGAGTGGAGGTTGGAATGAAGGGAAGTCTTAACACGAAATTGGCGAGCAGTAAGTTGACGTGGCTCGGTCATGTGGAAAAAGTTGGAGAAGAAAAACTGGCAGAATGTGGAAGAGAAAAGGAGGCGAGTAAGACCGAAATTGCGATGTCGTTTGCATTAAGAGAGACATAGAGTGGGAGAAGAATGGAAAAAAGAGTAACAGGTAGAATGAATTGAAGAATGCTGATTGAGAACATAGTGAGAGAAAGAAAAAAGACAATGGAAATGGAAACTATGGTCCATTGACCCTGACGATAGAGATGCCAAGAAGACAACAATAACAACATGAACTTTAGCTCTAGTTTACTAACCGGGCAACTATTATTTTGAATCCTAAATATATATATTAACCATCACGCGCATTAAGAGTGATGACATTTTCGTTGACCTGTCACCTCTTGGGTTGCAGCCAGCGGCAGAAGTGGATACTTTCTAACTTAATCATATTTGAATTATGACAAATTTCTTTGCGAAGGGTAGAACTGGGAAGAAAAGTCTTGCACAGGCATCCTTGTGTCCTCTGTACTTTGTGACTTTATAAATCAGACAGCCAGGTCCTCCGCTCTCCACCAATCTAATTTTCCGGGATTCGGGGACCATGACCCCCTGGTCATTCCTCTGGCTACTGCGAACACGGCCTAATACATTGTTCACGAGGCGCATTTGAATGGGTTCAAGATATCGCGACCTCTCTTCGGAGGGGCGCAATCAGTATAATTATAGAATAAAACACGATGGTTTCTCGACCTTTGACAGCTTAGAAGGACTTCTCGACATTTAGTCCGAAGACTACACAATTAACGGGTGGCATTAGCTACATAGCAGCCCATATTACGATACTGATCCAAACAAAAGGTGGTTTTCCTTTTATCCTGTGTAATTTGTGATTAGTGTAAACATGCAATACTCAATACCGGATTATTTTGTTTTCTAAAGGTTAATACAAGCAAATTAATCTAGCTTGGAATTTTCGAGTCGCTAATCCATGTAACGCAGACAGATATATAATCATCTGTCCTTGTCTTTTGCGGGCCCAAACCGGGTTACGCATCGTTCATTGCATGTCTTCAACTTCTTCTGGCAGTTGCTGTATTGATAGCCAACGCTAATATTTTTGGAAGGACATTCGTGTACACATCTCTGGAACCGCATAAAACAACCTCTGATACAGTCGCCTCGTGTCTTGTAAGCGATGGCGTCTGTTGGAATCGGCTGTTCAACTCCGGATATGATTGCAACGACAAAGAGGGTCTAGAAAAGGAAACGCAACGCTTCAATATATGAAATTGGTGTGTGTGTGTGTGTGTGTGTGTGTGTGTGTGTGTGTGTGTGTGTGTGTACGTGCGTGCGTGTGTGCGTGCGTGCGTGCGTGCGTGTGTGGTGTTAAAACTTGGAATATTGAACACAATAAATCTATGCTATAGTTGCATCAATGGTCGCTTGTGCCAGTACATATGTATACACACAGTTATTTTAACGTGTGCAACTTCAGCAGATTCTGTATCGGTATAAACAGAGCTGCATCCAACATTTTGTTGTGTGCGAATGTGTGTGTGTGTGTGTGTGTGTGTGTGTGTGTGTGTGTGTGTGTGTTGTGTGTGTGTGTGTGTGTGTGTGTGTGTGTGTGTGTGTGTGTGTGTGTGTGTGTGTGTGTGTGTGTGTGTGTGTGTGTTGTGTGTATTTGTGTTGTGTTTTGTGTGTGTGTGCGTGCTGTGTGTGTAGTGTATATATATTATATCTTATATATATATATTATATTATATTATATTATATTATATATATTATATTATATTAATTATATTATATTATATTATATTATATATATTATATTATATATATTATATTATATTATATATATTATATTATATTATATTATATTATATTATATTATATTATATTATATTATATTATATTATATTATATTATATTATATTATATTATATTATATTATATTATATTATATTATATTATATTATATTATATTATATTATATTATATTATATTATATTATATTATATTATATTATATTATATTATATTATATTATATTATATTATATTATTATATTATATATTATATATATATATATATATATATAATATAAAATGTTTCTGCCCGACAAAACGGCAAGAATAGATAATATATGCCATTGATAGACAAATTATGTTAGCAGTCTCTTTCTGTACCTACATAGCCATTTGTTCTACAACGTTTGCACATTGATGGCATTAAAGCCACATATTTTCCTTCAAGGTGCATACCTTCCCACACTGAAACGTTTATCCACCGTTGAAGATAAAAGTCAGATTTTGTTGTTTGTTAAATTAACCCAAGACGTCCGTAATAAAATACCTATGTTGCTTTTAGAAGATACAACGCTATTGCCAGCTTCGAGGCTGACAAATGGAATACTGACCTATGTCAGATCCACCCCTTGCTGTGAGCAAACAAACATTGTGGTCACAGCCAAGGCCCGAGAGGACACTTACTGTCAAGTGTCTTCTTCAGTAATTAGCACTCTTGGGTGAAGGGTAAACCGGGTGAAGGACCCATTGAATTTGGGATCAGTTGGTATCTTGAAGTTTGAAAACAATCTTTGCAGTGAAGTTAAGCAGCAGGGATGTTCCGAAACTACGGAAGAAACACAGTATTTCTGTCGCACTCTTTCTGCCCCGAAGGCAGAAGCGTGCGAACCCTGTACTTAGTCACATGTACCACCTCGTACACTTATTATAAAGTTAAGTTACTCTGACTAATTAGCCTGTACGATAGTATGACACACTCGAGTTGGCAATCATCGACATTTAGAATCAATAACAATTAATGAGCGTACAGGAATTAGACGCAGTTCTATATGTGGATAGTTTGTGAAGTACGCGGTTAATATTAATGTATAAGTTCGTTCACAGACTGTAGGGTAAAATCAATATTGTTTCACTAAGTAAAAGCGTTTCTTATTGTTTCTTAACATTGTGTTCTCAGCAGTATTGAATAAGCATTGATAACGCCCAATATATCTTATTATAATAGTAGCTGGTACTGATGGTGTGTTTGCTATTTTGGAAATGGGACACTGCTGCAGTTAATACATTATATGTGTTTTGTGAGACTGGAATGTATCAGAAAAGCGGCATGTCCTTAATTCATCATACATTCCTTTCCTTTCTGACTATGTTTACACAATACTCATTCGGCACACGAACGATTGTATAACAAAAACAGGTCACCTAAACAACGACATTTAAGTTGTCACGATTACGGAGGTATACAACGAATTACTTACTAAACAAACTTGCATCTTGTGGTGAATAGCATTCCTCTCGTCTGTGCACGGATATATCCTTTCACACCGGATACGTATCTTGCTTACAACGGCATTCGTTAAAGACAATGTTAACTTGATATATTATACATATCTCAACATATATATAGAACTATATTATTGACTTTACGCGATATTCTTAGCTGTAAGTGGTGTAACAAGGGTCAAGATACAGCGAGATCGACCACTACATTGTCTGAAGAGTTTGTCATGGCGTCTCGACACCTCTGGACAGGTGTGCACCAATTGGTGGGTGACCTGGCTGGTTGTACTGCCGACAAATAATGAACAAGCGAAAGTGCTATAATCATCAAATAATTCCGTAAAAGTGCCAACATACGTGTCTCACAAATGTCAAACATTTGTCACCAAGACGTGTGACAAAAAAGTCATGATATACGTAATTTAATAGCACTATTGCATCCAGATACGCTTGGAATGAAACATTTCTTTGAAACAATTGTTCTACTGTTTCTTTCTAGTTGTGTACTGAAGATCTACGTTTGCAATGTGGGATATTATTTTGATCACAAAATGAATGCATTTATCTATAAAAATGTGCTCGAAATGCATCAATAATATTATAACCAAGAGTAATATGTTGAACGGTGCTGCAGCTGCAATCTATTTAATATTGCTGCATTTACACAGATGTCTTAGATGTGAAATTTTGAGAACATTAAGTGCTTGCTGCCCTTTTTCGATGGTGACACAATTTTGGTAGGAAATCAATATCTGCATACAATCAGAAATACAAAACATGTCACTAAATGACTAGGCGTAACATGCATGAGTTTCTGAATAACATAAACGAATTTAGTTTGCACACGGGGTTATGGTGTACCATAGTACACGCTGTTTAACACATTATACATCCACAACCTTAAAGAGTGGTAGAGTGGAATAATACGTTGACCAAAAATTCAATACCTGCAACCACAGAGACATATCATTTGACTCAGATTATCTACGGGGTCTGCCATTGGAAGTTAAGCCAAGGTAATCCAACCAGTAAGATTAGTAGTTCTGAAAAGTGGGGCCATAATACCAATTTGGGAATGTTTGACAATTTCGGAGGGGTCTTCTTATTATATTGTGTAATTTTATATCACGTGCATTAAAAGTGTCCAGCTTCAGCACATATATTACAAGATCTATAGCAATGTTGGAGGAATAATTGGTTTCCTAGTGGACAAACCACAGGGGATTATATTGTACCTTGTCATCAAAATCCAAAATAAATATGCTATGCCGCATTCTCATTTAATTGAACTGACCATAGCCATTATATCAAGCGCACATCTTTGTTGACGTTTATTGGACAACATTATGCACTCATGACCTTACAGATAGGCATAATGGCCGACTTCGATTCGGTTACGTGAGTTGCCTAATCAGAGTAACACGAGTACCAACTGATCAGCCAAGATCATTTGCTAAGGTGATCATTCTTGAACGAGATTAGCAAGGTGAATCTTGAAGGCCGCTACCCGAGGCAATTACGGCCAATATTTCTGTCAGAAAATAAAAACATGATGATGACAAATGTCTATCAATTGTCGAAAGTTTGTCGTCCGTCCGTCCGTCCGTCCGTCCGTCCGTCCGTCCGTCCGTCCGTCCGTCCGTCCGTCCGTCCGTCCGTCCGTCCGTCCGTCCGTCCGTCCGTCCGTCCGTCCGTCCGTCCGTCCGTCCGTCCGTCCGTCCGTCCGTCCGTCCGTCCGTCCGTCCGTCCGTCCGTCCGTCCGTCCGTCCGTCCGTCCGTCCGTCCGTCCGTCCGTCCGTCCGTCCGTCCGTCCGTCCGTCCGTCCGTCCGTCCGTCCGTCCGTCCGTCCGTCCGTCCGTCCGTCCGTCCGTCCGTCCGTCCGTCCGTCCGTCCGTCCGTCCGTCCGTCCGTCCGTCCGACCGTCCGTCCGTCCGTCCGTCCGTCCGTCCGTCCGCCCGCCCGCCCGCCCGCCCGCCCGCCCGCCCGCCCGCCCGCCCGCCCGCCCGTCCCCGTCCGTCCGTCCGTCCGTCCGTCCGTCCGTCCGTCCGTCCGTATGTGAGCACCTATCGTTGTACATTTTGCATGTATCGTGTTGTAATTTTGCACCTGATCTAGTGAGCCATGGACGGGTTGCAGATTCAGATTGTGTTACACTTTAAACAATGTTTGCTTCATGATGTTATAGTTATGACAATGTAGAAGGCTAACGCATTTTTCAAAAGGTTTTGCGCTTGTGACTGCTTATTTATTAAGGGATAAGCTATGGGACCTCGTGATCGCAGTTTTCAAAAGTTTCGGACGGTGGCTACCTTTCCCCCAATCAACGCAGGGTTATTCGGCTAGTCGTCCATAAAACTATATGACGGCATGTGGAGACTGGTTTATCATCATCAGTCGCAAACACGTAGTAAATGAATAACTCCAAATAAGTGACTTATGCAATTCTGCTGACTGCCCCCAAAGGTAGTATGGCAAAGTTGATGTTGTTGTAATTGTTTCACTAACTGTTTCACTGTATTTACAACCCCGAACACTCACAAACATACATACACTGAAACACGCACACGCACACACACGCACACACGCACACACGCACACACGCACACACGCACACACGCACACACGCACACAACGCACACACGCACACACGCACACACGCACACACGCACACACGCACACACGCACACACGCACACACGCACACACGCACACACGCACACACGCACACACGCACACACGCACACACGCACACACGCGTGTACCTAGAACGAATTAGGTGGCTACACATTCCCCAGGTGGCACCACATTATATATATATATATATATATATATATATATTTTTTTTTTTAATGATGATATCTGCTGTCCGTTGGTAGTGTACGTCAGTGGGCATACTCATTTATCATAGTATGTGAGTTAGTGTGATGGTCCAGTGTCCACGGATGTAACCCTGTGAGCACGCCTTCTTTATAACCAGAACAGAAGAGCGGAATAAACTTATAGCCAAATCAGTAACAGCTACCTCTCCAGAGGTATTCAACCATTGCCTTGTCAGCATTGCCACAAAACGGTGTTTAAAAAGATTGTCACCCCTGTTTTTAACCCATCTTGCACGTTTCGTAAACCCAAACATTTCTAACCATTTTTTTGTCCAGCACCACACACTTAGTATACGCAAATACCACAAAACCACCCACACAATCGGGATCAAATTACGGTGGTACATGATCGTGATAGTAAGCAGAAACGACGACGTAGGCGGACGTGTCACTGTTGTATGTATTCCTTTTCTTTATCTACCATAGCTAATAAGCATTACATTCATCTTACACACAACATGTCACATCCTTTCCGCTAAGGAAACACAATTGTTTTATTAAATCATATTCGAATACGACAATCTTGCAGAACTTCAACAGAACTACGTGATGGCTACATTCTATTATGCATGATAAATATTAATATTCAGGTAAGTCGTTATTGTGATAGTCGTGGCAACAATTCAGTACGTCAACGGAGACAATAATAGTATCGACTCATTTTGTTCAGGTCTAGCTTGCCTCTGGCCCGTACCGTTTGTGGCAGTTCTTTTCAGCCAGCTCTCGTTTCTTCTTGCACGGCTCTGCCAAGTAGGAATTCAACATTGGTCGATCTGGACACTGGTTTATACATCTTAAGAATGACAAGTGTACATATCTTAGACAGTCACTCAGTCGTTCGGCTTGAGTGCGCTCAGTGGCGCCATGCACATTACAGACCACAAATGCCAGTATGCAGATTGTTCCAACGATCTGAAAGCATGTCAACGTAATCAGTTCGCAATTAATGCAGCGTTGTGCATAGGAAGTTATCCGGCAGCTGGGTCCGTGTATATACAGTCTTTTCCTTTTTCGTTTTCAAATTTGCGAACAAAAATAAAAACCGAATTAGTTTTTCTTTTTTTGTTTTCAAAAGTGAAGTAAGAACAAAAACGAATTCGTTTTTTGTTTTTGCATTTAGTCGGGTAGCCGGTAAAAGTTGGTAGTTACGGCGGGATACTTCGGTTGCACTGGCAGCATTTAAAAAATAAGCTCGCAGAAATTGCATCGGCGAAATGGTATATCTAAGTACATATAGGTGAATATTGGTCATTTCTGCGCTGCTTTTTATGTTTCGACAATTTAATAAACTATACTCAACCTTCTGTGATAAACTACTGTAACAAATCTGTTTATATATATATATATATATATATATATATATATATATATATATATATATATATATATAATATTATAGATAGATAAATCGAGAGTAGATATATTTATTTTGTAACTGCAACTATGTGATGCAATAGGTATTTTTATTTAGTTAGTAAATTATTTGACTTAGGAGGCCCATATTATGACTAATAAATAGACGCTATCATAAGGACCACTTTGGGTTTTTAAATTAGCTTTTGTTTATATAATGATTGAGTTCCATTGACGGACCATTGCGGATAGCCCAATTGTATTTAGGTGAATTTGTTATTAACATTTGTTAATTTACGCATATTGTAATTAGACGATTTATCAGTCTTTTTTAAACTGTGAGTGTTTATGTTTTGATTAAAATATATAGGTATTGTTTATTGTGTGTGGCCGACTATATTTAATACTCTTTTTTGGAAATTTATATTATGTCCTGAATGTATGTATTCTGCTGTGTGCTGGTGTGAAATGATTATGTATATTTCTGGTTTATGTTATATGCCAATTTTGAAAGTATGCGGATAATGTTTTATGTTTATATTTATAATAAAATGATAATATCATTACACTAAGTAGGTATTCAACGTTTGCTTAAATAATAGTTCCATATGGGAGCTATATTTATTTGAAGATATTATTCTTACAATTTTTTTTGCAATTTGTTTATTCAATTACATTTGTGTCCCTAGATCAAGAGATAGTAATTACTGTGACGCAATATCATAGAATTATAGAGTTCAATTTTTATTTTAGTTTGAAGAATATGCTCCAATTTAGTTATAAGTCCAATTGTTCGAGAACATCTGTTTGCTATTTTATCAATATATTTACTCCAGTTTAAATGTGACATTAATGTAAAGCCTAGAATGTTAAACTGGTTAACCCTCTCAATATCTACACCATCAATTGTTAATGTTAGTTCATCAACCTATTTATTAGGCATTTGAAAAATATTGTTTTATTAATATTTTAATGATAATGTATAATAATAACACAAGTTTTATTGCTATCTCCACTGAGTTGTATTGACGTTATACAATAAAATACAATTAACGCATCTGTATGTACTTTTAGCCATATGTTTATTGTTGTTCTTTATTAATCAAATATTCAACATTCACTTTGTTTGTGTCATCTGTGTAAGTTGTAATTGTACTTGTATCATCAACTATCATCAGCATAAGTTATGCTGGCTTTCGGAAAATCATTGATATAATTATAGTAAATAACAATGTCCGTGGCCCTAAAATTGATCCTTGGGGACGCCTCTTTTTGTAGGTAAAGTATATCATTGTACCTTTTCTAATCTTACAGACTGCTTACAGTTAGTTAAATATTATTGCCGTGAGCTCCATTCCAATGGCTCCTGGCTATTTCACTGATCGGTTTGCATTAAACAATAGAGTGCATGTTTGTCACACTTGCAAATGCACAAATATTCCATTTCAGTTGTTAATAAGCATTCAGGCGGCACTATTTCATATTCTGTTGGAAACATGAATAACAAAGATTATAAATAATTATAGTAAATCATTAAGGCTTACAGTTAAACCTTTAATTATAATGGCATAAGATTATGTGGACTTCATGGACATCCCAAAAGGCATGGCTAAACGACAGTCCACATTCGACTGGCAAACTGCTCTAACTCATCTACCTCTACATAACAATAATAGTAATACCAACAATAAAAATATGATTGTCAGAGAGAAAGTCCTTACTATGACTACCGTTAATACTACTACACAAATATTGATTAATCTAAACAATCTATCAGCCAAATGCAAACAATCACTCAGGTATATCTATTATGAAATGTTTCCGTGCGTGTACATCTTTCATGAGAAACTGTTAAAATGTGTGTTTTAAAAATTTCTACACTGCTTGCATTCTGTATACATTCAGGGATAATGTCCCATAGTTTTGCAAACTTGTAAGCAAATTTATACTGGCCTGAAGACAAATTGTACATCTTGACAGGAATATTTGTGCAGTTACAAGTGTGACAGTCATGCACACTATAGCGGATCAGTGAGGTAGCCAGGAGCTATTAGAATGGAGCTCACAGCAATACATCTGACACAATAATATTAAACTAACCATAAGCAGACTGTAAGAATAGAGATGAAATTAGATACTTTACCTATACAAACAAGCGTCTCCCAAGAATAAATTTGAGGGCCATTGACATTGTTATTTACTATAATTATATTAATGATTTTCCGAAATCCAGCATAAATTATGCTGTTGACACTTGATAACACAAGTACAGTTAAAGCTTTCACTGATGACACAAACACAGTGAATGTTGAATTGAGTAAATACGCTAAAACATGAACAGGTAAAAAATTAAATAAGGCTACAAATTAGATAATATAACATTTGCAAATCTGAAAACGAAAAATGAAAAAGGAATTCGTTTTCGTTCGCAAATTTGAAAACAAAAAGGAAAAGATACGAACCCAGCTGCGACTATCTCAAATTGTTTGTGCAATTCGGTGCAAACGAGTGAATTTTAAATGGAACCGTGTGAGCATTACATAATCTGTTTGACTGCTTATCTGTTAAAGTAACACGAATAAGAATACATTTATTTATGATAAATTCCATTACAATTGATATATACAACAATACAATTGATACATACAACCATACATATCCTTTAAACAGTAAATACGTTAAAACATGGACAGGTAGAAATTAAATAAGGCTAGAAATTAAATAATATAACTGTGCAGCAGGCTTGTTAACGAATGCGATTGTCGTACTAACGTGCATTAGTTTGGCATTCGAATGCTCTTTCGAATACATCCGTTCAATTTTCGGCTTATTCGCATTCGAATGCGATCCGTAAACATTCGCATTCAAACGTGAACCATAAACATTCGCATTCACTTTGCCCACTGTCCACCCAACCCAACAGATCATTAAAGCAATTAATCTAACCGGTTAATCCTCGGTAGCAACCACTGTTAAACAATCCGTGTGGAGCCAAGCATTGGCTAGTAGGTGTGTTCGTTGGTTCGAGTATTACAACTATATTCACTATAACATACAGAACCGAAGGTCGAGATGCGTTAACTACACAAGGGGCGGTTATCTGAGCTAGGTAAAAATGAAGATATGTGTTGCTTTACTGGAAATTACATCGTCGTGAAAATTAGAAAATTGAGACATGGGAGGGGTAACACATGGCACCATACATGCAGTTGTTGACAATGTTGTTGAGTGGTGGTAACTCTGTAATGGTAAATGCTTTGTCTGATTAATTATGCAGTTTGTAAATAGGTTTTGAGAACTAATACCGTCTTTGTACTTGGTAACACTACACGTTTTATATTTATGTTAAAATGTACCTTTTATTTATATGTACTTGCAGCTCAACAATACACACAGGACAAACATGCATTCGCATTGGGCGCAAGCATCAAAGAAAGCAAATTAAAAAAAAATTAAAAAAGAAAGCAAATTAAAAAAGAAATAAGTAAAACATATGAGTAAATATTACAAGGCTCGTTTGACATCCTATAATATACAGACCACACAGTTAAAACTATCAGTTCACTTAATAAAAGTGTGTTAGTAAAGCCTTCTAAAAATGATATTAGCTTCGTGGCCTAGTCTAGTAACATATTCGTAAAAATCTAAACATAGAAATATTTGTTGCCTTTTGGCTCCAAATATGTTCCTTTATGCCAAAGTAGAAGACTGTATTTGATTTGAATTTATAAACGCATATAATTATATACTACATACCCGATGTGTTTGCATCTTGAATGGTGTCCCGTCAATTGGCGTTGCTGTGTTCGGAAGCAGACTACGGCAGCAGACTGACACCTTTTCTTTGATAGTAATAACTCTTCCTCACACAATCTGACCTGGAGAATGACTGTGTACAGTGACTTTTTAGTTCTCGTATCATATAAACGAATGCACTGAAATGACGTTGGCGGTTTATCGACAGTTAAATCATTAAACGAATAACCGATTTTGAAATATGTACAATATTATAATCTTAATTGATTATAGTTGTTCATCGGATAAGCAGTAATGTCTAACTATATTATCCTAACACACTTGGGCGAATGCAGGTAGCCTTTTGTCTGGGAGGTGGTACGTCGGTATTTTGAAGAATTACATCATTTTGCTCGTAATATGCGAGGAAAGAGATGTACGACATAAACCTAACTGCAACAATAACTGAATAATAGCGGTGGACGTTTTTTAAGGAAACAAACAAACAAACGGTGTTTGCTATGCACTATTCACGTCTATGACCTATGTCAACTGTGTCGTTGTACCCACCTGAAAACTAAGCAGTCGCTTTTCACTTTTTACTATGTGCGGCGCGATTCTTTCGAATAACCCAGTTGCAAGTGTGACCAGATTCGCTATTTATCACTTTGACACAATAACTGAGAAGTCACCTTTGCCAAAGTCAAGTGGGTGGTCGAAGTGCAACACATTAACTGTTGTTTACTTATAACACATGAATTTACCACACGTAAAGAAATATTCGTGAGCATTCAAGGTATGCGGTGTTCATTGAACTGGAACAAGAGCTTTGTTGACTGACTCCAAATCAGTGTTGCCAACCCTCCCGGAATTCTCGGGAGTCTCACGGATTTTACAATTTATGTTTCTTGAACTCCCGACTCCAGGGACATTCCCAGAACCTCACGGAATTTCATAAAATAAAAAAGTATTATTTCCATTGATTTCTATTAATATTACTTGGCAGTCTTTTCCGTGAAAACAGCGGAAGTGATTACAGCGGTTTACACGGTTTAAACACGAAAATATGCAGCCGGTGCTCTCTTTCCCCTCTCTTCAATGTTACCTGATTTGTGATTCGTCGAATTATCGGCGGAAGTTTGCGGAAATCCAATCACAATTGACGTTACACAAATCCAAACAGTACATTTGAACAAACCCCGCGAGTCTACTCTAGCGTCTATCTGTGACTGTGTAGTTTCGCTTCGATATTGGATGATCAGAAGATCGAAAATGGGAAGGTCCAAGCGAAAGGTTGGTTCGGATGATCATGATGCACAAAGTAAGACAACAAAGCAGAAATATGCGGCACATTATCAAGCAGCGTGGACGACTGGTCCGGAGTTCACAACGTGGATATTAATTTTCTGTTACACATCTTTGCATTTAATTTATTTTATATCAAGTATCCTCTTACCCCTTTAAATGCTAGGTTTAGAGACTGAGTCAACAGCTTTCCTCTTAACGCCCACAGCGAATAGGACAGTTGTTAACCTGGACGTTTTTGTCTGAGAGTATAGACATGTTTGTACTTGAATGAAAGGTATAAAGGGTGAAAGAAAAGAGTGAACATGCTGTGCTGGTAGCCTGTCCCTGCCACAAGGCACATACAGTTGTGAGCCATGCTGTGAAGCAGCTGCCGGTAAAAATTGAGGACTATCTAGTAGACCTGTTCCACTTCTTCCACAAGAGGTGTGTACATACCACACTCAAACTAATATAAATATTGGCTAAAATAACCGGAATCTGCCTCTTCAGCCTGTAATAAGGATTCACTGGCTAAAATGTATGGATGTATGCTTTCAATCTAGGTAATTGTATATGCTAGCATTCCACTATATACAATAGTATATATAATTATTTTCTTACTGAGTATAAGCAATAGTATGTAATATGGGCCTCTCTAATAAAGTTATTGAGTTGAAATGTAATTTAATGTCACATTTGTTTAAACAAAAACAAAACAGTGTTTGGGGATTTGTATATAGGCATATGACTGAATTTGCAAATCATTGATGTACTAAATTTTAAAGGTATTTTACATGAGATCTTACAGCGATTACCCTGGTAGTTATATTTGCAGTGCAAAGAGAAGAGAGGAACTGAAATCGTTTCAGGAAAGGTTGTGAATGTGAACTCCGACAAGATAATACAACACTGCACCACCCGGTGGCTTAGTCTGGCGAGGGCACTGAACGCGTACGTTAGACCAACGGCCAGCCCTGCTTCCTACTTCCGTGGTCACAAGGATGCAGAGAAGAGGACCAGTACAGCTGGGAGGATCCTGGTCCAGATGGAAAATCCTCTGTTGAAGCCGCTGATGAAGTACATGCTTGGAATTACTCCAAACTTCACACAGTTCAACTTGCTGTACCAGGTATTATCATATTGACAATTTTAGTTTATTTAATAAATATACTGCGTTATAATAAGAATATTATTCTAATGTGTGTCACAAAAAGAAGTGATCTTTATTGAAGCATCCTTTTATTACAGTGACAGTGGATTTTTATAATAAGAAGTCCATCATATGTATACAAATGGCCTTAACATATACCATGCATCTTAAATGGTGGATCACCATTAATGGAACTATGACATTCTTTCTTATTAGAGGGAAGACGCAAACATCCACAACCTGCACAGGGGCATGTTAGGTCTACTCAAGGACATCCTGGTGAAGTTGGTAAAACCAGATGATTTGGTGGAGTACCCCAAGAAGTCCTGCTGTTGGTCGACTATTCAAGCAGGGAGAACCACGTGGAGGACCTAGATCTGCTAATGGATTACACTCTCCATGATGAAGTCCGGGATGCCTCGGAGGAAGGACATATGACACCAGCCCAGCATGACAAGTTATACAAGTAAGATGATAGACTTGTACATTTCTTTTGGTGTAGCAGTGAATGTATTGTCTCCTTTGTACTTTTATTCTTTAAACAGTGCATACTGTTGACATCATTCTTCTCAATACCAGTGCATGTTGAAATATACTTTTCTGTTTTGTCTCTTTGGTTATTACAAGATTTTCGAAAAACTGTGCATCACCATAACTCTGCATGACTAAGTTATGCTGAATGAGAAACCTGTTGACTTCCTGCAGCATAATTATAAAATCTTGCAATCCAGCTGAGGAAAGTTCATTTAAATGCATGCATGTGCAATAATATTACACACAATAAGTATAATATTGTCTTATAGTAAATGCATGCAATTTGCACCCATCATTGCAAGTCGGAAAGGTACTAACCTCTTCCAAAGTCTTGCAGAGGTGTGAGAGAATTGCTGACAGCGGCTGTAAAGAAGACACTGCTGATATTCCCGTTCAAAGACGAGAGGATCAAGGCATTGTCAGTGCTGGAACCTACAGCGAGGACTACATTCCCAGTGAGCAAAGATAATTCATAGTAACTGTAAGCCGATTAAAGCTTACTTATTTTTAATACAAAGACAGCTAAACTAGAACGTTTAAATTAAGCAAGGTGACACTAAACTCTTGTGGACTTTGTTATTGTTCATTTCAAAGTATTTGTTATTAAGATAACTAAACGTGCTCATTTATTAGGCCCATAACTAAGTTACAGACTGATAAAAGATGAATGATTCTGCTTTTGCAGTTGTGAGCCTTGCAAAGAAATTTCCAAACATTATCAATCCTGAGACCACCAGGAAATGAAACTCTCCAAGGTTGGCAACGCTGCTCCTTGCAGGTGTCATTGTGACACACATTCACCATTACAGGAGCTAATACTCGTATTTACAACCTTCTAAAAATTCAGTGGTGATATTGTTGTCAATCCTCGATTATACGCACCAAAGACTAAAACCTAGTGAACTTGTCGATACACGACACCTTGAATTCTTATTACCTCAGAATTTGCGGTCTATCGGTGTCTGGGTTTGGAAGCAGATGAATTGGAGATGCCTGTTGACAAATTCTGGGCCTGGATGGCTAAGCAAAAGAAGCAAGGCACGGTCTGCCTCAGTTCCCAGGGCTTGCAAAATTCTGCCAGTCTTTGTGTGTCTTGCCCCGTGGAAACGCAGATTGCGAAAGAGTATTTTCCATGACAGAATTTCGCAGTCAGCTGGGGATTGACACAGATGAGGCTCTCCTGGCTGTAGGGCGTAACTCACTGCAGAGTATGGGCCAGTGTTGATACGAGGTGAAAGTGGGCAGAGATTTAATTGAGTTCCAAAGTAGCAACCATGAAGGCCCTTCAAGAGTACCAAAAAAGGCAGAGGCAACTGCATGAACTGAGAGTGACAATGATACATGTAATTGCAGTTGGTAATGATGTCATATTATGTCCTATAGATCTATTCAGTGTGGCTACTGGCAAATCATGTTGTTATCAGTCTGTAAATAAAGAAAGTGCAGTGTATTTAAATTTTAAAATGTCATAATGCCACGGGCTATTTATTTAATGTTTATCTCATTATTCGAAATGTTCTGTGGTCTCTTGGATTGGCTCCTTGGGACATTTATGGCATTTCCATTAGGCAAATTCGTTCTGACAATATTATGTATTTTGGGGGGTCTAGTAGCAAATATTCACAATGTTACGTTTAAAGTGCCACCAAAAGCCACCATTTAATGCCCTATTTTCCAAAAGTTTCTTGCTCATGGAAGGGGGCCTGCCACCTGCCTGAACCCTCCTCTGGCTCGGTTGCTACGCTCCCTCGGGGTACCTCCAGGAAATGAAACTCTCCAAGGTTGGCAACGCTGCTCCTTGCAGGTGTCATTGTGACACACATTCACCATTACAGGAGCTAATGCTCGTATTTACAACCTTCTCAAAATTAAGTGGTGATATTGTTGTCAATCCTCGATTATTCGCACCAAAGACTAAAACCTAGTGAACTTGTCGCATCAAGATATACGACACCTTGCTAAAGATTCTGTCGGCTACACAACTAGCCTGGTTGTCTAACACGCTCGGCCAATCTTGTTATAAATATAATGCAGTATTTATTGGAAACGTTCATATCCACGTTATCGTGAACTGCAATGAGGTACCACAATAACTAACCCGACAAAGGGCGCTCTAACGCAACTAAGGTCTTTGTGTCGTCGTTTATGTATTCTTGACTTGGGTAAAATGCGGCACCGTTTTGCAAAATATTTTGCGGAACGCTTGTTTAAATCATCGTACAATCAGCTGTTGAACTCGCATGACTCCGAAGCCTCACATATAGCTAACTATGGATACAGTCTGACATGTCTGTCAATGTGAAGGCATAATATGTACATTACTGTACATTTACAGCCGATGGAACGTCGACTGGTGGCCCGACGACAGGTGTGCTGGCTCGATGCCGGAAAGGATGTTTAAAATCATCTACAGCTCGCCGTATGCATCACACGTCTTGACACATAGTTAAATATTGATATCTTATAACATGTCCGTCAGTATGAATGCATAATGTCTACATTAATGTACATTTACAGTCGATGAAACGTCGCGGGACGTTTGATCGAATTCAGTGCCAAGATGGCGTTGTTTTGGCTGTTCTGTCTATTGACCACACTTACGACATGCTGTTCTGTCTATTGACTACACATACGGCATGCCCACCCATACAAACTGTCGCTGGCTACGCGCCTGCACGGTCAATAGCTTACCCTTCATATGTACGAAAAGGATGATTTAAACAAGCGTTCCGCAAAACATGCAAACAAATCCACGTTAGTCGCTAGAGGCGCTGATACGCAACTAGGGTCTAGTTGCGTATCAGTGCCTCTAGCGACTAACGGTTATTGACGTAATAGAACTGAAATGGGTCAACATGTACGAAGCAGCTCGCTCTTTGCGGTGGACATAAATACGTTCATTAGCAAAATAATAGCTGTGAATGGGGTGAACACCGACCAAGTGCTCACGTTCGCAAAAAGATCTGGTGGAGCAATGGTGGTCGACGTTATAATCTGAACGATTATTCAACCGCCATGTTCTTTAGTTGACGCAAAACGTTTCACACATTTCTCGTTGCACTCCTACAGGTCTTTTCTGACAGACTCTATACATATTTCCCACGCTGATATTCATAGGGGGACATCCGTGGTACATCTCTGGAATCTCTTAAAACAATCCACAATACATTCTCCACGAGATACAAGTGGTTTCCTTAGGGGTGGCGACAATAGGAAGTATTCGCATAGGATTATAAAATAATAAATAATAATAAAATACAATATTTATATAGCGCCATAATCGAACGGTGCTCTATGGCGCTCTACAGTACAATAATAATAATAATAATAACAAATCTACAGAGACATTAAAACATTACAATATTCAGTTAAATAATTTAAAAGCTAAACAACAAATAGTCGTAAATTGAATTAAACACTAACAAAACAATTATATATAAGGATAATAAACCTAAAAGGTATAGGTGCTATAACTAATTAAGTAATATATTACATAAAAACTATCAAATAATAATAATAAACATATATATATATATATATATATATATATATATATATATATATATATATATATATATATATATATATATATAATTAGGTGGGGTTAAAAATAGTAAGATTGCTGATAAAATGTACATTCATGGCATTAAAATAAATGAACTAGTAGGAATAAATATCGAGTGCTATTAAAAAGGTTGATATGTCGATTTGGTGTCTATGTATTGCTGCTAGAACAAACATTTCTTTAGTTGCTTTTGAAATTTGATGCAGCTATCACTATTTCTGATGTTAACAGGCAAACTGTTCCATAGAGTCGCCGCTGCTTTCGTAAAGGTTCTGTCACCAAACGTTACAGTTCGCGTTCGTGGCACGGTCTGTAGATCACTCAGGTAGACCGGCGATTGGTGGTGTATCGCACGATAGGTGTGTGACAAGATCTTATACTGTATTCGGCGGTGGACTGGAAGCCAGTAAAGTTCTTTTTGAACAGGAGTGATGTGTGAGCGGCGACCGGTTCTTGTGTTGACACGCGCGCAAGCATTCTGTAGATGTTGCATCTTCGCAAGATGATTCGCTGGTAAACCGTACAGTAGCGAGTTACAGTAATCTAATATTGAGGTTACCAAGGCATGTACAAGTGTCTTTGTTGCATCTAGGGTGAGATACCGTCGGATTCTCCCAATATTCTTCAGGTGGTAGTATCCTGTTCGACATACCGAATGTACATGCTGACTCATATTCAGGTGTTGATCGTAGATAACCCCAAGATCACGGACGGAACATGATTGTAGTTGTTGTTGTTCCCCGACGATAATGGTAATGTTAGATAGTGATTTAAGTCCGTGCTTGGATGTGAACAAGATCACTTCCGTCTTCTCGTCATTCAAGTTGAGCATATTTCTCGTCAGCCAAGTACGAACGTCTCTGATGCAATCATTCAACCGGGTAACTGCTGCTATGCGTTCTTCATGGTCACTATTCATGAAAGAGACATATAATTGCAATGACAGCGACGCCCTGGAATAACAACGTCAACTGTTGTTGAAATGGACAAGACATCTTTGAAGGTATCTAAAATATCAGACATTGAAAACTTGGCTTACCTCATTGACGGAGTTCTTCTTTGGTATACTTGGCAATATTCAGAGATGGCCTATGTATCAATGACGATTTTTCGTTAGGCATGACATCGTACACCATTACAACACACTGGTTAAGCCCAGTTTGAACGCCCAGACGAACTTGAACACGTGCAATACGCATTCAAAAGACAAGATGGAAGGGACGAAGTGCAAAGCCCCTTAGAAATGAACGCAGACTGTTCTACAATGGATAATGGAGAGAAAATCTTCTTTTGCGAGGATTGTAAGAAACAGATAGTGGAGGTGAAAAGAGTCCCAAACAGAATGATAAGAGTAAAGGTGGCAACGGAAGGAGGTATCCACAATATCACATGAGCAAGCGGACCGCAGCAAGGAAGCGAAGAGGCAGAGAAGAACCGTTTCACAGAGAAACGGAAAGATTTACTCAGAGGAATACCAAAAGTATGTAGTGAGCTATGAAAAGAGCGATGTGTGATGGGGATAAGGCACCAGAAACACAGAAAGTGAAAGAAAAATGGAGTCTGCAAAGCACCTACAGCGACGCGTTGTCAGTACGGCCTTCTAGAGAACAGAACATCTGAGCACATATAACAGTGAACCAGAGACCAATGTGCAGATCGACTATCTGCTCATAAGAAAACAAAACAGAAGGCTGGTAAAACAAATGCGAAATTTATACCAGGTGAAACAGTTATGCATCAGTGCACACTACTGAACATGGATATGACGTTGATGACGAAAATAAATACGGAGACAGTGGAGGCCCAAAGATCAAGATACGGAAGTTGGACGGACAGAGGGATGGCAGGAAGATTATCATAACTCACAGCGGATGTGAACAAAGCACTGGGAGAAGCAGGACAAGAATACA
Organism: Ridgeia piscesae; assembly: GCA_025642075.2. NCBI lineage: Eukaryota > Metazoa > Annelida > Polychaeta > Sabellida > Siboglinidae > Ridgeia > Ridgeia piscesae. The sequence goes on from JAODUO010000696.1 coordinate 150,834, forward strand.
TCTTGTTGATGATACAGGAAGAAGAAAATATATGTAAGAATAGGAAAAGAAGCCTGTAGATGCCTATCTTAAAAAATGGCGATGTGCTTGGGAATAAGAACTATCGATGAATAAAGCTACTGGAGCTCAGTGTGGTGACTCTAAAGAAAGCACAGAGATGCTGATGGAGATCGTGGAAGTAGATTTAAACCAAGGTGAGGATCAACTCACGCCACTTTCGCGCTGAGACAAATCCAGAAGAAGAACGTGGATTGACAGAAGCCATTCTAACATGGATTGAAACGACAATGGATACGTCACAATACCAACATAACTGGCACGATGGTGCATAAGGCTGAAGGTAGTGCCAAAGAAGTTGATGCAGATCAGACAATGCATATACGGTAGGGCGCAAAAACGGTAGTCAGAACGCCGCACTGCCACACATCTAGCTTTTGGATAGAAGTAGGATAGCACTTATGTTCAGCGCTAAGTCCACTACTATTTACCATCAGACTTGGTGTGATCAACGTTACTTGCAGAACAGAACTGGGTTGCCAATGGAGAACTTGTATTCAGATGATCTGTCCCTCACTGCGAAGTCAGTGAAAGAACGGAAAGAGAAGGTGGAAAATGGCAGGATCTCTGCAGAAGAAAGAGCTCAAATTTAACTCACCGAAGACGAATGTTATAGTCAGTTCAGGTGGAGCAAAAAAAACCACGAAACAAGGTAATTAGCGACCACGGAGAGAAATTAGATCAAGTCAGCGAATTTAAGTACCTGTGATCTCTGATACTGGAGGACGGAGGCTGTGAAAAGGCTGTCAATGCAGCCAGGTATAAGTGGGATGAACTATGTGGAGTCATGTGTGACCACATGATACCAGACCGCCTAAAGGTCAAGATCTACTGAACATTCATCCAGCCAGTGCTTGTGGGTGGAGCTGAGACATGGGCCCTGAACATAAAAGAACACGTCCTCGTGAGAACGGAGATGAGGATGATAAGGTGGGCGATGAAAGTCTCCCTGAAGGAACATACAACAAATCAGGTCCGTCAGCTAACAGGAGTTGGTTGTGCGAATAAACGAGAAATTGAAAGATATCCGACTTCGCTGGTATGACCACGTCCAGAGGAGAGAAAAAGACCACAATCTGAGGAAAGCTGAAGACTTGCCAGTCACTGGGAAGAGAAAAAGAGGAAACCCAAAAAAGATATGGAAGGACAGTGTAAAGAAAGACACGGAATCGAGGAGGCTGCAGGAGGAAGATGTGAAAGACAGAACAAGTGGCGACGACTCGTACACGTCAGGCCGACCCCGTGATGGAACATGGCGATAGAAGAAGATGTGCTGCAGAACTGTCAATGTCTCTTCGTATCTTATACACGATTCGGAATAGAGAATCTAATATTATGTCACACGGAGTTATTGTGGGCACTAGCACAAGATAGCTGTCTAGTTCTTGCTTCATAGAGGAGGTTGTGATTTGACAGATATGCATATATTTTATTTATCTTTAAATTTAATCCTTCACTGTCAAGTTTATGTTTCGTAACAAAAACAATCCCAAATTAATAACATACAAATATTTACGGATCCTTGGCATAACAGCCAACGGGCAATGACACAAGAAAGATCTTGTTTCTCAGAACGTTGCAATGTTAATGTTTGCTTAACGGTTGGCTACTGCAAATTAATATATTATTTCAACGGATGATTTTATATTTTATAACTCACAGTTCGTATTAACTAAAACTACACAAGACTTCATGTCACAATTTTGTGATTTTAGTATTTAGCTTGGCTATGGTGAATTTTAGTGTGACATAAAAAGAGTAAATTTTCAATTTTGCAAAAATATAAACATATCCATTCGATGGAACCATATTCGTGTCATTTTAAAGAATCTCTTAGACCAGTTTCATTGTTGAGTCTCAGAGTGAAAAATTAAACACATATTTAAAAATAACAATGAGTTGCTTAGGGAAGCCGTTTTTTCCTGTTGTTCCCTACATAGGTACTTCCCATGCTGTATGGCATGCCGTTTCTATTATATATATATATATATATATATATATATATATATATATAATATATATATATATATATATATATATATATAAGATGAAAACCACGAAACCGTTGGAGCGATCAAATCAAGCAAGATAGATGGGTGTGTGTGTAAGTGTGTGTAGTGTGTGAGTGTGCGAAGTGTGCGAGTGTGCGAGTGTGCGAGTGTGCGAGTGTGCGAGTGTGCGAGTGTGCGAGTGTGCGAGTGTGCGAGTGTGCAAGTGTGCAAGTGTGCAAGTGTGTAAGTGTGTGGGTATGTGTTCGTTTAATGCGTTTTGGGGTTAATTATAATATATATATGTCTATGTTTATGGGCTTATTTGTGGGCGTGTCTGCATGTGTGCGTGCGTGTGTGTGTCCATTGTTTGATGTTGGAATAGTCAAGCATGGGGAGACATCCACACGCTTTTGGGCCCAGAGCTCCGTCCATGTTCGGTGACATGTTCCACGGTCCAGACTGTAGATGGATTCCATGTGATTCAGTGCTGGGCACAGCGCCGCTCCAGGCGAATATTTTTTGGCATTTAGATAACATTTTCTATACAGATGGTACTAACTGAAAGTTCATTTGCGGAATCTAATATTTGTTATACCACAATCAACATTGTTACTTACATGGTGAATGTTGAGATATTAAATGTGATTTAATATGTGTCCATTAGTGTAAAGTTGTAAATAAAATTATAATAATATGTTTACTAAATATACCGCTAACAAAATACATCCTGGATGTCCTCATTATTCTAGCAGTCTGTGCTACACAGACACGAGACAATGCATTTCCTTGGTATGCTAACGGACCCTCAGTGGAGGTGACGTGTTTGACATGTCAATCTGTATCCTTATAGAATCATTCTGCACGGAATACGCGATGTCCTGTTGAGCTGTTGCTGCTTGCATCCACACTTTAAATCAAAATGTGCTGCTTTTTGGCATCAAGTGTTAACTGTCGCCCTCTGTGAAGTGTTTGCAGAACAGATGTCATCGCAGGTCATCGCAGGGATGTTCTTAATTGGGATTCCTTTTGACAAATACGCTCTATATAGAAGCTAGCTAAGGTAGACAGGAGATCCTCTGGCATGGGAAAGCAATTGCAGGGCAGTGACTATCCCCTCGTCTACTTTGAGGTACATCTGCAACCATGTTGCTTTGCCAAGATGAGACAATCCTTAGATGTCGTCCGCCCCTGCGAATACATGAAATGCTGGCAAAGCGTTTGCTTGTGGCGTATCAAAGGTCACCACACAGATGGTTACATGTCAGTGTAAAATAGACTCTTCAAGAGCCAGATATTGAAGGAATGTGCGTGGCATGTAAGCTGATTATGTTTCAGGGGACTCGCGAATGGTTTTCTTTGATTGATATATAGTATCTTCATGTTATGTTATGAGGACTAACGAGCTTGTTTTACTTATAGATGCTTCTACTTGTACGTTTGTCTCTTTAGACAATTTAGGGACTGTATGTGTGAATTTGAAAGTGACTATCGTGATTATGTTGCATGATAATTGTTTGTGTAATGTGTACATTGTGGTATGATGTTATTTACATTTGTAACAGAATTTCCCAGAAAACTGCAACTTAAATATATGAAATCTCTGATAAAACATTTCAGAATTAACATGATTAGGTTGTGTTTTATTTCATTTAAATAAAGTCTGATCCACTGGCCAAGTAAACATGAAATTGTCTTTTGGAACCTCAATTTGACGTATTTTAATTCGCGGATTTCTGTTACCTGCACTTTACAATTCAAGACGACTGCAATAATCTAAGAACTTATCATGTGCACCTTGCAGTGATTAGCACCATTTGATTCAATGCGCCAGACAATATAGGTTTAGCTTCCAGAATCAATATTCTGGGTAATATAGAAGTTGACACATTGAAAAATCCCCATTTTGAGGTCTCACTCAAATATAGTAAACCCATTTATAATGCGTAATGTATAAAAAAATTGATCAATTATGTTATAAGGCTAATACACTGATATGGTTGGCTTCACACTGTTTTTACATCATAGCGCAACACTTGAGTTGCAAACTAAATACATTGTTAAGCTTCTTTACACAATTTCGTATCTTCTAGGTGTTAGTTCTAAACAACATGGTAGCCAT